>PVIU01000093.1:244608-485882 GCA_004026605.1 Ondatra zibethicus | reverse complement strand
TTTCTCCACAGCCTCTCCAGCATAAGTTGTCATCAGTGTTTTTGATCTTGGCCATTCTTACAGGTGTAAGATGGAATCTCAGAGTTGTTTTGATTTGCATTTCTCTGATGACTAAGGATGTTGAACATTTCCTTAAGTGTCTTTCTGCCATTTTAGATTCCTCTGTTGAGAGTTCTCTGTTTAGGTCTGTGCTCCATTTGAAACTCTGAATTTTTATTTTAACAGCATGCTTGGATTTAGAGAAGGACAGAGCCATTGTCCAACCCCAAAGCCAGCTTTATATATTCATAAATATATATCTATATTTTTAAATGTATATGTTTTGATCACATGTTTTTATAAGTCGTATTCCTTTTTCTTGATGATTCTTATTGGATAGTTATTTTTCCTTCTGTCAGTGTCCAAACATCCAGAGTCTCTTGAATTTTTGAAGATGTGTAGTTTCTTGTAAAGACAAGAGCAGAATCCTACGCCAACCCTATATGGTTTCCTTTCCACCTGTATGGTTGTCACCTCTGTGGATGAGCTGTCATTTCTTTTTACCAAGAGATTTCTCTTTTTCAAACCGAATCTTTATTAATTTTGATGGTATCCATAACTTTTCTTCTCCTGTTGAAACAAGAGCAAAACCCCTTCCCCAACATAGCACATCTCCTGGCTTCCATTGTGAGGTCAACATATCCTTGAAATACACTGGCTGATTTAATTCAGAAGACTTTTCTATTATCCAATGTCTCTCTGCTACCACTGTCCCTTTCTCATTTGTGCTAAGAAAATTCAAGGTCAATAAAGCATTATGTAATCTATTTAGGGGGGTATTTTCTAATCCTTTCTGTTTAATGATATCCTTTATAGTTCAATTTGATCTTTCTATAACTGCCTGACCTGTAGGATTGTGTGGTATACCTATAATATTTTTTATATTATAATAAGCAAAATGTTTCATTTTCTTAGAGACAAATACTGGACCATTATCTGTATTTGTGCCATAACTTCTAATAAATGTGTGGTTACTAAATTAGCCTTTTCTGAGCTCAAAGCAGTTGCTCATTGAAAACCTGAATAAGTGTCAATGGTGTGGTGTACATATTTTACTTTTCCAAATTTTGCAAAGTGGAACACATCCATCTGCCAGATTTCATTCCTTTGAGTACCCTTGGGGTTACTCGCTAGAGGTAGCAGTGTTTGGTTATAGAAAGAGCAAATAGGGCATCTCTTTATAATCTCCTTAGCTTGTTGCCATGTAATGCAAAACTCTTTCTTTAAACCTTTTCTATTGACATGATGTTTCTTATAAAATTCTGAGGACTTTAACACATTTCCAATCAATAATTGATCAATTTCTGCATTACCTTGTGCTAGAGGACCTGGCAGACCCGTATGGGATTGGATGTGTGTTATGTATATGGGACAGAGCCTAGTCCTGATTATATCTTGAACCTGTATGAATAATGAAGTCAATTCTGTATCATCTGGTATAAATTTGGCAGTTTCAATAATCAAGACAACTCTTTCTGCATATTGTGAATCAGTAACTATATTAAGAGGTTCTTTAAAATCCCTTAGTACCATGAGAATAGCATATAATTCTGCCTTATGGACAGAAGTATAAGGGCTTTGTTGCACCGTACTTAAATCTTCTGATTTGTAACCTACCTTTCTTGATTTATTTGCATCAGTATAGAATGTACGGGCTCCAGTTATTGGTGTGTCCCATACAATGCAGGGAAGGATCCAAGTAGTTCTCTTTATAAGGTTAATTCTATCACTTTTGGGATAATTACTATTAATCTCTCCTAAAAAACTGGTATAAGCTCTTTGCTAAGGTTCATTGTCATCCCCTAATTTTTTAATTTCAATCAGTAGTAAAAGGCACTATAATCTCTGCTAGATCTATACCTGCTAGTTGACAAAGTCTCAATTTTCCTTTTATAATTAGTTCAGAGACTTTTTCATCATAAGTTTTTAATTTTTTTACTTGGTTTATATGGTAAAAAAGATCCATTCTAAGATACTATCTTCCCTTTGCATTAAAATTCCTGTAGGAGAAATTCTGGAAGGCAGTATGACTAAAATGCAATTAAGATTTGGATTCACCCTATCCACATGTGCCTCCTTTAATTTTTCTTCAACAACAATCAATTCCTTTTCCACTTCAGCTGTTAATTCTCTGGGACTATTTAAGTCTTTGTTACCATCTAAGGTTTTGTTTAGATCAGGTGTTATCCCAACAGCTGGTCGTAGACTAGAAAAGTCTCCTAACAATCTTTGAAAGTCATTCAGAATCTGTAATAGGTCTCTCCTAATTAGTGCCTTTTGTGTTCTAATTTTCTGTAAACCTATTTTATAACCTAGGTAATTGAGAGAATCTCCTCTCTGTGTTTTTTCAGGAGCAATTTGTAATTCCTATTTTGGCAAAACTTTCTTTACTTCTTTAGACATTCTTCCTAAAGTATCTATGTTTGAATCAGATAGCAAAATGATATCCATGTAATGGTAAATTATAGATTTAGGAAATTTTTAATGTATTATTTTCAATGGCCGACTTACAAAGTATTGGCATAGAGTGGAGCTATTGAGCATTCCCTGTGGGGGGATAGTCCACTAGTATCTCCTAGTAGGTTGAGAATTATTATAAGTAAGCACTATGAAGGCAATTTTTTCTCTGTCCTTTTCTTGTAAAGGCATAGTGAAGAAACAATCTTTTAAATCAATAACTATGAGAGGTCATCCTTTTGGTAATAGAGAAGGCAGAGGAATTCCAGATTGTAGAAGGCCCATAAGTTGAATTACCTGTTAGATCTGTAACCATTCTCCATTTACCAGATTTCTTTTTAACAACAAATACAGGAGAGTTCCAAGGGCTGGTTGATTCTTCAATATGGTGAGCATGTAGTTGCTCCTGTACCACTGTTCTAAAGCCTGCAGTTTATCTTCTGTTAACGGCCACTGTTTAACCCATATTGGTTTCTCAATTAATCATTTTAACAGTAAGGCCATTGGTACCGCTAAAGGTTTGCTAGTTGCTTTGTGTTCTTGTACAGCCTGAATGGCTAGTGACCTTTGTGTATAGTACCTTATAATATTCTTCCCAGAATTATGAGTTTCTGGGACTGCAGAAATGTTAATCTGGGTATTCCATTGCTGCAGCAGGTCATGACCCCATAAATTCATTGCATTATTAGCCACATATGGCCTCAGCCTTCCTCTCCATCCCTCTGGCCCTATGCATTTAACCCATCTCATGCTTTGTTTCACTTGAGATAAGGTTCTAATTCTTAGTAATTGAACATCTGCCTCTTGAAGAGGCCAATTTGGATGCCAAGATTCTGGAGTAATGATTTTCACATCTGCACCCATGTCTGTCAAACCCACAATTACACTACCATTTATATGCATTGTTAGCTTTGGTCTTTGATCATTTATAGAAGCCTTCCAGAATATACGTTTCCTATTTCCTATTGAAATTTTTGATTTATCCTCCATGTTTATTCCATCATCCAGAACAGTATGTTTTTTTTACAGAAGGCTCTAGATTTTTTAATTTTCCTGGTGAGACATGTCTTCCACAATGACTGGGAATGACTGAACCACTTTTGACTTGTGAGCCTGCAAGAGCCTTCCCCCCCCCCCCAGGAGTTTCCCAATGTTATTGGGTTGCCTTGTCTGTCTTTTGTTGATCTGCATTCATTGGTCCAGTGTCGGCCTTTGCCATACCTTCTACACGTACCTGAAGGCTGAGTCCTCCTATTCTTGCCATTCCCAGAGGAGACATTATTCCTAGGAATTCCTTGTCTACAATCTCTTCTCAGATGTCCTATTCTACCACAATTAAAACATTTGGCACTTTGATGTCTCCTCATACCTTTGGAAATTGTTTTTCCTAACCAAGATTCAGTATTATAGTCAAATGTCTCAATGTTCATTGTATGCAGGATCCATTCATCCATAGGTGCTGATCTAACCTTTAAAGGCCCAAGTATTTCTTTGTATTCTAAGTTGGCATTTTCAAAAGCCAGAGATTCAATAAGTACTCGTCTAGCATCTGGGTCTGTTACTTCTATTTGTACAGCCTTAGTTAATCTTTGTAAAAAGTCACTAAAGGGGTCTCTCTGGCCCTGTTTAACCCTAGTATATGATTCAGTTTGTTTTCTTGGTTTTTGATTCCTGTCCCAAGCATTTAATGCTGCTTCGTGGCATAGGGACAAGATTTGTTCATTGTAAAGAGCTTGAGCCTGTGGGTCAGCATAAGTGCCCTCACCAAGAATTTGATTTTGGGAAGTCTCAAGTCTTTTTGTTTTTCCCTGTTGTTCTAAAATTTTAGTCTCTTCTCGGAAATAGCATTTAAATATCAGTTGAGGCCCGTCATCCTGAACTGCTGAAATTAACTGAAACCAGTCGTGTGGCATGGCTTTAATGGTGGAAGCCCATGTCTTTACCGTCTTCCTAACAAATTCAGAATGCGAGCCATAAGTTACTACAGCTTGCTTAATTTCTTTTAGATCATTCATTTCTATAGGTATCCATCTACCTTTTTTGGATCCTTTTGGGCCTTTAGAACTTGATGCTTCGTCAGAGTAGATTACAGAGTAGGAAGCTAAAATCCTGGGTAAATCATCTCTGACAACCATTGGCGGTGTTAAATCCTGTCCTTGTACCTTCTTTCCCTGTTCATCAGCTCCAATAATTTCCTCAATCATTTCAAATCTTTTTACTGCTGTCTTTTGTAATGCCTGAATCTCCTGACCTGTATATATTTCTAGTGATTTCATTGCGGCACCTAGCCTCTCGTCCTCATTCTGCACATGTGATTTCCAAGGTCTGAAGTTTTTCCTTTAAAGATAACATCTCATCCTTGGACATTATTTGGATAGTGTGCAGATTGCCTTCCTGGAGACTTACTCTATCTGCTAACCTGTTATAACTTTTTAACAAATTTTGATTGTCAAATTCAACAGTAGGAATTCTTTCAGATAATTTCTCAGTATGAATTCTTTCAGATAATTTTTCAGTACCCTTAGACATGGATTCAATTTTGTCTGTCAAATTAATGTTACCCTTTTCAATAGTATTAATTTTTTTCAGGTAACTTTTGATTTTCGATGGTATTAATCCTGTCAGCTAGCTGTTCATTATTAGTCGGTAAGACTGTATCATTTCTAAAAGTGCCTCATTCTTGGCTCTGTTATCAAACCATTTTCTTATGGATATAATATGAAGAAAAAAACTGAGTCCCAATATTCAATAAATGGATGTATTACAATAACCATATAAGCCTTTCTGAATACAATCCATAGTATTAGCAAAAAAGTTACTAAAATTTTCCATGGTAATGTTGTCTGCCATTATATATTGATTTATTAATTACCTATTATGAGGTATGGTAAATTGTTTAATATTAATTGTATAATAATCTTTATTGTCCAGCATATGTCATGGTTGCAGAGTCATGACTAGCAGCAATGCAATTAGTGGTGAAAGGTCCTGAGCCGCTTTGTTTTTTTCGCCTTAGTGCTGGTTAAATACTGAAAAATATGCTTTGCTTGACAAATTAAAAGCAGTTAAATAAATTCTGTACACAGAGCAAGAAGCCCAGAACTCATGGGCAGGGAGCACAAACTGGAAGCCGCACAAATTGCCATGCGGCAAGGAACACGGCAGTTGGGGAGGGGGTGTGCATGAGCTTGGGAAATTTTCAAGTCGCTGCATGCAGTTAGCAGTTAGCTGTGGAGGAGGTTTTACCAAAAAACAAACAAACAAACAAACAAAAACAAAAACAAAACAAAAAAACCAAAAACCGCTTAGGTAAAAGCAAGCCAAGTAGGCAGGATTGGGAGATTTTCTGGGCTGTGGACCAGTTAGGTCCACCTGGTAGGTGTGGAGTCTGGATCCATGTGGGTGCCAGATGAAGAAGGACTCTAAAAAGAAATCCCACACTAGCTCAGAATTGAGTATAATAAAGGGTTACTTATTTAGGGGAAGACTCACAGATCACAGTCCTCTGCACAAACGGGGAACAGGAACCGAATTACACTGCTGGAAGAGAGACCAGATACACGCTTTACATTGGCATATATAGTATAAGAGGCCACACCCATGTGGGTGGGTAACTTAAAGGCTAGTGGCTGTAGGAATTTCTACAGCAGCTGAAATGAATATAATGATCAAGTTCAGTTCTTTTTGCTTTGTAGAAACTCAGGGACTAAGATGAAATAACTTACAGTCTGACTATTCCCTTAGCAGATGGTTCTGACTATCTGCCACCTCCTATATTCCGCATTAGCTGACAGGGACACAGTAAGAACAGGGCAGAAACAGTTGTGCTTGCAAGGATCAAATAGCAGATAAGTAGTGTAGGAGTGGATGATTTGGCCACTGCCACCTTTACCTTCCTTGCTAAGGCTGACTCGAATGTCTAGCTGCCCATATGTAGTCCTTGCTTCTCTCAACATACCTTTCAAACCCACAGGATCCAGTTAGGGATTGTTTGTCTGAATAGCCTGTGAACGGTCACACTTGCCTGCCAAACCCTGGTGATAGTGAGAGTCTAGCCAGGTTGTCATTTTTAGACAGCACCATACTGACTTCTATGCCTTCTGTATACCTTTCCCCACTCTTCCTTTGCTTTTCTGTTCTTGTTGCTGGACTGTGTATTTTTTTTTCAGATAGTACTAGAGATCGGAACCTCTTGTGCTTGCTAGCAGTATATTGCCACTGAGCTACATCCACAGCCCCTTTTAAAGTTTTACATTTTTTTAAGATTTATTTTTATTTTATGTGTTTGCTTGCATGTATGTATGTGCACCACAGGCATGCCTCATGCCTGAGGAGGCCAAAGAATGAGTTGGATCCTCTGGAGCTGGTATTGTGACAGTCATGAACTACTGTGTAGATACAGGGAACTGAACATGTGTCCTCTGTAAGAGCAGCAGATGCCCAGATCACCTCTAGCCACCTCTCAAGCCTCTAAATTTTATTTTGAAACAGGTTCTTACTAAGTTGCCAAGACTGGCATTGAATTTGATCCGTCTGTCTCTGCCACTTGAGTTTTTAAGACATAAAAATTAGCTGATGGTTTGGTATGTAAATTCCAAGTCATATTTAATGAAACTAGACTATCGATTAGATCACCTTTTTAAGAGTTTCGATCTTTAAGGACTGGGGAGATAGTGTGAGCCCCTGAGGTTTGTGTAGTGGTGTGTGGTTCATCATCCCAGCGTTGGGAAGGCAGAGTCAGGATGATCCTTAAGGTGGGCTGGGCAGCTATTGTAGCTCAGGTGGTGAGATCCAGACCAGTGAGAGACCTTTCTTAAAGAAGGTTGACTATGTTTTTGAGAATGAACTTGAGATTGTTTTCTGGCCGCCACATATGCATACACACACATGCACATATACACATGAACAGTTACACAAATGTTTACACACACAAGAATCTTCTCTCTACATATATGAAGTTTAGAATTTAGGAAAGGCAAGTAACCTGAGACTGTAACTGAAATGATTTTTGCCAAAGTCACAGTTCTGTATGCATTTTAAAAACAGTCTAGGTGCTGGGCGTTGGTGGTGCTCTAAAACTACAGAGAAACCAAAAAAAAAAAAAAAAGTCTAGGGTAGGCATGGTTATATTTTATTTTCCTGCAGACACAGGCATAGAAGCTAAGAGCAGAGCCCTGGAATCCGACAGCTTAGGTTTGAGTCTCAGTTGTGTGTGTGCATGCATGTGAGAGATTAGTTGATCTTGAACATGTTAATGAATTCTTTAACCCTCAATTCCTATATATAAAATAAAGATAAAACTATATGATCACATTCATAGGAATGTGAGGTTTGACTCAGAACTATTTTAAGCACTTAGCTTTTCATTAAGCACTGAAACTATCTCTGCTAGAGTTTCCACTTCCTCAGGGCAGGGCTTGAATTTCATTTGTCTTTCTAGTCCCATGACTTAGACTCATGCCATGGATAGAGAAGGCAAACAGTACATCTCTTGTGAATAGTTGAACAAACAAATTCTTGTTATCACAAAGAAATGGGTACATAGGTTTTTTTTTTAAAAAAATATTAGATACATGAACTTTGGACTCAAAATTTATAAAAATATTCTTCCTCCCTTAAGAAAATAAGTTTGCCTTATGGTAGGCCACTGTGTTTTTTAAATTTTCAGTAGTATCCTGTAGTGTGAAATGCTTTTAACTATTAAAAATTATGTGTATGCCTACATGTCTGTGCACGAGAGTGCTATTGCCCATGGAGGCCAGAGAGAGTGTCTGGTCCCCTAAGCTGGAGTTACTGGTGGTTGTGAGCTGCCTGGCATGGGTGCTGGGAACCAAGCTGGGGTCTTTTACAAAGAGCAATATGCACTGTTAGCCACTGAGTATCTTTCCAGTCCCCTTTCTGGTTGCTTATATGCATTTCATCATGTGTATACATGTTAAGTCTTTATTTTAAACTTCATGAGACAGGTGGTGGTAGTGCACACGCGTTTAATCCCAGCACTTGGGAGGCAGAGGCAGGGGGTTTCTGTGAGTTCCAGGCCAGCCAGGACTACACAGAGAAACCCTGTCTCAAAACAACAACAACAAAAACCCAACCAAACAATTAAAAAAAAAAAAACCCTTCATGAGCCAACACTTAAATGTGGGGCTAGGAATATAGCTCAGTGGTAGAGCTAGCACATGGCAGGCCCTAGGTTCTATCAGTCATTGCAGAGAACTGATAACTAACTTACCATTGTAATATATATGGTATTATTTCTTCTAGTCTGCTTGGTTTCATTTTATTTTAAAAGTATAGTAGTGTATCTTACAGCCCAGTAATGGGCAGTGGCCTGCAGCTTGAGACAGCACTGCTCTTAATCTCTGCTAATATAGGACTGAATTTCTTTCCATTTTTTTCTAATAGTAACAAAACACCTTACAATTTGCATGTGATAGCTATTTTCTTTCCTTTTGTCCTCGCTTGTTTATATACTTCATTTATAGTCGTTTATAGTGAAGACTGGGCTATAACTTATCATGGGTTGCTTTCCCTATAATTTGAATGGGTATGAAGACAGGAAATTAGTCAGAAATACAGCCACCAGTCCCATGTGTTGTTCACATGTCTATGCATACTGTTACTAGTTAAGACAGCTGTATGATGCTTTATATTTTTGGGGTTTTGTTTTGTTTTGTTTCTTAAGCCATTGCTGACATGGAGCTGAGCCTTTTCCAACTGGCAATTACGATTTTTTTTCTTCCTTTGGAAGAAGGAAACATTCTGTTGATTTATCGACCCTTCTTCTCTTTCTTACTTCTTACTTTTTGCAGAATTATGAAATGTGAGCAGATAGCACCTCATGTAACCAGAGCAGCCTTGTGTAAGTGTGAGCTCCTTTGATGATGTGGACATCATTCTTCCTCTAAAATGGCCATTATGTTGAGCAGCACTAATGTGCTCTAAATACTGAAGTGCCCTGGCTTGAAGAGTTTGCTGCTGTGAGAAGCTCACAGAGAGTTTGTATTTCCTTAAATAGGGTGTATGTCAGAAAACTGGAGTCTAAAACAAGGAATTAAATAAGCAATGCATAATTGAAAAAAACTCACAGTATTTGATAGTAACAAAAGATGAGTTTAGTCAGGCAGTGGAGGCACATGCCTATAATCCCAATACTCAGGAGGCAGAGGCAGATGGATCTCTGTGAGTTTGAGGCCAGCCTGGTCCACAAAGCAAGTTCCAGGACAGCCAGTGCTGTTACAAAGAAGGAGTCCTTAAGGATGGTAAAGAGTTTAGACTGTATTTCAGTAACTGTTAGATCATGAAGACTAGTAGATCTTAATAGTGTAGACAAACCTGAAGACATTGTGCAGAGACCTCTTCACAGCTTGTTTCCTGAAGTCTGTTTGCTAGTGGGTACAGTTGTAGGGCTTGGGAAAGGTGTGTCAGGGTCTAGTAAGTGTGACTTTGTTTTTTAAAATTACGTGGTAAGCAAAAAAAAAAAAAAAAAAAAACATGAAGGAAATCCTAAAGCGTTCTTCTGGCTCTGCTGGTTGCACATTTCAGTAGGATCAGGTCGGAACTGCAGTGGAGTCTCCTGGCTTTCCTGTGCAGTGGACGCCTTGTCCCTCCTGGGCAAACAGGACCTTTTTAGGTCACTGCGCCTTTAGAAAGACTCCCGTGAGGTAACTCTCCTGCATTCCCAGGGCATCCTCTTCTTTTGAAATCACAAATTTAATTCTTGCCCATGTGTGTTGGGCAGGGTGGTACTGCTCATTTCAGAGTTGCCTTTGTTTAGCATATGGGAAGGGACAGAGTCCTAGAAGAAGGAAGGGTTTTTGTTGCTATTTGGAGTGTGATCTCTTGATAAGGGCTTTAGCTACAGGAATATATGGAAATGAAATATATGAGAGGTATGAGAAATTGTGCAAGAAGAATCAAAGGATCAGCTCTGGTTAAGTGTCAAGGAGAGCCCACGGGAAAGACCCCACCCGCCTTGCTGTGGGAGAAGAGTGACAGCAGAGGCAGTGCGTAGTGAGCCAGCCACACATCCAACAGAACTGTTAAGAAACAGCTTCTAGAGCCAGGCGGTTGGTGGCGCGCGCTTTTAATCCCAGCACTTGGGAGGCAGAGGCAGGCAGATTTCTGTGAGTCTGAGGCCAACCTGGTCTACAAGAGCTGGTTTCAGGACTGGCCCCAAAGCTCCAGAGAAACCCTGTCTCGAAAAACAAAAACAAAAAACAAAAACCCCGAAAAAAAAAGAAAGAAAGAAAAAGAAACAGCTTCTAGAGCATGGGTGGGATCAAAGTGAAGAGGCTCGGGGTTATGTGACATGTGAAAGGCATATGTCAGTCCACAGGTTTGAAAATTAAATTGGCACTGTTTCCCTGCACAGTTTAATTGCTTAGAATCAAAATCCAACTAGAAAATAGTTGAACAGATGGGTGATTTTTCACCTCCAGAGTGAAAACGTTTGCAGCATTTAGTACCAGGAAGTTTTCTTGAAGGAATGCTGACAATTCAAACATTAATTCTGAGCCTGTTCATGTTTCACAAGTACGACTGATAGTGAGCTGTGATGTGTCTTATAAAGGGCTTTTGGTCTTACTTCATCCTGTTCATTAAAGACCTGGTTGAATTTTTCTTCCTTTTTCTTTCCCCTCTTTAGTCTTAGTGCTACCTAATGTAAAAGGTAAAGCCATGTTCAAACAGAACACTTGCTGCTGCTTGAGTCATGAGTTTGCCTTTGTGAGCTGTAGTTCACCCTAGCACAGAGTTTGACCTTTAGGCTCAGCACACTTGTGTACTTTGTAACCTGATGCCGGGCTCAGGAAAGCCAGATATGCTAGTTAGGGCTCATGTCCGAGGTTTTCAGAGCTTATGTTTACAAATTAAATGTTTTCAGTCCATGACCTCTTTTCTGTATAATTCAGATGATCAAGAATAATTTTGTAAGGATAAATACAATTCAGAGATGTGAGATGTTGACCAAATGGGAACCGAGAACAGGCAGGACTATGTAATTAGTTTTGTTCTGTAGAATCATATCACTGGCAAATATATATCTAGTGGGAGTGGTGAGGAAACGGATGTTCACAGGAAGTTACTGGAGCACAAAGAACAAGTTCAGATAGGAATTAGACAATTTGAATATAAAGATTTAAGACTAGAGGTTGGGTTAAGACCAATTTGTACTTTCCACTCATTTGGTTCAATGTTTCTCCTTAAACTTTTTAATGAATGTCATGTTTATTAACTTTTTAAAAGTAGGTTGGGGAATGCAGAATTAGTACATAAAGAAATCAGAAGAAATAGAAATCATGAAAATTTCTTGCAACCTTTTGAAATGCCGAGAAGTCTGTCCTTCCTTATTTGAAGTTATGCTTTCTGAAGTTTTGGTTACTGGCTATCAATCATAATCTGAAAGTCTTAAATGGAAAATTCCAGACATAAGCAATTCATAAGCTTTAAATTATGCATTGCTCTGTGTAGCATGATGGAATCTTACATCATTCTGCTTATATCTTGCCTAGGACATGACTCATCCTTTTGATGAGAATATATACACTGTGTATGCTACCTGTCCAATAGTGTCTGGTTTTCACAGGACTTTTCAAACATTGTCGTGCTCCAGTTAAGTAATGCTCACATGTACACCAGCACTGTATGACATCATATTACCTCCTCACAAGAGAAGTGAGTGCGTTCCAGAAGACACCGTGAGGAGGCCACACATTCCTGTGGCTTGCAGTTTGCTATATTGTTTTTGGTTTTTGGGTTTTTTTTTTTGTTTTGTTTTATGAGACAGGGTTTCTCTGTGGCTTTGGAGCCTGTCCTGGAACTAGCTCTTGTAGACCAGGCTGGCCTCGAACTCACAGAGATCTGCCTGCCTCTGCCTCCCAAGTGCTGGGATTAAAGGCGTGCACCGCCACCACCCGGCGCAGTTTGCTATATTGTTATACTTGTTTTGTCTGTCGCTAATCTCTTATAGTATCTAACTTAAAAATTAAACGGGTACTGTAAGAGTAACAACAACTGGTAAAATAAAACAAGTACAATTTTCTGGGATGTTCCTTAAGACTTGGAAGAGAAGGAAAGTTGTTCGGTTTTTTTGTTGTTAGGGTTTTTGTTGTTTGTCTGGTTGGTTGGTTTTTCAAGGCAGGGTCTCTCTGTGTTGCCCTGGCTGTCCTGGAACTCATTCTGTAGCCCAGGCTGGCCTTAAACTCAGATATCTGCCTGCCTCTTCAGGTGCTGGGGTTAAAGGTGGGTGCCATCACACCCAGCTTTAGATAGTTGTTTGAACATAGAAGCTTTAACTGTATTCGTTCCATTAGCTTTCTGCTTAAGGTAGAAGAATATCTCCTTCCCTGCTCCCATATCCATCCTTCCTCCATCTCAACCATCCCACTCCCCCAAGCTCTCCCCAACCCTCCCCTTCTCTCTTCCCCCTCCCCCTCTCCCTTTCCCCCCACTTCACTCCCACCCCCGTGCTCCCAACTTTTGCCTGGCGATCTTCCAATTTCCAGGAGGATCTATATATGTTTTTCTTTGGGTTCACCTTATTACTTAGCTTCTCTAAGAAGGAGATATCTTAATTAAGGGAGCCATTTTGGGGTTGGCAAGAGGCTTGGCTCTCGAGGGGTTCCCAGGTGTCCACAGGGATGTTCCCAGCTAGGACCCAGGGCAGTGGAGGAGAGGGTGCCTGAACTGGCCTTGTCCCATAGTCAGACTGATGACTATCTTGAATATCACCATAGAACCTTTGTCTGGCGACAGATGGAGATAGAGACAGAGACCCACATTGGAGCACTGGACTGAGCTCCCAAGGTCCAGTTGAAGAACAGAAGGAGGGAGAATATGAGCAAGGAAGTCAGGACCACGAGGGGTTGGTCCACCCACTGAGACAGTGTGCCTGAGCTAATGGGAACTCGCCAAATCCAGCTGGACTGGGACTGAACAAGCATGGGATCAAACTGGACCCTCTGAATGTGGCTGACAATTGGGGCAGACTGAGAAGCCAATGATAATGGCACTGGGATTTGTCTCTACTGCATGTACTGGCTTTTGGGGATCCTATTCTATTTGGATGCATACCTTCCTAAGCCTGGATGGAGGGAGAGGGCCTTGGACTTCCCACAGGGCAGGATACCCTGCCCTCTCTTAGGACTAGAGGGGGAGGGAGGAGGGTAAGTAGGGGAGCAGGAGAGAAGTGGGAGGAAGGGAGGAAGTGGAAATTTTGATTGGTATTTGTAGTAAAAGGCGTGCCTGGCTCCTGGCCGCTGAAATAATTACACAGAAACTGTATTCATTTAAACTCTGCCTGGTCCATTAGTTCTAGCCTCTTATTGGCTAACTCTCACATCTTGATTAAGCCATTTCCATTAATGTTTATCGCCACTTGATTGTGGCTTACCAGCATGAGTCTAAGCAGCGTCAGTCTTGGCTAGGAGAATCATGGCGTCTGCCACACTTCCCTTCTCCCCAGCATTCTGTTCTGTCTACTCCGCCCACCTAAGGGCGGCCCTATCAAAAGGCCAAGGCAGTCTCTTTATTTAACCAATGAAAGCAACAGAAATACAGAAGGACCTCCTACACCAGGTATTATTTATAAAGTAATAAAAAAATAATCTGCTGAAAAAAGATATATAAAGCATAAATTATAAAAAAAAGGTAGAAGAATAAATTGGTAGTGTCTTCAGTAAGAAGTTGACTGTATTGAAGTCTCTCTTTTATTTAAAGCCAGATCTCTGTGCTAAATCAGTAACAAGGGCTTGTTCTGTTATAGAGGGAATTGAGTATCTTAAAGCATATGAAGATGAGTTATGAGACAGAGTAGTGGTTTTGAATAGATCATTTGATCAGAAACTTTAGCTACCTGTAGCAATTAATATTGGTATTGATAACAATTTGTTGTAGCACTGGACAGATTCCAATAGTTACTTTGGAGACTGGAGAGATGGCTCAGTGGTTAAGGCTGCTCTTCCAAAGTACTTGGGTTTGGTTCCCAGTACCCACACATCAGTTCACAAGTCCCTGGGGCTCCAGGGGATCAAACAGCGTCCTCTGCCTTTTTGGGCATCTGCATATGTGATGCACATATAGATGAGCAGACACTCATATGTCACGTACATTTTAAAAATTTAAGTTTCAAAAATAAATAAGTTGTTGAAAAATCAATAAAATAAGGGGCTGAGTAGATGGCTAAGGGGCTAAGAGCACTGGCCGCTCTTCCAGAGGATCTGAGTTTCATTCCCAGCACCCACATGGTGGCTCATACCTGTCTATAGCTCCAGTTCCAGGGGATCTGACCCCCTCTTCCCTCTGTGGGTTTGATCGTCAGCACCACCAAAACCAATAAATTGTGAATTGTTGCTTAACAAGTTGAAGATCTTTGGCTTGGATAGCTCCCTAAGAGATTGATTGATTATAGAAGCTTGCTTATTTACAGTTATTAATAAGACAAATGGCAGGTCCCTTTTACTATTATTAAAGTGTTTTATTACCCTGAGGTATGCTTATAGCTGACTATTTTAATTCCCAAATTAAAATTTTCTTTGCGTATATTAGATGTTATTGTGAAGTCTGACATTTCTCCTTTTTGTTGAGCCAAATTACATACTAGCCTAAAAAAATACATAAATGTCTCAAATGAATTTGGCAGTGGCTGCTGGTGGCAATGTCAGATCTGTTTATGGATCAGTGGTTGCTTCCTGTTATAGTGAAGTCAGCCTTGTGTGGATCGGTATTGTATTGCTGAAAAAAAATCAAGACAACAGATCCAAGCCAACTGCTTCTATTTCTCAGTTACTTATGAGGTCTTTGACATTTAGTACTAGGAAAACAAATGTTAAATTTAACATAGATGTCAACTGATGCCTACTTGTAGTAACTCACAAAAAATTCTTAAAATATTCATATCAGACAGTATCTCCATTTGTTTCTAGATAATTTTAGAAGAATTTCTAAATTATGATTTGAAGCTGATGGCTAAAGACTTTGATTTTTTCTAAACGTAGGATAGCTTTTGTGTTCTTTTGCCTTGTGAAATAAGTTTGTTTTCTGTTCTTTTACTGATAAGTTATGAGTTTTAGAAAAATGTAGATTAAGGTATGGAATACAATCCATGAATTACCTTCTGAAGGTAGTTCTTAAAGGAAATATACTTTACTTTTATGAAGTTTTATCAAGAAAAGGATACTTTCTTAGACCCCTTGCTGGTTTCCACACTTCCATCATGGCCAGAAAACATACTGGCTAACATTTTGTGTCCTTAAACCTGTGTTTGTTTCCTGATCCAGGATGTGGTGCGTCTGGTGATTGTTTATACATGCCTAAAAAGTGTGTGTGTTCTGCTGCAGTTGGGTGGGGACGGTGTAAAGAGCCTTTAGACCTGGTTAGTGCCCAGTGCTGTGGGTTCTCTGCCCTCTGCTGACCTCTGCTCCTTGGTTGTGTTGATTACTGACAGATGCTGAAGTCTGCAACTGTAACTGTAGGTTTGTGAATTTCTCGCCTTAGTTTTATCAGTTATTGTTTACTTTATTTTGAAGTCCTGTTTTAGATACTTGTACAGTTAGGGCTATATTGTCTTAGTGACGTGGCCCTTTTATCATTATGTGATCTTATGCCTCACAATTTTTATTTCTCTGAGTTAATATAGCTGACTTCTTTTTTCTTTTTCTTTCTTATTTCTTTTGTTTTCCTTCTCCCCTCACTCCTTCCTTTCCTCCCGTTTTCTCCCCCCCCCCCGTTCTTTTTCCTGCTCCTGCTCATCCTTGTGGTGCTAGGAATGTATCCTAAAGCCTTGCACATGCTCATCAAGTGCTCTACCAGTGACCCACATCCCAGGCCCTCCACCACTTTTTCTTTCCTTCATCACTCTTTGTGTCTACATGGTATCTTTTTTCCAGGGTTTTTTATTGTTGTCATTTTGTTTTTACTTTAAACATATCTTTACCATATATATGAAGTGATCTGATCACCAACACTGAATGTTAATTTATTTTGACAAAGGTTATGGGTTATATCAACTAAAAGAAACTGTCAAAATGGATTATCTTAGGTTATGGGTTACCAGGTGTTACTGTTGTTTTTGTGCTGTTTTGTTTGCAACATTTACATTGAATATATAATCACTGGTAGGTTTGGATTTCAATTTTAATTAGTTTTCCTGTTATACCTCTGGTTTTGGGAGCTTGGGGTAAATTTTGAGATAGGATGTTTTTATGTTTTTATGTGGCTTTAAATTTATGATCTTCCTGCCTTTTTGCTGAGAAAGCAAATTACTCTTTTGTGTGTATGTCTACTGGGAACTGAACCCAGGGCCTGTGCTTGTACTTGATAGGCAAGTGTTCTACTATGGAGGGACTTTCCTAGCCCTTGGTTTTTAAAGACAGGGTCTTCCTGCCTCTGACTTCTGAGGGCTGGAATTACAGTGTGTGCTACCCCACCTTGCTAAAAATAGTTCATATAGTTACCCATATAGTTACATCTACTGCTTTTTATTTGTTCTTTAAATATGGACATCATTTTTCTTTTTCTGAAGAACTTTCTGGTTAATTTATGTTAAGGTCAGTTTGTTTAAGTAGATTCTCTGCTTTTATCTTATTGGTTGTCTGTTCTTTCTTCCTGGAGGATTTTTTTTTATTGGATATAAAACCTCAGGTTACAGGCTGCCAGGTGTTATTGGCGCTTTAGTTCTGTTTTCTTAGCACTTTAAAATATTTGTCTCATGTCACCTGACCTCTATAGTTTCTGTTGACAAAGCCACAGTCATTTAAGCTATTTTTCCTGAACATTCCAGAAATCTCCCTGCATTGTTGCTGTCTGCTTTCAGGGATTTTTTTTTTTAAATTTATGTTTGGTTTTTAGAAGTTTAGGAATAGATTTTTATTTTGATCTTTGCCAAATTTGTGAAGTGTTTGGCCATTATTCCTTCAATTTCCTTTCCAGCATGGTAGTTTCTCTTAGATGATACTCCAGTATAATGATATTTTATTTGTTTTAATAAATAAAGCTTGCCTGAAGATCAGAAGGTAAATCTAAGCCACTAGAGGCCAGGCAGTGGTGTCACACACCTTTAAGCCCAGGATTTGGGAGACAGAGGCAGATGGATCTCTGTGAGTTCAAGGCTAGCCTGGGCTATACAAGATCAATGCAGAAACAGATCCAGGTGGTGGTGGCTCATGCCTTTAATCTCAGTACTATGGAGTCACATACCTTTAATCCCAGCACTAGAGGGGAATATAAGACAGAGGGAGACAGAGGCTCAGAGCTCAGTCTGCAGTCACTCAGCCTTGGTAGAGGTAAGAGTTTTCTAGTAGCTTGGCTGTTTTGCTTTTCTTATCTTCAACTTGAACCCCAATATCTGTGTCTGGGTTTTTCTTATCTGTGCTACACTCCAGCAGCAACAGTGCTTTAGCCTCTTAAACCATTGTCCACAAAACTCCCTCCCTCCCTCCTTCCTTCTGCTCCTTCTACCCTTCTTCCCAGCCTTGTTTATGTGCTTGTTCTAGCAGGAAATGGCCTCGTTATTCCTGACCCACCTTAGTGAAGTGTGATTCCAGTCTCAGTTCAGTTTTCAAAGGCTGTGTGGTGATGTCAACATCTGTCCTCCATATCACTCAAGCCAGTCTTGAAAATATTCTGGACTTCAGTTTACAGAGGTTTGGGTGTGCTGTTTCAGGTCAGACATACACTTCTGGAGTGTCATTCAGGAGCCAGGACTTGATAGATAACCTTAGGAGACCCCATTGTGGACATCCTCATATTTGCAACATTTCCGAGTCTGGCTTCCCAATTTTCCCAATATAAATGATAAAAATGTAAGTGAAAGATGTCCCTTTTTGGGAAATGACATGCAATTGTATCAGTCATCAGGGAAATACAAATAAAACCAGAATGAGATACTACTACACATTCATGTATCTCCTAGAATGCTCTCTACATCTGTATGTCTACACATCTCCTAAGCCACTTAAAATTGGTCATCAGTAATGCTAAATGAAGTAAACCATTCATAAAGAAGTAAAATCATGAAGAGGTAACTGAAATCAAAATCTTAGAAAATAGAATGGAAGTTGTCAAGAGTTTAGGAGGGAAGAAAAAAGAGAGTTGTTCACTGGGCACAAGGTTTCAGTTTTGCACGATGAAAGTCTAGAGATCTACTGCACAACAAGAATATAGTTTTTGTTTTTCTCTGATCCATTGCTATTACAAGATACCCAAGGCTTAACAAGGAAAAGTGGCTTATACATTTTTGGAGACTCTGATGGACAATCTTAATTATAATCTGCTTGGATTGAGAAACATCTAGAAGATTAGGAAAGCACATTTTTGAATATGTCTGGAAGTTATTCCCAGTATTGATTGGATTAGGAGGATTCTAACCTAATGAATGGATTCGTAATCTGATGACATTTATTAGAAGGTGGTAAGAAATTGGAGGTAGGGTCTAGTTGGAGGAGGTAGGGTTTTGTTAGAGAAGGCAGAGTCCTGTTGGAGGAGGTAGAGACTTGTGGAGAAAGCAGGGTCCTGTTGGAGGAGGTAGGGCCTACTTGAAGGAGGTAGGGCCTACTTGAAGGAGGTAGGGCCTTTTTGGAGAAGGTAGGGTCCTTTTGGAGGAGGTAGAGCCCTGTTGGAGGAGGTAGGACCTAGTTGGAGGAGATATGGCCTTGAGACCTTTCAGGTCTACCATCTTACCCTAGCCCCTTCTTGTATTCTCTATCAATACTTCCTGATCACCAGGAGGTGAAGAGCCTCCTCTGCCACTCCCACCACCGTGATGTTCTGTCCAAACACCTGAGTCCACACAGCCCTGAACTGAACTTGAAACCATGAGGCCAAATAAATGATCCTTCTCTAGACTGTTCTTAGACACTGTGGTCACAGTTATGAAGATGCAACTAACACAGGTGAAAAGGTCCATTCAGACTGGTCTGTCAATGGCCTCTGGTGAGTACCCTCTAGTCTAGATCATGACAAGGCAGAAAAATAAAGAGAACCAGCTACATGCAGAAGAGAGCAAGGTGGCGATGGCCCTGCTTTGTAAGGACAGAATTAACTGGGATTCTGTCAGAGCTGTATTAATCCCAAGGGCAGTGCCCCAAGAACCTTACTACTTCATGTCAGACTTTACCTATTGAAGGCTCCTTCACTGTAACCTTACCACACTGTGGACTGAACTTTTGGAACATGAGCTGCTGGGGGACAAACCATATCCAAATGATGGCAGCAATTAATATTATTGTAGTACACAGTTAAATATGGTTATGGCACTAATTTTTTCTTATGAATGTATTGTTTAACAGAATAAAACCAAGATGATAACCTTTCAACAGTTTCTGTTGTACTTAGAATAAAATTCTAAACTCATTATCCTCAGTATCAAAACCCAGGGTTATCCTATATTACTAACATTGCTCAACCTCATTTTTAATTATTTCCAGCTTAGTCCCCAGAGTATATCACAGTCTCAACAAGTCTTAGAAGTTCAAAGTCTCTTCTGAGATTCATGCAATCTCTTAACTGTAATTGTAATGGTAAAAGTAAAATGGTCCTGTTCCCCAGTGGCCCTTGGGCCACAAGGGGCAGCAGATCTGTTGGAAACACTGCAGGTCCCCTAGTGGAGGCAGGTAGTGGGCAGTGGGTCATGAGGGGACTCAGCAGGGAGCCTAGGCCTCATGGTGGGTGAGAGACCTTGGTGGGGCAGCCAGTCCCACAAGGAGCCACATCCACAGTGGGTAAGAGACAGAGGGATAGGCACCCCATGCATAGTGAGGTTGGATACTTATTTAGTGGGTTATGGAGGGGAAGGGGAGAGGGAAGAAGGAAGAAGAGACGAGAAAGAAACAGAGAGGGGAGGAGCCATGGCATCAGCTACCTCTTTGGGAGAGAGACAGAAAAGAAGGGCTGGGGCAGGAAGGAAGATCTGCCTGCCTCGGTGGTGGTGGATGGGGAAGGGAGTGGGTGGGCTTGTCTCTTAAAGGGACAGGATAGACTATTACAGTCCCCTCTCTTTTTTATAATAAAAAGGCAGGAGGTTAGGCACAATGAGTTAAAGGAATTGGGGCCATGGATTCTCAAGACTGCTTCCTGCTTATTTGTGGGCATCGTCTGGGGGGGGCTGAGAAAGCTAGGTGCTGGTCACATCCTGGGGTAGCTGGTCTCTTTGTTCCTGTCCAGTGTTTGTGGTTTGCAAATGTCTGATCTTTCTTATACCTGTTTAAGATATTAGCAGAACAGAGGACATAGTTAAGTTTAAGAAAAAAAAATTTAGGACCAGGGAATTGAGAGGGGTGTATCTGACCTGTTTAAGGTGGATTCTTCAATTTGGTTCCCTGGAACTCAAAAAAATTTTCTGGGTTTGTGAAAACGTAAGTTTTAGCATATTTATGTCAGAATGACAGATGTTTTTGCACAATGAAAAGAATAAACTGACAAAACTTCTTGGCTGTCAAACTACATCAGAGAGCTTTGATAAGGATAAAATTTTACTTGAGTTATTCACTAAAAAACGACAGAGAACTTACTTGGTTGGTACCTAGAACTACTCCTCAGGGTCCTCCATGGTCACTGAGGGTCATATTTTTCTTTTGTTGCTTAGCACAGGGCCTGCCAGGCTCCAGAAGATCCTGTGGGCTAAGAAATCTATAGGAAGACAAGCCTACCTTGATCTGAGCAGCTAGGCTATCAGTTCCAGCAATTCTGTCCACTGTCTGGTGATCTTCAGTTTAGATGGAAGGCTGACTAGTGGTCAGCGCTTGGCAGTTGAAGTGAATTGTGTATGGACATTGTTTTGTGCCCAATTGTCTTCTGTCTTCTTGGGAGGAAGTAGAGTGCTGCAACTAGGAGCCAACCTGTCTCTTCTTGTTATGAAAAAGTCTTTTGGGCCTGGAGAGATGGTTCAGAGGTTAAGAGCACTGACTGCTCTTCCAGAGGTCCTGAGTTCAATTCCCAGCAACCACATGGTGGCTCACAGCCATCTGTAATGAGATCTGGTGCCCTCTTCTGGCCTGCAAGCATATATACAGATAGAATATTGTATACATAATAAGTAAATCTTTTTTAAAAAAGTCTTTTAATAATTAAATATTTAAATTCCATATTCCCCAGATATCTGAGCAGTTGAGGGCTGTTTACTGGGTATAGATGAGTTATAACTACAGTATAGAATCTGCCTGGAGAGCTGGGTCCAAGCTTGACTGTACTGGCTCTCAACTTAACAGGTAAAGCAGGGTGGGATTAAATATACCGTATTTTTGTAAGAGACTTAAAAGTAATACCAGTTTGAAACATGAGACTTACTGTTTTTGTAGTCTGAAATGAGATTCAATGAACAGACAATTGTAACATTTAACATAGATGCATTTAAGTTACATGTATGAACACACATACACACAGAGTGAACAGGAATTGGGTGAAGTAGATGCTCTTGGTGGGCCCTACCAAAGGCATGCCATTGTGCAAAACACACATGCAACAGAGTCAGTAGGAGGAATTTAGAGACAAAAACATAAGTAAACTGGGGGACCAGACAGGGAATACCTCAGTAAAGATGGCAGAACTTGGTCACCTGACCTGGCTCTCAGTTAAGATGGTGGCAAAATCACCTGACCTCAGTTAAGATGGTGGTAAGGTCACCTGACCTCAGTCAATACGGCAGCAGACACATATTCTATGGAAGAGAGACCTAGAGGTGTGATCCACCCTGTTGCCAAGCTGCTGCAGTGGGAAACAAACGCCTCGTGGATCTGACCAATCTTGTTGGCAGCAGTAGCAGTGGCAGGGACAGTTTGAGGAAAGGTGGAGCCAGCAGGACACCAGTGGAGTGAGCATTACAGTAATCCCCTATAAAATCAAAATAAAATAAAAAAACCCAGATCACATTCATCCAACATATAATGGCACAGAATATACATTACCATTAGTACTGGACTAAAGCAAGACCAAAAAACAGATGGGCAAACTCCAAACTCTGCATCTCCATGTCTAATGTCAAAGTGCTCTTCAGATTTCTTTCAGTTTTGTTGACTACAACCCACTTCTCTCTCTTGGGCTGGTTCTACTCCCTGTTAGCAGTTCTCCTCAGCAGGTATCCCAGAACTCAGGCATCTCCAACGTCTTGGGTTCTCCAAGGCAATCCAGGCTTCAACTTCACAGCATCACACATTGGCCTCTCTGGGCCTCCATTCAGAGACACCCCTGACACATGCCTGGTCTCACTGGCTCTCCTTAGTCGTGGAGGCAAATTCCATAGCCCCTTTCTTCTATCCTTAACTCTAAAGCCAGAACCACGTGGCTGAAGCTGCCAAGTTCTGCTGCTTTCTGGGGCTGAAACATGGTCCTCTTGTTCAATTACTTCTTCACCAGCTTTATGTTTCTATGATTTTTATCACTGTCTATGGTTGGCTGTCCTGGAACTTACTCTGTAGATCAGGCTGGCCTTACACTCAGGCTGGCCTTACCTGCCTCTGCCACCTGAGTGCTGGGATTAAGGTGCGTGCCACCACACCTGGCTCTGAGCGTTTCTTTCTTTTTCATAAATTGGAAACTTAACTGGATGGGATCTTTCCCCAAGGACACCACTACCTTTATTCCAGTTCTTTATCCATTTATCTTCCTGAACACAGGATTTAGCTCTATTCCACTTCCTTGTGCCCCTTTTCTCAATCTGTACATTTTGTATTTTTATTTGCTCAGCTTGCTCCTTTTCATTATAAATCTTTATAAGCATGAGCACTAGTAACCACATGACAGTCTAAACTAGGCTGTTTTGAGATTTTCTCTGCCAAAGAATTAATCCAAATCTCTTCACTTTAGTTTCAGGCAGACTCTTCAGAGATGGGCAAAAGGCAGCCACATTCTTCACCAAAATATCACAAGAATGATATCTAGGCCACATATAAATATTCTTTTCCTCTGAAACGACTTGAGCCAGCTCCCACAGTTGAAATAACTCTTAGCATCACTGTCTTCCATGCTGCTATTACTATAGCCTACTAACCAGTGCTTAAAGCATTCCACTGTGTTCCTAATCCAAAGTATCAAAGTCCAAATTCTTCCAAATAAAAATATACTCAGGCCTATCACAACAATACCCCAGTCCCAGTACAAACTTCTATATTGCTGTGAAGAAACTCCATGACCATTCATGGCAACTCTTATAAAGGAAAACATTTAGTTAATGTGGCAGATTACATTTTCAGAGATCTAGTCCATTATCATCATGGTGCTGTGCAGACACACATGATGCTGGAGAAGGAGCTGTTTCATGTTGATTTGCAGGCAACAGGAAATAGACTGACACACTGGACAGTATCTTGAGCATAGGAGACCTCAAAGCCTACCCCACAGTGACATGCTTCTTCCAATAAGACCACACCTATGTCAACAAGACCACACCTCCTAATTGTGCCACTCCCTTAGGGGCTATTTTCTTTCAAACCACCACAGACCATTTCTTGAGAAAGTTCTACTCCATTCCAAAAGGCTTAAATTAGAATTTTAAAATGTTTTTTTTTTTTGGATATTTCTATGTAAGTGCTCTGCTGATACCTCAGATACAGATTTAGCCCGCCCCAAACCTAGGTTGTCACACCCCTCTGCCCACTCTGCAAAGCTTCTGTCCGTAGAGGCCTTTCTGATTCACTTCTCCTCCTCACCTCCCACTATTCAGCAGACCCTGCTAGTATTTCGTCTTACATCCCTTCCATCCAGTTGCCACCATCTTTAGGTCAAACTACTTTTGATTTGAACCCTTGTTAAAAGTGCCAAAATAGACTATTTATCTTCCCTGTCCTCTTCTCTCTTGTTCTTTTTCTCTTTTTCTCTCCCTATTCTCCTTTTCTGGACCATCAGACCTTCCATTCCTTATGCCACTTTTCTGTTCAAAACAAACAAAAGCAAAATAGTCTTGTGCGGGACAATTCTGTATTCTGTCAATTATGTTTTAAATAAATGCTGATTGGCCAGTAACTAGGCAGGAAGTATGGGCGGGGCAATGAGAACAGGAGTATTCTGGGAAGAAGGAAGCTCTTTCCCAGTCCTGTCCAGACACCAAAGAAGCAGGATGTGACCTGCCCCGCTGAAAAAGATACTGAGCCATGTGGCTAACATATACTAGAATAATGGGTTAATATAAGTTATAAGGGTTAATAAGAAGCCTGAGCTAATGGGCCAATCAGTTTATAACTTACATAGATCTGTTTGTGATTTTCTTTGGGGCTTACCGGCTGTGGGAACTGGGCAGGACAGAAACCCCAACAAGCATGCCCTCATGTTACAATAGTCTTTAAATGTAACCTCTATTCCCATGTCCTTTAGACCCACTCCTTCTCCAGTCTGACCTCTCACAGTAGTCCCTATTTCTGTTCATCTTGTAGCTTACTAGTCATGAGTTACTGCTTAACCAACATATGTCAGACCCTACCCCACAGTTTTATAATTCCACTTCCGCTGATTCTTCTGATTCTGCAAGATCCCTTTTCTGACTCAGTTACCCATCTTTCTGTAAGACCTAACTAGAAAAATTGCAGCAACAAGACCCCTCCCAAGCAACCTTTTAGGTCTCTCCTCAATCCTAAAATTGAAACTAAAATTGAAATAATCTCTCCACTGCTGGTTTTTAAAAATTTTGACAAATATACATAATAGAAAAATACCAATTTTTGTAGGTAGATGTTTCCCTGACCCAACTGCCTGCTCCTAAATAACCAAAATGAAAACTTAAGATTATTTATAAATGCTTGGCCCATAGCTCAGACTTGTTACTAGCTAACTCTTACACTTAAATAACCTACGCTCTGCCACATGGCTTGGTACCTTTTCTCAGTATGGCATGCCCATCTTGCTTCTCTGCATTTGCCGGTGACTCTTCTGACTTTGTCCTTCTTTCTCCCAGCATTCTCAGTTTGGCTGTTTTGTCTATACTTTGTGCCTGGTTACCGGCCAGCCACCATTTTATTAAACCAATTTGAGTGACAAATAGTGTACAAAGGGAGTATCCCACAGCACATTTTAATAATTCTGAGTGACAAATAGTGTACAAAGGGAGTATCCCACAGCACATTTTAATAATTCTGAGTGTGCAACTCACTGGCATTAAGTATATTCACATTGTTGTGTAGCCACCATGTGACCTGTATACTCATGCTTATAATTCTTTTTTATGGCTATTGTTGTCACCTCTAGATTGTAAACAAAGACTTGGCCTCTGCTGGGGATCTAACTGAGGAGTGGTGTACTTGTCTATTCATGTAGGTTCCAGATTCATCTCCCAGCACCTCAAAATGATTTAAAATAAATGCGAAACTCAGTGCTTTGTGTGCTAACCTTAAAATTAATTTTAAAACCTTGTCCTTGTTTACAAGCATTTGATTAGCATGGATGGACATATGTATACTGATAGCTTTCTTTATGTGTCCTGAGAGCAGATTGCATATATCCAGTTTCCATCTTTATATTTCTTCTCTAACTGGCTTTTGTTTTTCTGATTCTTTTTAAAGTTCTTAGCTTAGTTTCTTTTATCATGAGTTTTCCTTACCCTAAACCTAGCTTTTTGCTGCTAATATTTAGTCTATAAATATGCCAGCGAAATGGAGCAGATTTTCTCAAAGCACATAATACAACCTCAGCTGAAATAAGCTAACACTTCAGCTTGTTTACTGTGTTGTCAGAGTTGTGTCTTGTGCTAAATTACTTCTCTTTACTGTAGGGTAAGCCCTGCTTGATGGACATAGTAAGCTATGCTTTGACAGTAACACTGACTTCTCTACAGATCAATTTCAGAATTGTTTCTCTCTCCCAAGTGTTCTCTTCTCGCCTCTCTTGTATAATCAGACTAGCATACACTCTTGAACACTGTAGAGTCTGGAAGTCCTTTGTGATCACAACGTTCACATTTTGCAAATAAAGATCGTGTTAATAATGCCCAAGGTTCTAGTCTGTAAGAGACAGAAGAGCTGTCACTCAAAGATAACTCTTGGTGCTGAGTCTATGAAAGGAACTGTGTCTTCCCCTTCTGAATGCTGAAGGATCCTGTGTTTATCATCTAAGACAGTGGTTCTCAACCTTCCTAATGCTGTGATGCTTTAATGCAGTTCCTCATTTATGGTAACCCCAACCATAAAATTATTTCTTTGCTACCTCATAGTTGTAATTTTGTTATGGTTATGAGTCATAATGTAAATAAATATCTGATATGCAAGGTCTCTGATATCCAACCCCTCTCACAAGTTGCAAACCACTGATCTAATCTAAGATGTACCAAGAGTTAAAGAAAGATAACCCTCAAAATGCACGTTTGTATTTTGTGTTGCCAGGAGGTGGAGCCAAGATCTCTGGGAACTGTTGAGAGAGGATGCTTGCTTTGCCTGGTACAGGTACCTAGGAAGCTTTTGATGAATTCTAGTTATTGACTCAGCAAATTTAAGCTTTAAGTGTCTTTCTCAGAGATAATGGTAATGTAAGGTTAGGGACTGTTTCACATGCAAAAAAGGGTGGAAGGCTTCTGGTTCTGTGCACATTTGCCTACCCACATTGTAGGAGCAAGATGAACTGATAGAGAAGTTATGTATGCCTCCCTCTTTCTCCACTCTTTATTCATCCTCCTAAAGCAAGATGTGAGAAAATCAAGTAGCAGGAATGATAAGGTAAAACACTTATGCAGAATGAGCGCATGGGCTTGTGTAGGTGTAAAGTGGGCAAGGTGGTTGACTGTGGGCGCTTATTCTCTTTTCAGTTCTGTCTCCCATTAAGCACATTTTAAAAGAGTTTATTCTTTTATTTTTTTCCCTGATTGGTGTAGCTGCGCCACCCTAGATGGAGTCTTTTTCTCTTGCTACCTTCTTGATAAGGGAATACAGCTAGCATTGTAGGAGTTGAATGTCCTACAGGAATGTCCTTCATAGCTTCATGATATTGTGGCCTCTTTCTTCAGTGTGTCATTCTATTTTAAATAGTAGCATCTTTGTGCCTGATCTCTCACATGTGTAAATGGGAAGAATAGTAATATCTGCCTTTTACAGCTGCTAGAAACACAATAAATATGCAAAACAGAGCTGGTCTGACATTGTAAGCAACTGAAACAGCTGTTATTAGCTGATTTAATACTTTTCACAGCTGCTCCTCCTACCCATTAAATGTATTTCTCATATGTGTACGTATATATTCCACATATATTTGGAAATGTACATAAACCTGCTTTCTTCGTTTATGTAATTGAAGAGCCTTCTTTCAATTTCAGACAACTTAATGGAAACAAAATGTAAACAAGGAAAAACTGGGCGACTTAACTTCCTCAGTCTTTGGAGGGTGGAATTCCTTCCCTTTGGCGAGTAAACTTGTTTTCCCATCACGTTGCAGGTGGTATGCAAGATTACAATTACGTGTGGGCCAACTGTTTTGAGATCACATTAGAATTATCTTGTTGCAAGTACCCACCTGCTTCTCAGCTTCGACAAGAGTGGGAGAATAATCGAGAGTCTTTGATCACATTGATTGAAAAGGTAAAAATTGCTGCCTGGAAGGTTGGGATTTAGAAATAATGGGTTAAATAAGGGGAAAATTTGAATGCACATGAATAACAATCCAAATAGCGTGTTCTTTATCTTATGTGTTTTAATATTGTAGATTATCTCTAGAAATTATTAGTATGTAATCTATAAGAGTACATTAGGAACCACCTTTTCTATCCCCATGTCCAACCCTAGCTCTGTGCTACACAGAAGCTTCCTTTGCCAGTCTTAGAACACTTTTACAAATGGATATAATTGGCCAAATTTGTACTGGGGTTTGTAGAAGGAGTGTTTGGCACGAGTGAAGCCCTAAGTTCAATACCTGGTACCAAGAAAACCCTATAAATTTGTACTATCAGCTTGACAATGCCATTTGTTCATATTTGCTAGAGACCCTTTATCACCATATGAACTGTGGACATCAGTTTAATGTAATTATCAGAAAAGCTCTTACAACTATTGACTATGCCAGAAATTATAGTTTGGACAGAAAATTAGAAGTTTGGCTTCAAAAAAGAGGAAACTTCAAAAACACTTCAGGACTATGGAAATTTTTACAGTTTAAATTTAAGAATTTAGTGATGGGACTGGAGAGATGACTCAGTGTAAGAGCAATGGCTGTTCTTGCAGATGATCTAGGTTTGGTTCCCAGCGCCAACATGGTAATTCCCAACCAACTGTAATTCGAGTTAATCCAAGGGATTAAACATGCTTTTCTGGCCTCCGTGGGGTACCAGGCACACATGTGGTGCACATACATACATGCAGGCTACACACACAAAAAATTTTTTTTAATTATTTAAGATAAAAAGAATTTTTACTTTAGTACTTGATATATATTTTGTTTCAACCTCAGGGTTTAAAAAATACTTTGGAAATCAGGCGTTGGTGGCACATGACTTTAATCCAAGTACTCGGGAGGCAGAGGCAGGCAGATCTCAGTGAGTTTAAAGCCAGCCTGGTCTACAGAGTGAGTTCTAGGTCAGCCAGGACTGTTTCATAGAGAAACCCTGTCTTGAAAAAACAAAATATAAAAAATACTTTGGCTCCTGGACATGGTGGTGCACACTTTTAATCCCAGCACTCCAGAAGCAGATGAAGGTGGATCTCTATGAGTTTGAGGCCATCCTGGTCACAATAAACAGTTCTGGGCAAGCCAGAGCTATGTAATGAGACCCTGTCCCAAAAATAAAAATAAAAATTGGAAACTAGTATAATAGTCTATTTAGACACTCTAGCATCACACCGATTTCTCTACGTTTTGATTTTTGTCTTTTAGGTCCACATTGGAATTAAAGGATTTGTTAAAGATTCAGTAACAGGAGCTGGGCTAGAGAATACAACCATCTCAGTGGCTGGTATTAATCATAATATCACAACTGGAAGATTTGGTGATTTCCATAGATTGCTCGTTCCTGGAATTTACAATCTTACAGCAGTTTCAACTGGGTAAAAGTTTTAAACCTGACTCTTAATTACAATGCCAAGCCTCTCTTTAGGTGCAAGACAGAAGGACTAGCTAAATGCTACTCATCAAATGTGGCTTCTGTTTTTCCTTGTTCCCTGATGCTTTGGTCCTTCGATAATGAGAAAGTGCATCACAGGTGTTTTGTCATAGTCCACCCTTGTGAAGCATAATCGTAACACTGGGAGGAGGAATGATTGGGAAAGCTCTACAGGAGCCCCTGCTGCTGGAAGCATTGCTCAGCTAATGGAACCCGAGTAGAGGCAGCTAGGCTCTGTAGATGGAATTGAAGGCCTGTCTTCGCAGCTTTCTGATACAGTAAAGCAGGGGTTTTTCACCTGTGCAAACCTTACTGCATGCTCACCTCATGGGAATTTTATTGCTAACTTTTAATTCTGAGCTTCTGTAATGGGAGGAAAGTAGGAATGCTAGTCTGACAATGCAAAGATGGATAGCAGGAGTTACACGGGATAATTTGATATCACAGCAGCTTTTTTTTTTTTTTGGGCAAACAGTCTAGTGTGTGATACTTGGGAAGCTTTGTGAGAGAAATACTCTTTAAAGACTTACTCCAATATTTCTGTGAAAAAGCATTCTAAGATGGCTAAATTTATACAGTTGTCTTAGTTTAGTTTTGAGTTTTGATAGATGATTAAGTGCAGAAGTATCGAAAAAGGTCATTGTGTTTTTATAATGCTAAAATGTTGTGTGTCTTAAATCCATACCACCTCCATTTCCAATACTTTAAGGTATATGCCACTGACTATTAATAATATACTGGTAAAAGAAGGACCAGCCACAGAGATGGATTTTCCCCTTCGACCAACTGTTACTTCAGTAATTCCTGACTCAACTGAGGCTGTAGCAACTCCTGGCACAGTTGCTGTCCCTAATATTCCTGCTGGAACACCATCCTCCCACCAGCCAATCCAGCCTAAAGACTTTCACCACCACCATTTCCCTGATATGGAAATCTTCTTGAGAAGATTTGCCAATGAATATCCTAATATCACTCGTCTTTATTCTCTGGGAAAATCAGTGGAGTCAAGAGAACTGTATGTGATGGAGATATCTGATAACCCAGGTGTCCATGAACCAGGTAATTTGGTGGCCTTACACATAGTTTCAGTAGTGGCTCTCAAAGTTGTATCACTGTGTTTTGTCTAGAAATGTCATCTGTACACTGTGTGACTTCAATTAAGAACACATAGTCAAAAAAGAACATAGAGCCAAATCTGTTCCCGGAAGAGAAAATCCATTTGCTAATCTACATCTGCATGGTATTAGTGTGTTCATAGATTGGATTCATTCAGCTGAGTTCAATTTGGCACATGGATATGCATTTATGTGGATTAGAAAGATATATATATATATGATATGCAGATATATATGCTTTGAGCCTACCAGAGATATATTCTTGTAAGGAAGCTACAATATGTTTGTGTAGCTATTTCTTGATGTTGGCTAATATATATTTACTTATTATTTTGGTTTATGATTTTTATATAAGGGGAAAAAACAGACTTCATGTTATCTGAAGAGGAAGAAAAGTCTTCCATGTAATTATTTGTTTTCAGGGGAGCCAGAATTTAAGTATATTGGAAATATGCATGGAAACGAAGTGGTTGGAAGAGAACTCCTATTAAACCTCATCGAATACCTTTGCAAGAACTTTGGAACAGACCCTGAAGTAACAGATTTGGTTCGCAGCACTAGAATCCACCTTATGCCGTCCATGAACCCTGATGGGTATGAAAAGTCCCAGGAAGGTAAAGCAGAGCTGACTAGTAAAACCTAAACCTACTTTGTTGGCTGTTGTACAGCATGCTTATTTTGGAATATAGAAGACATTAAACTTTATTTTTATGATTTGTGAGTGGTTTTAGCTTTTATGTACTTAGAAAATAGGGCAGACTTTTCACTATATGATGAAACTTACGTATATATTGTGTGTGTGTGTGTGTGTGTGTGTGTGTGTGTGTAGTATGTGTACACTAGTATGCTTGTGGAAAGTAGAGGGTGATATTGGGTTCTTATTCAATTGCTCTCCTCATTTTCAAGAACGTGGAATTGGATTCAGATCAACTTGCAGATCAGTGAGCTCCAGGGATCTGCCTAACTCTGCCCCCTAGTGCTGGATTCCAGATGCACATTCAATGCCTAGCTTTTTAATGTAGATGCCCAGGGTCCCAACAGGTCTTCCAGCCCTTAATCAAGATGTGGGATTCTTGTTTGATTTTGCATTTCTGTAGTGGTTATTTGTCTTCATCAAGGTTCTCTAGAGGAGCAGAACTGATAAAGGGGAGAGGGAGAGAGAGAGAGAGACCATAAAAAGGGATTTGTTAGATTAACTTATATGATTAGAAGCTGGGCAGTTCAATAATGACCATGTACATTAGAGAACTAGAAAACTTGGTAGCTGTTCAGAACAAGAATCTGGAAGCCTCAAAACAAGTAACCAATGACTCCGTCCAAGGCCAAAGCCCAGGCAGCTTCCTGGAGTCATGATGCAAGCCGCTAGTCTGAGGTGCGCAGCTGACTGCAGCAGTGGATGCACTTGTCAGGAAGAAGAGAGCTGGCAGGTGCTGGGTTGCTTCCTCCTTCCTGTATTCTGTGCTGTCTGGGTCCCCCGGCCTATTGGACGGTAGCACACGAGTTCAAGGCCAGTCTTTTTCATCATACTGCTCCATGTATGTGAAACACCATGGAAGGCATACCCCACAGTGTGCTTTCCTAATCTTGGAGGTGTCTAGATCCAGTCAAGTCGACAAGCAAGATTAACCATCATTTATTAAAAATAATTGAAGATTTTATAAATTGTTTTATTTTTAACAGTTCTTATTAAATAATTATATTTGTAACCTTACTTTATCATTGGAAAATCAAACCAAATAATAGTTGGAGCCAGCATCTTCCATACTCATCCCTATTCCATGCCTGCTAAGTTACTGCTTTTTGTTTCCCTGGCTCTCCTAGGCAAGCCTATGTCTCTGAGGCAGTGCTGAAGGGGCTGGGAAGACAGGTTTACACAGGCCACCTTCAACAGAACCCTAGAAGAGTAAGAATCCATTGTCTCCAACCATGAGCCCATAGGGAACTTTTAAATAGTTTTTTCCCTTTAAAGGTTTGATAATTTTCATCTCGAACGAACTGCTAGTGGGTAGCTTAACATGGAAAAATTAAATCTATTTATATCCAGAAATATGAGATTCATACAGGTAGAAGTCTCAAGGGAGAACTAAGCAGTCAACATTTATATACACCTAAGCTAGGGGCTTGGGTCTGGTTGGGTGGGAGGTGGTTATGGGCTGTGGAAGTCTGAGGAGAGAATGTTCACAGCCAGCAAGGGTTGTTTTGTTAGGCAGATAAAGTCTGCTAGGTGACAACTATCTGTGATCATCTCTGGGCAAGGTGTCAGACCCCAATTTCTTTTATGTAAGGGAATGGCTTTCCTAGGCACAAAGTGGGGTATCAGGTAGAAAAGCTTTTTATAAAAGGACAGCTTTGCCGAGCTATTCTGTCTCTGCAGTCTCTCCGTAGCCAACTTGAAAGATGTCCGGCCATCCATTTTGGTGTGAGCCTTTGCTCTCCACAGCTGCTCCTAGCAGTGATCCCTGCGAGTGGAACAGGCACTGACTGCATTGTGGATGCGCAGACAGGATGGATAGCTCACACTGCGCTGACATGGCTCTCACACAGACAGGCTCTGGTTGATCTTAGTGTGTTCAGGTTCTTGTTCTTCACTATTGCCAGCATCACTGCCCCCCGCCCCCCCACCCCTCCCCCCGCCACCGTCACACATCTCCAACCCTCAGGGAGAACCAGGTCCCAGCAGGGAGCCCCATCACACACTTCCCCCACACCCCCACACCCCCCCCACCCGTCACATACCTCCAACCCTCCCAAAGGGAGAACCAGGTCCCAGCAGGAGCCCCAGTTGGCTCTTCCTCACTTGCAGTTCTCTGATTATGACAGCAGGTGGGCTCTTTGCTCATAGTAAGAATCCACACAATTAAGCTTGGTTTGGACTGAATTCTTCCTCTATTGGGTTAAACATCCAACAATGTTCTCTACTAATGGTACCTTTTTGTGACCATTTTAATGTCAGCATACCACGATTTTCTTTTTGTTGGTTTGTTTTTTCATGATAAAGTCCTGACAACTCAAGAGGTTGCTTATGCCATTGCGCGTTTCTTATTAACACTTGAGCAATGCTTTAGTATCGTGTGTAATTTGAATTTTTTCCTTTCAAAGGGTGAGCAGAGGACAAATGCTAAAGAGTAATGCTCTACCTCTTTCTTTACAGATCTAGAAGAGGTTTGTTTTTTAATATACAATGTAAAAAAAAAGATACATTTTACTCACAGTGGGATTGGTAGCAATGGGCCTGATGTGCTTGTACTTTAATATGGCTGAAGTTGTGTGTCTGGCATTAAAATGTAGTAAAACATGTCTTAAATTTTAATCTTTTGTCCTGCAGGAGACTCAATGAGTGTAGTTGGCAGAAACAACAGCAACAACTTTGACCTAAACCGAAATTTCCCAGACCAGTTTGTTCCCATCACAGATCCTACCCAACCAGAGACCATCGCTGTGATGAGCTGGGTAAAGGCCTATCCATTTGTGCTGTCAGCCAATCTGCATGGAGGTATGACAGCTCTGTGTGGACTAAGTAGTTCTTGTTGAGAGCATTTGAAAATCCTGCTGAAATTCTATCTGCTTATAGTCCTAGGCTGGTCAAGTGAGTATTCTATCGCTGCTTTGTGACAGGGAATAGTTAAAGCCTTTCCTCCTTGCTCTCTAGGTCAATGTCCTGGCTGTACCCACCCCCCACACACTTTCTTTCTTTCCTTTGTTGTTGTTATCCTTTTAAACAGGTCCTCACCAAGTACCCAGGCAGGCCTGGGGCTCACCATGCTGGCCTTGCCTTTCAGAGAACCTTCTCCTGCCTCTGCCTCCTTAGTGCTAAGATCACAAGCAAACAGCAAGCCCAGCTTCCCCTCATCTTTCTTCTACCTTTTCCTCTCATTTTTAATTTTAATGTTATTTATTCCTGTGTATGTATGGTGTGTATGTGGGTATGTGCATGCTGTGGCGTGTGTGTGGAGGTCAGAGGACACTTTTCAGAGGTTGGTTCTCTCCTCCCACTGGATTTAAGGATCTAATTCAGGTTGTGAATTTGCCCACAAGTGCTTTTCTCCCACTAAGCCATCTCCCCCTCCCCACCATCCTTCTTTCCCCTTTTTTGCTCTTCTCATTCTCCTATCACCCGCTCCCCTTTCTCTAATAGTTCTTCAAGTGTTTCATGTTTATTTGTTATATTGCTAACTAGGTACCATGCACTCTGCCATAAAAACCAAGCACCGGCAGATCCAAATGTTCAGTCTTGTTCTCTCCTAAAGTCTCATACATTTTTTTATGTAAGTATGGGTTTTGACATTCTCTTATCTTCCACTTGTGTTCTCACTCTCTCTCTCTCTCTCTCTCTCTCTCTCTCTCTTTCTCTCTCTGTCTCTGTGTGTGTGTGTACATATATATATAGCTACTTAACTGCAGCATGATGACTTCATTCTCATTGAGGATTTGAGACAATATATGTCAATATGATTCATCAGGAATGAGTCAGTTGAACAGAAAAAGGCCAGTATTAAGAAAAATACCAAAAAAGAAAAAAGAAAAATACCATAGGTATGAATCTGAGCTGAGTACCTGCCTAGCATGCATGAAGCCCTGGAGTCCATGAACAGCACACCATAAACCTGGCATGGTGGCATATGTCTATAATTCCAGCACTCCTGAAAGAGAAGCAGGAAGATCAGGAATTCAAGGTCATCCTCAGCTACAATGCTAATTAAAGGCAGCATGGGATACATGAGAACTTGTCTCAAAACAAAACAAAACATCACAATGCCCAGCTAGAGTTATGTGAATAAGAGTGCAGGTATCAGGCCAGAGAAATGGCCCAGCAGGTATGGGCACATGCCAGGTTCCATCCCCTGAACCCACATAGCGGAAGGTAAGAACCTATTCCAGAAAATAGCTTTCTGACTTCCACACATGCATGTTGATGCAGTAGAAAATATGAGTCACATGAGAACAGTATGACAAGCAGGAAAATAAAGGATTCGATCCTTTGACGCAGATAGCTCAAAGCTTTGCCCACATTTACTATTTTCCTCCAGTAAAAGCATGAGGGGCAGCAATGGTCTTTTGTGCTTGGAAGCATCCCTTTCTTGACCTTGAGTCATAGGGTCAGGGTACAACTCCATTGGAGTAATTAGACTATAAGGAAGTCTTAGAATTCTTTTGTGTGGATCAGGCTGGCTCTGCTATCTATAAGATGCTTAACCTGTTTTAGATTCTATGTCCAAAATGAGGGATTAGTTGGACCTTAACGATCTGTTCTCATTTTAAAATTCAATGGCCTTTAAAATGTAGTACTGAAAAAGTACCAAAATATACTCCGTTTTTATGACCTGAATATCACCAAAGTACTTTACACATTCACTAAAATCCAGTGTGAAGCTGTAAGCTCCAGCATGGCTGTTCTAGCTGTGCACTTCATTGAGCCGGGTAGACTTTGGGTCTGTTTAATTTCACCATGTGATATTTTTTAATTGCAACTTCTTTAAGACCTATTTAGTTAAGAGCACCTTTAGATTTCGTGCATGGGTATTATTTTCCCACTTGCTCACTTTGATTTTCAGTGGGGAAAGTAGTGGGGTTTTTTGTTGTTGTTGTTTGGTTGGCTTTTGTTTCTTTTTAACAGGCTTGGGGATTGGTACCAAGGCCGTGTGCATGCTAGACAAGCCCTCTGCCATGGAGTCACATCCCTAGTCTTTATTTTTCCTGTATGGAAAGATAATTAGCCTTGACAAGTCTCATGGATGCCCCTTCTGTCTTACTTTTTCTGCTGCTGTGATAAAGCGCCCTGACAAAATCTACCTAAGGGAGAAGGGTTCATCTCAGCTCATAGTTCAAGGGCACAGTCCATCATAGCCGGGAATTCTCTGCAGCAGAAGTGTGAGGCAACCTCTCACTTAGGAAGTGGAGAATGGTCAGTGCTTGAGTTCAGCTAGCTTTGTCTGCTGTAGAGCCCAAGGAACGGTGCTGCTGTGGTGCTGTCGTGTGGGTCTTCCGTTTAGAATTAGCGTACTCTGGATAATCCTTAAAGTATGCCTACAGTCTAGCCTAGTCTAAATAATGCTTCACAGGTATGTCAGAAGGCTTGCCCACCCGGATTGGTTCCAGATCCTGTCAAAGTCACAGTCAGCACAATTCTGAAAAGCTTGTATGATGTTACTGATACATTTTAAAACATTTAATGGTGCCTTTTCCTGTTTCCCTTGTAGGTTCTTTGGTAGTTAACTATCCATTTGATGATAATGAACAAGGAGTTGCTACATACAGTAAATCACCAGATGATGCTGTGTTTCAACAAATAGCACTTTCTTATTCCAAGGTATGTTTGTGTTTGAACAGCAGATGCTGGAAAGTTAATTCAGGAAAAACTACCTTAAAATAAAGCATTCATAGTCCGACAGTGATGGTGTACGCCTTTAATACCAGAGGGAGATGATCTCTGTGAGTTCCAGGCCAGCCTGCTCTACAGAGCAAGTTCTGGGCAGACCAGGGCAACACAGAGAAAAAAAACCAAAATAATACAATAAAATAAAGCGTCACACTGGCAGGATGAATTCCACTGACATTTTTAATTACATACACTCCCACCAAACATACAAAGAAGTGTCAGGGTGTGTGTGTATGTAATTTAAAACTAGTTCTAAGAAAAAAATTCTATGTGACTTGAGTAGTAGGTGCAGCAATTTCTAATTTTGGTGTACTGATTCTGTGATTTTATTGGTTATGGATCATAAAGGTTATTACTGTAACTCTGTGCTTTCTAAAATTACAACCTTTTAGCATTCCACCTTTGTACACCTTCCTTCTCTGCGAATGGACCCGTGAGATTCATATTCAGAGTTGCTAATAAAAGAATGCAGCTGTTGATTTTACTTTTAAAAATTATTACCTTTTATTTGGGTATGGCATACCTGGGAGAAAATGCATACAGTAAAAAGAATGTATATTATTACCACCTATTAAAATTAATTGATCAGATTTTTTTACATATTCCCATCATACTTTGTACTCATTCACTCATTAATATTTTGTTGTTGCTGTTGTTGTTTGTTTGTTTGTTTTTCGAGACAGGGTTTCTCTGCGTAACAGCCCTGACTGTCTTGGAACTCACTGTGTAGACCAGGCTAGCCTCGAACTCACAGAGACTCACCTGCCTCTGCTTCCTAGTACTGGGATTAAAGGCATACACCACCATGCCCACCCCAACAGTTCTTTACCTTAGTTTTATTTCTTTGAACTAGTAAACTTTTCTTTTTAATTTATCTTCTCCCTGTAGCCATATCTCTCAGTGATATTCCTAAGGCTCTCGCACGCCCTTTGGTCATACCTGCTTTCCCAGTATCCAGTCCTCAGTAGTTAGCATTGTCTTCATTTGGTTTCTTTAGCTGTGATAAAGGCCATGACCAAAAGCAACTTAGGGAGGAAAAGATTTATTTGGCGTGCATATCCTGGGTCACAGTCCATTGAGGGAAGTCAAGACAGGACTCAAGGCAGCTCCAACCTGGAGGTTGGAGCTGAAGTAGAAGCCATGGGGAAATGCTGCTTACTGGCTTGCTCCTCATGGCTTGCTCAGCCTGCTTTCTTATAGCCCCTGGGACCACCTGCCCATGGGGTGGCACTACCCACAGCAGTCTGGACCCTCCTATTTCAATCATTAACAACCACAAAAGAATGCCCTACAGACTTGCCTACAGGCAACCTGACTGAGGCATGTTCTTAGCTAGAGTTCCTCTTCCCATCTTCCCAGATGTGGCTGTGTTTATGTTGAGTTGACAAAAAACAAGCAGCACAACCACCATCTTTCTCCTCCATCGCATTCTTAAAGCTGTAACACAGAATACCACACAGCTGTGGCAGTCTGCTACAGTCTGCCACCACCCACAAAGCACAGCTGAGCCCTCAGTCTGGGGTGACAATGTTTCACATTTTGCTCCTTGACCACCAATTCATTTCCCACTGTGGTGATTCTAAGCCTTTCATCAGACTCCGCGTTTTCTCAGTAGGTAACTTTGTACTGAACAAAAGCATAACTACATAAACTAGTGTGAGTCATCCAGATTCCATCTTCGCAGCCATTTACGGGTGTCCTACCTGTCCTATCTTCCTTTTCTGAATCCACTGCATCCTGCCTTCGCTAGAGTCTTGTGTCTATCTGCTGTTGTCAAGAGGAAGATAGTCAATAAAGTCCTCTGTCTTTGTTCACAATCTCCTTTTTCTTTGCTAGTAAGCAGCTTAGGTAAAAGTAAGGGCTTATATAAGCCTTAATAAGCACCCACAAAGCTGTCTCCCTGGAATTTCATCTTCATGCTTCCACATTTCTCCAGTGTGAATAGTCTTGGGAGAGTTCTCAGTGACCAGACAGTGGCGGCTGTGTAGTAGTCATCCTCTAGTACAAGCAAACTTTGTAATTACCAAACTTTTACCCCTAGTACTAGGAAAGATCTTGGAAAAGCAATTAACTGAGTTAAAAACAGCAGGGCTGGCAAGATAGCTCAGCAGGCAAAGGTGCTGGCTGCTAAATCTGGTGACCTGAGATCAGGATAGACCCAGATGGTGAAAGGAGAGAACCAGCTTCCACAAGGTGTTCTCTGACCTCCTCTATACATGAAAATAAGGAAATGGAAAACAATAATAAGATGACTTGTCATGCACCCATCCCACTTTGCTCCAACAGGAGGGCTAGGCAGTGAGGAAGAGCTGATGAAACCTGTAGAAGGAGACAGGTTGTAGAGATCGGGGTGGGAAGGTACAGAACAGTGAAGTGCAGGCCAAAGGATGGAGTCCAAGATGCTAAACATGCACTGAGATACTGAGAACAGATTTCAAAACGCACACAATTTAAAAAATCTAGTATTGCCAGGTAGTGTTGGCACATGCCTTTAATCCCAGCACTAGGGAAGGCAGGGGCAGGAGAATCTGTTAGTTCAAGGCCAGCCCGGTCTACAGAGCAAGCTCCAGGAGAAACCCAGTTTCAAAACAAAAAAACAAACAAAAGGATCTGGCATGATCCAAAGGGATAGACACAGTTTAAAAGATAGGTCGGTTAAAAGGGAGTCTTGAAACGCAGGGCTTCTGGAGGAGAAAGAAAGGGGAAAGAATTAAAGGGGTCTTCTGGCAATTTGTTTAAGAGCAAGAAAAAGAAAAAGGGAAGTGTAGGGTTGTATGAGACAGAAAAGTACTGCAAAACCCAAAGCCCTGTAACCTCCCGCTTCCCAGCAGGGTGAGCAAATAAAACAACCTCATGCAAGTGTTGGACTTTGTTAGACTGGCAGAAATCATGTAAAAGAACCCCATAATAGAAAAATGAGCAGAGAGAAATATCCACGGAGAACAGTTGCAAGAGTTAGGAACTGAATTGTCACTTATATAAACAAGGAAACCCTCTTACTCCAAAAGGCAGTCAGCAGAAGAAAGTCGTAAGTTGGAACCCCAAAGAAATTAAGTGTAACCCAGATATGTGCTGAGAATGCAAAGCAACATCTTCAGTTGGTCAAACTGTGAAGGCGAGAGGAGGCAGAGGGAGTGATAAGGCTGAGAGTGTAAGGTTTATTAATCTTCTTGTCATTTGTACTTCTGGTGTCATAGCTACTAAACAAAGGTCACAAAGACTCATTCCTATATTGAGATTTATAATCTATTTTTAACTGATTTGAGGTGTTGTGAGGAAGGGTTATAGATTCATTCTTTTGCATGTAGATATTCAGTGTCTCCATACTATATGTAAAAGATATTTCTTGCCTGTTGAAGTGTTTTGGTGCCCTTGCGAAATATCAGTGACCATAATAAACTTCCTAGGCCACTCATGTTTCACATAACACCTTCACTGGTTCCTTATGGCTCTAAGAGTGAATCAGTATGCTGGCAGTTAGGGCCTAGAACAGTGGCTTCCATAGTGCGGTTTATACTAGATGATCTGAGAAGATGGAGGAAGAATGCTAGAAATCTAAATAGATTTCTCAGTGTCCTTTAACTTTTATAAATGTTTGTAATCTACATATTGATCCAACAGTAGAACAGTACATCTGTGTAGTGTAATCTGATGGGTAGGTTGACATGGATGGACATGGATGGAGTCAGAAAGAGCAGATCATGGTACCAATCTTCAGCAGAAAACCAGAAAGCAAAGTATGGCTGGGTGTGTTGATGCACACCTTTAAGCCCAGCACTTGGGAGGTAGAGGCAACAGGATCTCCATGGTCTACATAGAGAGTTCCAGGACAATCAGGACTACACAGTAAGACCCACACCAAAAAAAGCACATGTACAGTTATTACAGTGATCTAAAATAATGGTTTTTATGTGAGTGTAGTGGGATCATATGCCTTTAATGGGCATAGTAAGTTTCTATTAGGAGCTTGTTTATATATTTTAAAGTTAAATGGCTAATTCTCAAGGTGGTAGGAAATTTTTTATATTTTTCTCTTCACTCTTTTTTGTCCTTTTTAATTGCCAAGGAAAGAGATGAAACTTTAGCCATCTTTCAGAGTTTAATTTCTTCAGGAAAATTCCTCCCTAGTCAAAAGCCATCTTCTCTCCTCTGGATTCCTGTAGCATTTATTTGTGCCCCCATGGAACTGTAAATATTGCACATGTACTTTATACCAGATGCTAGGCTACATACTGAAGACACCAAGACACAGATTGTTTCCAGGAGTGTTGTTCTAAAAGAAGAAAAATGGCTGGAGAAATGGCAATAAAGAAATAAAAATAATAAAAAAAATGCCAGTCTCCCCACTCCATACTAGAATGTTGACTGGCTTGGTCTTGTGTAGACAGCTGTTGCCACACCCAGCTCTTAATTTTGATTAATTCTTTTTCTTATTATTGTATGCGAATGTATGTTGTAGGGCAGGAGAAAGGGGTTGCATGCCATGGCATGTGTGGAGGTCAGAGGATGACTCTGGAGTCAATGTGGATTCCAGGGGTCAAACTTAGGTCTTCAGGCTTGTGCAGCAAGTATACCTTTACCCACTGAATCATCTCTGTGGCCCTTAATTTTTATTAAAAAATAAATAAATTCACACAGTGAAAATTCAACAGACATAGAATAGTACACATTGGAGTGTCTCAAACTTTATATGGCCGTGCTCTCCCACTTCACACCCCTTTTGGTAATCTTTGAAAACTTTTACCTGTATCCATCCAGCACTTTTTAAAAATGTCGATGCAAACAAATAATAGTAAACATTCTTTTTTCTTTTTCAGGAAAATTCCCAGATGTTTCAAGGTAGACCTTGCAAGGATATGAGTATCCTTAATGAGTATTTTCCTCATGGAATAACAAATGGAGCTAGCTGGTATAACGTCCCAGGTAAAGATCATGGCCTTACAACTTGGGTTTTCTGTTCTCCTGGATGTTGCTGCTTGTTAATGATCTTTTCCAGTTTTGAGAAAGAACTTGTTTTTTAAAAAGGCTCAAACACTCACCTACAAAGGATATAAAAGAAAGAAAAGGCTCAAATGATTTAAGACATTGCAATAACCTTTTCAACTGTTTTGCAGTTGGTGCTCTTTGAGCTACATAGACATAATGCACTACAGCCTGACCAGTGTATAGATTTTTACCTCCAAATCATTATGGATCTTTCGTGTGCTAATGGGAAGACTGCAGTACAATGAGTTCTTAATGAAAATACTGCATGTTAACTCTTCCATGAGAGAATCATTGCAGAGACAAGATAATTTGAGTTTTTACTAGGAATGATTCTCACCCTGTAGAATCTAAACTATTTAAAATGTATTCTGAATAATGTATTTTAACTCCTTGTCTTTAGGTGGCATGCAGGACTGGAACTATTTACAGACAAATTGTTTTGAAGTAACTATTGAACTAGGCTGTGTGAAATACCCATTTGAGAGTGAGCTACCAAAGTACTGGGAACAAAATCGAAGATCTCTAATTCAGTTTATAAAACAGGTAACAACTCAGGAACAAATGGATTCCTTCCAAGACCAAGATGAGCTTTATGTACATGTAGCTTTTATATAGTAAAGTTAGAGTATGTCTTTAAAACATTTGTATGTTTTAAACATTGTATGAGTGTCTACATATATATGTATGTGCACCATGTGTGCAGTGGCCATGGTGGCCATGTGGGTGCTGGCAAGTAAATCCACGTCCTCTGCAAGAGAAGCTAGTGTTCTTTAAGCACTGAGTCGTCTCTCCAGTCCCAGAATATTCCTTTTCTAATTCTGGTTTGTTTTAGAATATTCTCCCAATTTCTATATTCCAGTTTGTTTTGTATATTTACCTAGAAAATTTATGGGTGTAGATGAGTTTATTTGTCTGATTGGGGAAGAGGAAAAAAGTTATTAAACAAGGTACCATTTGCTGTAATGGTTAGTGATCCCTTTTTATCCTGCCTTTGTAAAATGCTGACATGAATTAGCTACTTACCAGCATTTGTTAGGTGACAGGAAGGGTATTTTTCTTATTGTCATTGATTGATTGATTGATTGAGTATGTGTGTGTGTGTATACACAAGTGTGTAACAGTTTCCTTTTATTTGAATATGCACGGTGGCCAACAGGTAAAGAGTCTTCAGAAATATGTGAATAACCTAATACGTTAGGTTACCACATTTCTATAGTTTTCCTGAGTTTATACACTAATATTGAAAACATTCTGTATTATGTATTGACATGTGTTGACTGAGGTTTCTGTCCTGCCCAGTTCCCGCAGTCATTAAGTCCCAAAGAAATTACACAGAGGTCTGCATTAATTATGAACTGATTGGCTCATTAGCTCAGGCTTCTTATTAACTCTTATAACTTATATTAGCCCATTATTCTAGTATATGTTAGCCACATGGCTTGGTACCTTTTTCAGCGAGGCAGTCACATCTTGCTTCTTCTGTGGTTGGCTCACAACTGCTGAGCAATGGGCTTCCTCATTCTCCTGTTCTCATCGACCTACCTCTACTTCCTGTCTGGTTGTCCCACCTATACTTCCTGCCTGGCTTCTGACCAATCAGCGTTTATTTAAAATATAATTGACAGAATACAGACCATTCTCCCACACCAGACATGTATAGAGAAGGCATACAACTGGCACAAAAACATACCTACTCCACACCTAGGTTTATAACAGTGCTTTTAAATTTTCTGTGTTTGCTTTATATGAAAAATATACAGATGGATGAACTAGTTCAGTGAAAATTAGAAATGTTAGAATGTTTTACCTTTAAATACCTGGACATCTATTTACTTTGATTTTTTTCACTTATTTAACTTTTATACATATGAATATTTTGCACATATGGGTGTTTATGGAAGCCAGAAGAGGACATCAGATCCTCTGAACTGGAGTTACAGATAGTTGTTAACTGCCATGTGGGTGTTGGGACATGAACCCAGGTCTGCTGGAGGAGTAACCCATGCTTTTAACTGCTGAGCCATTTCTCTAGTCCCTAGGCATCTATTTCCTAAAAATAAAAATACTCTCCTATATGGCACCTTTAAATGCTATTATCTCACCTAAGAAAATTATACCAGTTCTCTAATATTACATAATATCTGGTCTATATTCAAGTTCCTATGTGCCCTCCATGTAATCTTACAAAGATATTTATAAGAAGGATATGGTATATTTGATTGTTGTATCTCCTTACCCTTTTTAATTTAGAACATTCTTCCTTCTTAAAGCAATCTGTTTGGAACAGACCTGGCATGTTTTCTTTTGTAGTATCCTATATTCTGAAGTAGTCATAATGTCCTAAAATTTAAAATGTTGTTATGTTCTTCACATGGCCTCTGTTTTCAGAAATAAAAATACCTTTTAATGAGCATTTACATTTCGCTTTACTCAGAACCCCAAAGTTCTGGTAGTTCCTTTGTTTGCATTATTAGCAATCTGTTATTTTGTATATGAGCTCCCAAAGTATTTAGATGATCATTCCCCTTAAAATCTGGTATTCTTGTTCTTTTTCCAGGTTCATCAGGGTGTCAAAGGATTTGTCCTTGATGCCACAGATGGTCGGGGCATATTAAATGCCACCCTCAGTGTTGCTGAAATCAATCACCCAGTGACTACTTACAAAGCTGGAGATTACTGGCGCCTCTTGGTCCCGGGGACTTACAAAATCACAGCATCTGCTCGAGGGTAAGTGGTAAACACTTTCAGATTGGGGCTTGGGAGTAAGACAAACATGGCTCCCTTCTAGAAGGTTATTTCCAGAAAGTCCCAGAGAGCCTGCAACGTGGAGTTTAATGCATGGAGGCCTAGAGCTAGTTTCACTGCCGAGCACTGCTGCCTGTGGCACTGCACCATCAGATAGGCCTCTGAAGTCGTGTTTCTGCCTTCCTCAGCTCTGATCACCTGCCCTACCCTGCGACTTCCCTTGCTGTTAGTAGTAGATCTGGGATGTACTTGTTGGAAGAAGGGGGGGAAAAGGCAAATGCTCTGCCGAGTAAATTCATGCTGCCCCACAGAGGACACCATTCTACAGAAATATATTTGTTCCCTTTTATAGCTTTTCCAAGCTCTCACATGCATTCATTTCTCTGTGACACATTTACATCATTGCTTCAGTGACAGTTTTTGCTGATTGCAAGCTCTGAGTAAGGCTCTTTTCCTCTTATGGGCTTGTTTATCTTTTTATCTGTCTGTCTGTCTGTCTGAAAGACAGGGTCTCATGTAGCCCAGGGTGACCCCAAAACTCCTATTCCTCTCCAAGTGCATTCCCAACTGATTTATTTATTAAAAAGACAGTGAGCCTATGACTTGTTTTTTTTTTCTTTTTTTAGAAAACTAAAACAACCTGATTTTCTTTGTAGTCCTTTACAAGTGGCCTAGAATTGTAAACACTTATTTAATCTGAATCTTTTCTTGTTTTGAGGCAGGAGCTGGTGTAGTTCAGGTCAGGCTTTAAATGTCCCATGTAGTGGAGGTTGACCTTGCTTTTCTGATCCTCCTGGAATGCTAAGGTTACAGACGTATCACCACAGTCAGCTGGTTTTCTTTGTTCTTGATTTAATAAGACTAAGCACTACTGCAGAGCATTCCCTTTGCCTTTCTAGCCAACATATTTGTGAAGCTAATCTACCCATCCACTGGAGGAAAGCTAAATATGCAGAGACACAGTTGTTAGTACCTTTTCTTCTTTCCCACAAAGAACAGGTCTTTTAAATATGTAATGACTCATGAACAAGGTCAGAAGTCTACACTATTGCATTACAAAGTTATTCTGGTTTTTTTTTTTTTAACTTCGCAAAATATTAGAGAAGCTAGAGCACCAGGTGTCAGAAAAGCAGGCAGAGTTATCTTTGGTAGAGAATGTCCTAAGTTGCTACCTCAGGCTTTTCCACCCACATACCTTAAAGGCTGATTAGTGGACTCAAACTCCAGGAGCCACTGGGGATCTGAAAGAGTCTCAATCTGCCATTTGAAATCATATTTTAATTTTTTATTATTTTAAGTGTATGAATATTTTGCCTGCATGTATGTCTGTGCATGCCTGTTGCCCACAGCAGCCAGAAGAGGGTGTTGGATTTCTAGAACTGGAATTACTGATGATTGTGAGCTGCCATGTGGGTGCTGGGATTTGCACCAGGTCCTCGGGACAAGCAGCCTGAGAGTGAGTGCTCTTAACCACTGAGATCCTCTTTGTTGTTGCTGTATGTTTGCTTGTTTGTTAGTTTCGAGACAGGGTCTCTCTACATAGCAGGGCTGTCCTAGAACTCATTATAGCAACGAGACTGTCCTTGAACACAGAGGATCACCTCCCCCTTCCAGAATTAAAGTTGTGTGCCACCATGTCCAGCATGAAATTCTAATTTAAATCTTAGAAACACGTCCATATTATACTTTTACCTGTTATAATAGTAAGTTGCCTCAAAGTTGAAAACTTGATTCTTTTGGGAACTACATCACATGTATTCCATGGAGTCATGTATTCTCTGTACACCTCTATTTCCCAGGACTTGGATACTAAGGAAGTACAGGTCTGATCTGTCTGCTTTATTCTAGGTATAACCCTGTTACCAAGAATGTGACCGTCAGGAGTGAAGGTGCTGTTCAGGTCAACTTCACACTCATTCGGACTTCAACAGACGCAAACAATGAATCTAAGAAAGGAAAGGGGGATAGCACCAGCTCTGATGATGCCAGTGACCCCACTACCAAAGAGTTTGAAGCATTAATCAAACACCTTTCTGCTGAGAATGGTTTGGAAGGCTTCATGCTAAGCTCATCCTCAGACCTGGCTCTGTATCGGTACCACTCATACAAAGACTTATCCGAGTTCCTGCGAGGACTGGTGATGAACTACCCACACATTACTAATCTTACCACGTAAGAATCACCTGGTTTTCTTTCACTTCCTTTAAGCGGGTTCATTCATGCTTTGCCACATCCAAATGGATCTTAGACTTACTTAGAGGTATTTGGGAGCTGAATGTACGAGAGTTGCAGTCTCACCATTTCCCAAGGAGATTTATCTGACAGCACATCTGGGGTATGTTGGTGGAAAGAACTGCTGGGTTTGAGGTGCACAGACTGAGCCTTCTAACAGTGAAAGCTTCTCTTCCTAGTGCTTCCTCTGACTGATCTCACACACTTGCCATGTTCCAGCTGCAGATTTGTATTCTGACTAAATGTTGTTTAGCTTATTTCATTTTGCTGAGGGCAGTGGACACATTTTGGAACTATGACCCTACCTGCCAGGGATCATGTATGAGACTTTTGTCAAGTAGAAAAGAGGCCTGGCTGCTGTCACTGCTGCACTCTGGTCTGTTCATAGTCTCACCGGACACTTTAAAGACACGTTTGGTTGTGACCCTGGAAAGTCCACAGTAGCTCATGTCAGAGTGGTGACTGGGGCAGCTTTCCCTCCGTTGGGATTTCTCTGCCCAGGTTCCTGTGTCATTCTAGGCCTTCGTGTCTTGATACAGCTACTCCAGAACTTCCACCATGAGTTGACTGCTGTGCTCTGCCTGCTGCAGGGAGGACGTTTACCTTTGCCACAGGCTTACAAGCTGCCTTCTGCAGACCTCATGAGCATCGTTTAGCCTTTACTTTTTTTACTCGTCTCATTGCCAGAAACTTTTGCTTCTTAAATTCTAATTTACAATGTTTATAGATGTAGAGCAATATTTGCAGAGCCAACTAACTTCCTTTATTTAACTGATTTTTTAGCATTTCTGCCTTGTTGGGCTCTAAAGTCATCTACCCTACTACCACATACAGTTTAGTCTCCTTTTTAAAGATAAAACCTAAATTGAACATTATTCTGCTAACTAACTTAGCTTATTTGTTTGTGTTTGTTTCTTTTAATTATTTTAATCCTTCTAATCGAAAAATCCTTCTAATCGAAGGGTTTTTTTATTCAGAGGTTTCTTTCTTTTTTTAATTTTATTTTTGGTTTTTCAAGACAGGGTTTTTTGTTTACCTTTGGCTTTGGAGTCTGTCCTGGAACTCACTCTGTAGACCAGGCTGGTCTCATACTCACAGAGATCTACCTGCCTTTGCCTCCCAAGTGCTGGGTTTAAAAGTATGTGCCACCACTGCCAGGTGCTTTTGAAAATTAGATATTTCCTTAAAATACAGCATATTTGCCATTGGTAGGGACAGACTTTTTTAGGCACTAAGTGTCACTGAATGGCATCATTAAAAACAATGACCTTTGACCTATTAGTGTTTTTCAATTTAATGCTAATCCATTACTTCTGGCCAGCTCTAGTAAATCTTCTGTCACAGTAAAGAAAGCCAGCTTTGAGCTCAAAACTCTTGTGAAAGTGGAAATTTGATAATTTATTTTGTTTTTATTAACTTAGCTTTTCCTGTCAAACTGATATTGCATTTATTGTAAAGTATATAAACTGTATTATTCATATATATTAATTTTTACACTTAGTGTATTTAAATGTTCCTATGATAAGAGTTGACGTGGCTCAGATAGAAGACAGATGCCAGCTAGAGCAGTGTGGGGAGGCGTGAGGACCAGAGTCTGCAGGGCTGCCTAGCAGAGTCGTGAGCTCGAGTCTGGCGATGCTCTACTTTAGGTTTACTTCCTTTGCTCAAGGAAAACTATTCCTCCTAAGGTTTTCTGACACTGTGACTTACTCTTTAAAAGACTTTCAAGGGTTTTCATGCTTTGCTTTCTTCATCTCCGTTACTATTTTTAAAATTCTTAAGTTAAGTTTAACATAACACTTGATTACTTGCTGACTTTTTGTTTCTGACTTGTAAAAGTTTGGGACAGAGTGCTGAGTATCGTCACATTTGGTCCCTCGAAATCTCCAATAAACCCAACATGTCAGAACCTGAAGAACCAAAGATTCGTTTTGTTGCTGGTATCCATGGAAATGCTCCGGTTGGAACTGAACTGCTTTTGGCTCTGGCAGAATTTCTTTGCCTGAATTACAAAAAGAACCCAGTTGTTACCCAAGTAAGAGAATAGCCTGTTTTGCCATACTTTGAAGACAAAGCTTTGGGAATCATTGACTTCAAGGCACCATTTAAAATTTTTAAGTTTCTTACTAGATTTCACACAGAAGCACTTTTAGTACATGTGTCACTGTAAGAAAAAGAATGGCCTTTGGATACAGTGAGTGTTCATAGTGTCTTTCTAGTGTATTTCTTTGTATTAGTCCTAAAAGTTTGCCTTCAGTCCTATACTCCTTTAAGCTGAGGCTCCTTTTAACCTTATCCACAATTCTGTGCGAATGAACTACTATATTGAAAAGTAGAGTGAAAGACATAATTCTTTTTGCCTTTTCATACAATATATAAAATCATTGGGAATCTTGGCTGCAAGTATTTTTATACAAACTGATACAACATTATCTTATTTAGCGATCTGTGGCTGTAGAAAAGAAGTTTGTCCTAGGGGCTTAGGCATATATGACTAAGAAGCCTTGCTCTGTATTGTCTTAGGGAAAGCAGGGCAGGAACACTCAGTAATTAGCACTGCCTGTGTTGAATTTATGAAAAGTGGGAAGAACTAATACTTGTTGAGTGTACACTGACTGTGCCAAGCACTATTACCCAGAACCTTGTACACACTGTTGTTCGTTGGTCATCCTTTCAAGGATGGGGGTCTCTAGTCCATACAGTGAAGACAGAGATAGAGGTGTTTGTTAATTTACAAAACATCTGGAAGCCAGTCATTAAACCAACAAACATAAACCAACATATAAAGCCTAGTGTTAGTGTTCTTTTTCTTGTAATTAAACACAAACATCAGTGTATCTTGCTGTAAAGTCCACACAGTGCTGCTATATTGTACCACCCTCCCCCAGAGAGACTGGGAGAGAACTGGTGTCTTCATTAGGATCAGAAGGAGTCTGTATGCCTAATTGAAATCAGACTTAATAAAAAATTATTTTATCATCCCTAGAAAAGCAAATTTCATTAGCAACTTTTACAGGTTGCAAAAGTATCTCCCAGACACTTGTTTGTTATTTCTTAAAATGAGATAGTATAAGATAGTGAAACCCCTGGCTACATATTAGAAATACCTCAGAGCCTTTAAAAACACCAGTTTTGGACTTCATCCTTAGAAGGTATCAATATTTCTTTTATAACTTCTTAGGCATCCCTCCCCACAGAAAAACAAAAACAAACAAACAAAAAACAATTGTCACAGCTTTTTAGACTGTTTTTTTGTTTGAAACAGTTTTACTATATAGTCAAGGTTGACTTTGAACTTGCTATATAGCCCAAGTTGGCTTCAAACTTAACATTGCCACCTCTGGGTTTAGGCATGTACAATCATATACTACAGATCAAACTCAGGACCTTGTACATGTCAAGCACATGCTCTACCACTGACTTATACCCCAGCCCAGGTTGTTCTTATATATAGCTAAATTTGTACCTATTGGTCTTATGGTGATAAGGGACCATATCATAGGTAAAATACTTTTATAGGAATCACAAAGCTTTTGAAGCCAATTTGGGATACAGTAGAACCTGCCAAAAGAGAAACGAGGAGACAGGGTTCAGAGATTCTGTTGAGTAGGTCTGTGGTGAATCATAAATTATCTTAGAATCGCCCAAAGGCAGAGATTTAGAAGCCAGTGAGTTAAAGGGTCTCATGTATTTTCAGGAAGAAAGGATTTAGTTAGTGTGCCTCTCACTTTGAGGAGATGAGAGCCCATCATGATGATGAAGGCATATATATATGTAAAATTTCAGGAGAAGAAGGTGGCCAGTCACAGTGGGTCCAAAATCAGGAAACACAGATATGAAGCAGTCTGCATGCTTCCTCCTTTCTATTCTTTCTGAGACCCTGGTCTGTGGGATGGTGCCACGCTGAGGGTGGGTCCACTTAATCTTCTCTACAAGTACCCCACAGGCGTGTCCAGAGGTATGTTCCTGAGGTGAGTCTAAATCTAGTCAAAATGATGGTGAAGATTAAGTGTAGCACTATTAGAAATATGTAGAATGAAGCCTCTCAGAAATGATTTCATGTCACACATGGAGGTATTAATGCCTGTGGAGTATCTGGAGGAGAAATTATAGCAAGGCAGATGACCTACCTACCTTGGTTTTTGGACATGCTATTTCAACTCTCCTAGTCTAAGAAGGCATTGACATTTTCAGATTTTACATTCCCACTTTTAATCCAGAAAAGAATCCTGCCATTATTATTAAGTTAGTGATCAGCAATTGTTTTCTATGGGAGCCAGATATATTTATATTTATGCTTATATTTATATTTATAGGAGCAGACATCCTGTAGCTACTCAGTCCCATCATTATAATGGACAAAAGTAAACATAAATGAATGGGTTTGGCTATTCAGGTAAAAGCTTACACAGAAAAGCAGCCAAAGATTTTGCAGTCAAAGATTTTGACTCCCTAAGGTGCTTCTATGACCCGTATTTGGTACCAAGACATATAATGAACATTAGTTATACAGTATTGTCTCATTTTTAAAAAAAAATAATTTGAAGCAAATGCTATTTTACATTTTAGTTTCTATTTAAAGTAAACAATAAAGACTGTGTTCAGGGGGAAGTCCCTATCAATTCCACATAGCGCTAACGAACCCTTGATTTCTTTTTCATTTTAGTTGGTTGACAGGACTAGAATTGTGATTGTACCTTCTCTAAATCCAGATGGGCGAGAGCGAGCACAAGAGAAAGAGTGTACCTCAAAGACTGGGCAAACGAATGCCCGTGGCAAAGACCTGGACACAGACTTCACAAGTAGGACTCAATTTTAGGTCATTAAAGTACTTGGGGGATAACTTTCTATACTAGGAGACTGGTCAGCCCCACTTCATAGATAAGGGATGGGGTGGTACTTGTTTAAGTTATGAGTGTGAAATATAAATCAATACAGACATCCAGAAAATATTTTGAATTTTTTTTATTGATATTTATTGAGCTCTACATTTTTCTCTGCTCCCCTCCCTGCCTCTCCCCTTTCCCCTTTAATCCTCCCCCAGGGTCCCCATGCTCCCAATTTACTCAGGAGATCTTGTTATTTCCTACTTTCTACTTCCCATGTAGATTAGAACTATGTAAGTCTCTCTTAGTGTCCGCATTGTTGTCTAAGTTCTCTGGGATTGTGGTTTGTAGCTGGCTTTCTTTGCTTTATGTTTAAAAAACACCTATGAGTGAGTGAGTACCTGTGATAATTGTCTTTCTGTGTCTGGGTTACCTCACTCAAAATAATGTTTTCTAGCTCCATCCATTTTCCTGCAAAATTCAAGCTGTTATTTTTTTCTGCTGTGTAGTACTCCTCTGTGTAAATGTACCATATTTTCCTTATCCATTCTTCGGTCGAGGAGCATTTAGGTTGTTTCCAGGTTCTGGCTATGACAAACAAAGCTGCTATGAACATAGTTGAACACATGTCCTTGCGGCACAATTGTGCATCCTTTGGATATATACCCCAAAGTGGTATTACTGGGTCTTGAGGAAGGTTGTTTCCTAATTTTCTGAGAAATCGCCACACTGACATCCAAAGGGATTGTACCGGCTTGCATTCCCACCAGTAATGTAGAAGTGTTCCCTTTTCCCTACAACCTCTCCAGCAAAGTTGTCATCAGTGTTTTTGATCTTGGTCATTCTTACAGGTGTAAGATAGAATCTCAGAGTTGTTTTGATTTGCATTTCTCTGATGACTAAGGATGTTGAACCTTAAGTGTCTTTCAGCCATTTTAGAGTCCTCTGTTGACAGTTCTCTGTTTAGGTCTGTATTCCATTTTTTTTAATTGGATTATGTGTTCTTTTGGTGTCCAATTTCTTGAGTTCTTTGTATATTTTGGAGATCAGACCTCTGTCTGATGTGGGGTTAGTGAAGATCTTTTCCCATTCTGTAGGCTGTCGTTTTGTCTTGTTTACCGAGTCCTTTGCTTTACAGAAGCTTTTCAGTTTCAGGAGGTCCCATTTATTAATTGTTTCTCTCAGTGTCTGTACTGCTGGGGTTCTATTTAAGAAGTGGTTCCCTGTGCCAATGCATTCAAGTGTACTTCCCACTTTCTCTTCTATGAGGTTCTGTGTGGCTGGCTTTATGTTAAGGTCTGTGATCCATTTGGACTTGAGTTTTGTGCGTGGTGATAGATATGGGTCTATTTTCATTCTTCTACATGTTGATATCCATTTATGCCAGCACCACTTGTTAAATATGCTTTCTTTTTTCCATTTGATATTTTTTTGCTTCTTCATCAAAGATCAGGTGTTCGAAGATGTGTGGATTGATATCCGGGTCTTCTATTCGGTTCCATTGGTCCTCCTGTCTGTTCTTATGCCAATACCAGGCTGTTTTCAATACTGTAGTTCTGTAGTAGAGTTTGAAGTCAGGGATTGTGATGCCTCCAGAAGTTCTTTTATTGTACAGGATTGTTTTGGCTATCCTGGGTTTTTTGCTTTTCCATATGAAGGTGAGTACCATTCTTTCGAGGTCTTTGAAGAATTTTGCTGGGATTTTGATGGGCATTGCATTGAGTCTGTAGATTGCTTTTGGTTATTTTGAATTTTTTCCTTTCACTTTGACAGACATCCAGAAAATATTTTGAATTTTTTCCCTTTCACTTTGATAAGTAATTGAAGCTTCATATTTTATTTTTTGAAAAAAAGTTTAGGATTATTGGGGTGTTCTAATGTGTATAGAGGTAACAAAGGCCCTCTTTCTCTCTACCTTTCTGAATATGTGTATGTACACAGGATATTTGCATGTTGTTATATATAGTGTTACTAATGTGCACACTCAATATATGCACAACTCAATAACTTGCCTGTGAGAACATGCCTTTTTTGCTTGAGGTAGCATGTGGAGAGACAGTTGCCCACAAGTTTTGTAAGTGAGAGTTATATGGAATTCAAATAGAGTATTTATTTATGTCTTCACTAAAATTTAAAACTTGGTATTTAACGCTTCTCTTTTTTAGGTAATGCTTCCCAACCAGAGACCAAAGCCATCATTGAAAACTTGATTCAAAAACAGGACTTTAGCCTTTCCATTGCTTTAGACGGTGGTTCTGTGCTGGTCACATATCCCTATGACAAGCCAGTCCAGACAGGTATGTTCAGTATCAGTGTACACATGTAGTATTTAAGCCTTTTAGGAAATTCCAAGTCACTAAGTAATATCCCTTCTTAATGTTTCTCACTACTGATGAGTACTGGTTTGCTCTCTGCTCAAATGATCAACCTGTACTTGAAAAATTGGGGCAGGTTGGAGAGGGAAGGCCTGACAAGGCCAAGCTACATGAGTAGCAGGATCTAGTCACATTTGTTCAGTGTGGTCTGCAGTCAGGTTTTGAGGAATTGGTGTTTGTAGAACATGAGAATACTAAAAGGAGTGTGGCACAGTGGTAGATGCTCATGGTAACAGGCTAAGCACTCCCTCCCATGTGTGACACCTTGCCTAGTGGACTGTGCCTTGTGTTAAGCTAAACAGTTGCTTTTCGAAGCTCCACCAGCTCACATCATATGCAGAGAGTTTGAGTTATTTTCAATGCAGTTATAAGGGATATTGCTGTTAGGTCCCAGCTGTCCATAGCTGAGGCATAATAAACTGAAAGAAGAGTCTATCTTAGTATAGTAAGGAGCCTATTGTATAAACTCACTGTTAGTATTTTTTTAATGTAAGGAAGATGTTTGCTACAAAGTATGATTACCTTGAACTAAACAAAACAATATTGTTATTTATGGTAGCTCCCCAGTAAACTTCAGTGGGGTGCAGAACTTACTAGAAGGAGAGGAAGAGGACTTGAATCCACAATACTGAACTTGAACAAAATCTTTCCAATTTCTCCACTAACTTTCAAATTTTTCTTCTTGATAGTGGAAAACAAAGAAACTTTAAAGCATTTGGCATCTCTTTATGCAAATAACCATCCGTCGATGCACATGGGTCAGCCCAGTTGCCCAAATAAGTCAGGTAGGCATTTCCCCTACCCTGTGCCACTCATTTTAGTTGATTGCTTTTGGGAAAAGAGAGCCTTTTGGTCTTGTTGATCGTATGTCTCTCAATGGTTTTACAGATGAAAACATCCCTGGAGGAGTGATGCGTGGAGCAGAGTGGCACAGCCATCTGGGCAGCATGAAGGTATGTTTCGGAAAACACAGGTAGAGTGGGCTTCAGAGACAGGGAAGTGATTGGCATCTGCCTTGTGACTTTCTCAACATGTTTTTGCCTTAAATTAACCTGACAGTCATCTTCTATTTTAAACATTCTTTTTTTTTTTTTTGGTTTTAGTTCTGGTTTTTGGTGTTTTGAAACAGGGTTTCTCTGTGTAATAGTCCTGGCTGTCCTGGAATTCTCTTTGGGGACCAAGCTGGCCTTGAACTCACTGAGATCCACCTGCCTCTGCCTCCCAAGTGCTGGGATTAAAGATGTGTGCCACCACTACCATTCTTAACTACATAATTTAATAACATTAACTGTAGTACAGTCTTGTACAACCACTACTAAATCTACTTACAATTTTTTTCTTTACTTCAAACTGTATCTGTACCCGTTAAACAGTGACTTCCTGTTCTCCTTTTCCACAGCCCCTGGTAACCTCTACTTCTGTGTCTGGGAATTTGCTCATTCTAAATATCTCATAAAAGGACTTACTTGGTAATCCTTTTGTATCTAACTTCTTATATTAACATAATTTTGAAGCTTATCCATTTTATAGCACATATTACATACCTTTAGAACAAAATATTATTCTATTATACACAGCATATTTGTTTATGTGTTGATAGACATGGCATATAGTATCTTTAATCCTAACTTTTCCCTTTGAGTAGAGAACTAGGAATGACATTGCTAGGTATTGTTTTGATTCCATTTTCAATGTTATGAAGAACCACTAAGCTTTTCCATAGTATCTCTGCCATCTTACATCCTATCAGCAGTGTTCAAAGATTCTGTCTTTATCTTCTGTATATCCTGAACAACGCTAGTTATTTTAAATTCCCTATCCTATCAGACGTAGGATCATCTCATTGTGGTTTTGACTGATTGCAAATGATTTTGGACTACTTCTTTACGTGCTTGTTGGCTATTTGCATGACATCTTTGGAGAAGTATCTATCTAAATCTTCTGTCCGTTTTACAATCAGGTTTGGGCTAGCAGGGAGGGTACAAGTGCTTTCTGCCAAGCTTGACTCTCTGAGTTCAATCCCCAGAATGTACATAGTGGAAAGCAAGAACCAACTTGTCTCCTGACCTCCACACATGTAACATGACATGGACACACACTCAATGTTAATTTAAAAAAATTTAACTGGAGGCTGGAGAGATGTGGGTAAGAGCACTGGCCACTCTTTCAAAGGACCCACGTTTGATTCCTGGTACTCACATGGTGTCTAACAACCATCTGGAACTCCAGTCCTAGGGCGTCCAATGCCTTCTTCTGGACTTCTTGGATACTGCACACACATGGACAGACATATTTGCAGGCAAAACAGCATTCATACACATAAAATAAGAATGAAATTAAAACATTTTTAGTTAATTGGGTTGTTAGTTTTCCACATATTCTACATACTAAAGCCTTATCATGTATATGACTTGCAAATCAACTACCATCCTATAGGCTGCCTTTTAACTTTAATAAAAATTACATCTACTTGGAAGTGTAAGCAATAGAACAACCTGTGGGTGTCAGTTCTTTCCTTCTCCCATGTGGGTCCTGAGATGGAATTCAGGCTGTCAGTCTTGGTGACAACTGCATTTACTTGCTGTGCCATCTCTCTGGACATTTCCTACTTTCTTTGTTTTTGTTTGTTTGTTTAGGTTTTTTTTATTTGTTTGGTTGTTGTTGTTGTTGTTGCTTCAAGATAGGGTTTCTCTGTGTATCCCTGGAACTCACTCTGTAGACTGGGCTGGCCTCAAACTCAGAGATCTACCTGCTCTGCCTCCCTAGTACTGGGATTAAAAGTGTGCACCACCTCCACCTGTCCCTTTTTTAGGTTCTTGATCATGCCTTTTTTATAGGCAAAGAATTTTTTTTTAAATTTATGTCCAATTTATCTAACCTTTCTTTTTCTTTCTCAGAATTCGTTGGCTATTAAGACTCTGTTTTTCTTATCAGAGTTTATGGCTTTACCTCTTGATGTTGTTGAGGTTCATTCTGTGCATGGTGTGAGGCAGGAGCTCAGTTCCTTGCTTTATGTTTAAAAACCACCATGAGTGAGTGCATGGTTCTGTGGGAAGGTAGGGATCTAGTTGCCTTTTGTTGGAGGGAGGCCGCTTGTTCGTTTCCCAGCTGCTCAGTAGCTCAGCCCCAAAATAAACATTCAGAAACCATATAGCTCTAGCTTCTTATTGGCTAACTCGTACATATTAATTTAACCCATTTCTAGTAATCTGTATATCGCCACAAGGCTCTCTCTGGCTTTCCAGGTGTCTGTGTCCGGCAGGGCTACATGGCTTCTCTCTGACTCTGCCTCCTTTCAGCATTCGTTTAGTTTTCCCCACCTAGTTCTGTTCCCCTATAGCTCTGCTATAGGCCCAAAGCAGTTCCTTTATTAACCAGTTATATTCACAACATACAGAGGGGAATCTCACATTAATCTTTTGTCAAAAATGCAAGTCTTTCCTCATTGGATGGTCTTGATGTCCTTTCAGAAAGCCTTTAAACACAGATGTGTGAGCTGCCCAGACTTTTTGTTCCCTGGGTCTGCAGCCTGCCCTTTGGTTTGTTACAGCTTTGTAATAATTTTCAGAACCAGGGTCCATAAGCCCTTTGGCTTTGTTCTTCTTAAGGGTTGTTTGGGCTATTCAAGGGTCCTTGCAATTCCAGCTGAACCTGAAATTGACTTTTCTTTTTCTGTATAAAAGGCTGTTTGGATTTTACTTAGGAGTTATGTTGAATCTATAGATCTTCTTTCTGGCAGCGTTTAATTGATTTGTCTGTGCACTTACAATTAGCAAGTGATTAACTGATCATTGGTTCATGTGTACAATAAAACTGACTTAATTCCCATTTCTTTATTCCCTTATTTTTTTTTAAGAATTTACTATATGGGGGAGGGGGGACTAGAGAGCTAATTCATCAGTTAAGAACACTGACTGCTCTTCCAGAGGACCCAGCATGTGGGTGTTGGGAACATACTGGCTCACAGCCACCTGTAATTCCAGTTCCAGGACATCTGACACATGATGACCTCTGTGGACACTTCATACATGTGGTGAATATAGGTACATGCAGGCAAAACACACAAACACAAAAGATAAATCTTTTTAAATGTTTTAAAAAATTTACTATATAGGAGGTATTTGCTATAGTAATGATAAATAAAATATTTTCCAAGGCTTGTTGAACAAGTAGCTGTCCAGAATTAATTGTTTTTAGCTAGAAGTGAGCATCTTTCCACATGTTATGAAAATCTAACAACAGAAAATATCTAGTCAGAGCCCCAGCCTTCCCTTTCTTTGGAGATAGTGTTTGCAATACAGAGGTGGTGAAGCAGGTGTTCAGAAAGGTTTAGGGCATACACTAAGGCCAGGAAGAAGTTCACTGAGTAGCCATTACCAGACAGAGACAAGAATGAAAAGTTTAGAACTTTGAATTAATGTGTTTAAATAAGGAATGGAAAGCCACTGAAGGTTTTGAGCAAGGATACGGTGACATGATCTGAGCTGTGTTATAGAGAAATTAAGTTCATAATAGTGGGCTAGGATACTTTGGAAGGAGAGACTGCAAAGAGGCTGGTTTGAAATAGTCTAGACAAGAGATAATGAAAGAAGAGTTTTGCTTAGGGTAGTGACAATAGGATAGGAGCCAAGTGTGGAAAGCTTAGTCTCGGTATTGAAGTAGAGTTGGCAGGATCATGATGATAGTGAGACAAGTCAAAGATGAAGTTTCTGGACAATAACCCTAAGGGTTCAGTAGTGGCCTGAATATCTTGGCAGTGGCCAACAGCTCTCCAGTTGGACTTAAGACGCGTTCAACAAAAGGGAAACCATGCCTAGTATGAGAAACCTAGGCTACTCAGGGCTAGTGAAGTCAAGGATCTTGGAGGAGAAACTACAACCACCACTTTACTAAACCAGCACAACCCTAATTACATTCTAAGTAATTATCCTAACACTCAGAGAAGTGTAGTCAGTCTTCGACTCTCATCAAGGAAACCTTTCTTTGCAACAGATGGAGACCATTACAGAAAACCACAACCAGTCAGAATGCAGAGTTGCAATGCCCAGTCCCAATAGATAAATCTATATAAACAACTCCAGCACTTATAGGCTTCAGGAACATTAAAGAAGAGAGAGCAAGATTTCAAGAGCCAGAGGATCAAGGAGTTTGTGTGAGATTGCCTCTCCTAGTAATGTCAGAAGCTACACCCATAAAAATCTCACCAACATGACTACCTAAATATGAGCTAGCTGAACAAGGACAGCTACAGTAAACATGCTAAAGTGGATGGGGGGAACCACAGAGCCTCAACCCTGTATGAGAAGTACATGTGCTGTGCTGGGTGGTAGTAGAGCACGCCTTTAATCCCAGCACCCAAGAGACAGAGGCAGGTGGATCTCTATGAGTTCAAGGCCAGCCTGGTCTACAGAGTGAGTTCCAGGACAGCCAGAGCTACACAGAGAAACTGTCTTGAAAATCAAAAACAAACAAACAAAAAAAGAACTACAGGCAACTAAGGAATGCTCAGAATGGAAGATATAGTAGTCCCCAAAGAACAGCACACCAATCGGTTATCTAATATCACACCAACTGGTTATAATCCCAAATAGTTGGCCTTGGAAACACACATATTAGAAACATTATATAGACTGATAAGGTTATATTTCAATGAAAAAAAGAGGTCTTGGATTTTAAAGAGAGCAAGGAGGGGTCTATGGGAGGGCTTGTAAGAAGAAAAGAGAAGGGAGAAATGATATAATTATATTATAATCTCAAAAAATAAGAGAAAATATGGTATAACGGCAGAAATGATGAAGTTTCATGACAATGTGAGGAGTTAGTTAACATCACTGGGTAAATGAAAAAAGAACAAGTTGTGGGCGGAAGTGGCAAGTAAATTTTGAAATCTGTCTGCACAAGTGGTTCCTGCACTTGACTCTGGCCATGGCCATTGTCACAGCAGGCTCATATTGAATGGGTCAGGCCCAAGTGCTTGTCCTCTGCCTTCAGTGCCGTGGCAGCAACAGTAGAGTTCTAGAGTTGAGAGGGAAGCTGGCTGTCCACGTGGACTCATTTGTTCAGCAAACCCCAATAAACATCATCTGTACTTGTGGGAAGAACTGCCACTTCAGAATGAACCAGACATAGTCACTGTCCTGTTTGTGACATCATCATCATCATCATCATTATTCTTATTTTGGTTTTTCGAGACAGGGTTTCTCTGTGTATTTCTGGCTGTCCTGGAACTCACTCCTTAGAACAGGCTGGGCTCGAACTCACAGAGATCTGCCTGCTTTTGCCTCCCCAAGTGCTGGGATTAAAGGCGTGTGCCACCATTGCCCAGCTTGTGACCCATTATTATATATGGTGATTTATTTATATTCTAAGATGCATCACAAATGCTACTTACATCATCCATTTCTTTTTATTTCATGTGTTTACAAAGCTATTTTTTGCATGTACTAATCTGATTCTGAACTTTATATTTCAGGATTATAGTGTTACCTATGGCCATTGCCCAGAAATCACAGTGTACACAAGCTGCTGCTACTTCCCTAGTGCAGCTCAACTCCCTGCCTTATGGGCAGAGAACAAGAGGTCTCTCCTTAGCATGTTGGTAGAGGTGAGCTTATTTTGAGTTGTTTGTTTCCCTCTGATACTGAGGATCAAACCCAAAGCCTCATACATGCTAGGCTTCATCGGAGGATAAAAATAAAAACCTTTATAAAAATACATATAGAATGATTTTGTTCATGTTTGTGTGTGATGTTAGGGTATGTGTGTGCATGCTGTTAATACGTGGGCCATCATATACATGTGTACATGGACATGTGGACATCAGAGGTTGAGCTCACTTTCTACTGTACATACTGAGACAGGATGTCTCGCTGTACCCAAAGCTCATTAATCTACCTAGTCTAGCCAGCCAGCTTACCCCAGGGATCCCTGTCCCTGCCTCCTGAGCATTGGATCACAGGTGGGCTTCCATGTTCACCTGGCTTTTTACATTGGTTGTGGGGATCTGAACTCCAGCCCCCATCTCACTGGGGTGGAAAGCACTCTCTTCCTCTGAGCCATCTCCCCAGCCTGAATTTTGTTCATCTTTTCATTGCCAAAATAGATGCGATGCGTGCAACATATCTTGAACCTGCTATACCTGGGAGCTTCATGTTCTTCCAGATGAGGGCCGCAAAGTTACAGTCACTGTACCATGCGGGAAATAATTCAAGGCATTTGAAGACTGGCTTCTAATGCTTTAGGCTTTCAGAGTTCTTTCTCTTACCTCTGGCTCTGAAGCACTGACTGATGAGCAAATGTGGTCAGGGTCAGTGGGGATGAAGGGTAAGCTAGGCTGCATGCAGTACCAAGAACCCTTTGCATACTCATTAAGCACACTACTACTGCGCTATAATACACCATTAAACCCCTACTTCTTTTTTAGACAGGGTTGCTAATTTGACGAGGGTAGCCTTAAACTCTGTTTCCTGCATCTACCTCCTACGTAGCTAGGATTATAGGATGTGCCTCACTCATAACTACAAGGGCTTTGTTCTTGTTTTGTGTAGGGAGTGTGTGTGTTTGTTTGGATGATTTTGATCAAGCCTGTAAAATATCTACTGACATTGTGAAAACATAAATTATGTTAATATTTTTTTTCAGGTCCACAAAGGAGTTCATGGGTTGGTTAAAGACAAGGCTGGTAAACCAATCTCTAAAGCAGTCATTGTACTCAATGAAGGAATAAAAGTGCATACAAAAGAGGGGGGTTATTTCCATGTGCTTTTAGCTCCCGGTGTCCATAATATCAATGCCATTGCTGAAGGGTACCAGCAGCAGCACTCACAGGTGAGAAGCTCAAGTTGGATTATGTGAGTATGGGTAATAACATTTGTGTATTATTTGCGGATTATGTGAGTATGGGTAATAACATTTGTGTATTATTTGTGGATTATGTGAGTATGGGTAATAACATTTGTGTATTATTTGCGGATTATGTGAGTATGGGTAATAACATTTGTGTATTATTTGTGGATTATGTGAGTATGGGTAATAACATTTGTGTATTATTTTGAAACTCTTGTTAGAAAGCTTGAAAGGAATAAAGAAATGAAAAGCTTCTCCACCTCTTGAGTACAGCAGCTATTATCTTTTTGTTGCCAAAAGGTAGTTTTCTGTTCCTCAGCAACAAAGGAAAAACTTGCGTAGTGTTTTATACAGTGTAGATGACACTCAGCTGCCTTCCTGGTTTGCTTTATAAGCCCAAAAGCATTTAGTGAAGCAGGGCTGTGGTATATCATAAGTGGCTTTTTAAAATTTAATTTTAATATTTGATCTGTATAGATGTTTGCATGCATGTATGTCTGTGTACCATACACATTCAATGCCAGCAGAGGCTAGAAGAGGGTTTGGATTCCTGGATTCTGTAGAGCTAGAGTTATGGATGGTTGTGAACTACCATGTGGATACTAGGAACCAAACTCAGGTCTTCTGGAAGAGTAGCCAGTGTTCTTCAGTGCACAGCCATCTCTCCAGGCCCCATAGTGACTTTTTTGGATGTTTTATTTTTTTTTAATTTATTTAACTTTATGTGTTGCTATGAAGGTATCAGATCCCTTGGAACTGGAGTTGCATACAGTTGTGAGCTGCATGTGGTGCTGAGAATTGAGCCTGGGTGCTCTGGAAGAGCAGCAGTGCTCTTACCCACTGAGCCATCTCTCCAGCCCCAGTAGTGACTTTTTTATAATTCTTACACTTTATCTTTCCAGGTCTTTGTGCATCATGATGCAGCCAGTTCAGTGCTAATAGTCTTTGATACAGATAACCGGATATTTGGTTTACCAAGGGAACTTGTGGTAACTGTGTCAGGTAAAGATTTTCAGTTTTTAGTACCAGTTCTGTTTTTATGCTTTGAGAGTGGCTAGCCCCCACACACCTCTAGGTAATTGTTTTTTCCCTAGAGTCTACTTAGCTAAACCTGGTTTCCCTAAGCTGTTGCCCTATATGTTCTCCTGGCTTGCCCTAATTTCTGCAGGTCCATTCTCAAATTCACCCCCCCCCACTGAGAGGCCTTCCCTCATCACTCTAGCTAGCACAGTAGCCCTGTTATTATCTCTACCTATGTTTTTTCCAATCTAATATTCATCACTGAAACCATATGTATCTGTTCACTGTATTGTCTTCATTTAATGTCCACACCAAAATAAAAGCTCTGGACAGCAGAGATGATCTGCATCCCCAGACCCTAGAGCCATAGTTGGCACAAGTGGATCTTACTGGATGTTGTTAAATAAGCAAATGTTGCTCTATATTAAGATCACACTGACTGCTAGAACTTATGTCTCGTTTTTCAAGGTCCAAGAACAAGGAAACACTTTCCTCTCTGGGTTAATTTGTGTCATTGTTTGAATTACTGAAAGATTAAGGGGAAAATATATGGAAAAGGCAATATTCCTCTGTGCTGCATCTGTTTGACACAATGATCTTCCGTTCATTTCTCAGTTCAACTTGGACTTAAAGCAAAAACCCAAGCTCTGTTGCAGAGGTGGGGGGTCTCAGGTGAATCTTGGGAAAATAGTATGGTCACAGGACCTCTTGTAGGGTTCTTAGCATTCTCATTTGAACCTGGCAAAACACAAAGAACTTGATGGTTAAAGGCACTGGAGCCAGATTCAGCCATGGGTTAAATCTAGTTTTGCCAGCCAATTAGCTATTGTGAATATTGTGAACTCAATTTTTATTTCGTGACTATTATTTTTCTGTTGTTGTTCCTAAGGCTGTTGTGTTGGTGACCTTGTATACAAGTTTAAAAGAGAGCTTAAGGCAAGTCAGAGTCCAGTCAGGTCTACATAGCAAGTCTCAGGCTGAGATCCAGTGAGATCCAGTCTAAGTAAACAAATGCCAGTGAGATGGCTTAGTGGGTAGAAGCTCTTGCTGCACAAGCCTGATGACCTAAGTTCAATCCCTGAAGCCCACGTAAGAGAGAACCAGTGCTTACAAGTTGTTCTCTGACCTCTATATGCATGCATGTGTGCACACATGTGCACACACACAATATAAATAAACAAAATGTAACTGAACTATTTTTAAGTTAAAAAAAGAAAGAACAATCTGGGGAGCTGAGAGTGCAGCTCAGTGGTGGAGCACTTGCCCTAGGATCAAGTCCAGCACAGGAAAAAAAGAAAAGAAAAGAAAAAGAAAGAAGATCTGGGAAAAATAACATTAATTAGAAATTCTCTTCAGGTAGTAGAAATGTAGTGGTGTTGGGCTTTGATTCTTGTGGGGTTTGCTTATTGTTTTCTAGCTTGCATACTGTACATGCGCTGCTTCTAGGGTAACGGGGGTGATTTTGTTGAGATACTAGAGATTGAAACCTGGGCTTCCTGCCTTCCAGGCAAGCAGTTTACCACAGAAGAACATCTCCAGACCAAACAAATTGCTCTTAACTACATGAAATTAAAGTAAATAACAGATTAAAAAGTGCCATTGGAAGTCGTTGCTTGTTCATAACATCCCCATGTGGTCTTGTCGGACAGGTGCCACAATGTCAGCATTGATCCTAACAGCCTGCATCATTTGGTGCATCTGCTCCATCAAGTCTAACAGACACAAAGATGGCTTCCATCGGCTCCGGCAGCATCATGATGAGTATGAAGATGAAATTCGCATGATGTCCACTGGCTCCAAGAAGTCCCTCCTAAGCCATGAGTTCCAGGATGAAACGGACACAGAGGAGGAAACATTATATTCTAGCAAACATTGAAAACCACGTTTTGCATCTCTCCCTGCATAAGCACCAAGCAAAATGACAGCTCCTCTTGGGAGGCACTGCAGTAAGAAGAGAGATTTCTTCCTTCTTCAAAGAGCTTTGGGAAGTTAACCTGTTAAACTCTTATTCTCTGAATATCACAGGCAGATTTGAACTTCCCTTACTTCAAGAACTCTAAACCTTTTCTAAAAATCTGATTTCTATTTATGCAGCAGAAGATGGGACATCCACTTTGTTTTCCTTTTTAATTTAAGATGAGCTTTTCAGAGCTTAGATAGTAACAGCATAAAGCCGTCTAGTAGACATTGTGTTTGCACATCAGGTGTTTACTAGTGGCTTTAGTTTTGTTTCTCTTTACTTTAAAGGCCAAAAGGATCTAGAAACATTAAGGCAGGGACACCAGTCAAACTCTGACATAAAGCTTTAAACCCCAAGCTTCTCCTCCATCTACTGAGGCGCTCGCTCTCTCCTCCAGTTAGCAAATAGCTGGGGTTTCTCTTATTCAGGTAATGGAGGCGGGATGATTCTTTAACATATATGACATTAGAAAACGGAATAAACGAACTTCCGTATTTGTCTTTCTACCTGTTTCCAAGCTGGATCAGAACTGGTAGGCTGTGCTGTAAGCAGGATTTTACTACCTCTCTTGTAAGGTTTATCAAGCTCTAAGTAGCCTCATCTTAGGGGGAACTCACTGGTTTGCTGTGGAGGCACCAGGGGTCCCCGTGAGTAGAGGTGAGAGGGAGATGGAGCAGAAGTGAGGACTTGCCTGTCTTAACTCGGGAAAACCCACAGGTGCTGCTGCTTTATCTGTGAAGCACTCGCTCTTCTAGGGATGCCTGTTCCTTAGTGTTTCCTAAATCTCAGCCCTTTCCATGTTAGTTTCCAGATGATTCCACACCTGAAGGTCCTGAATTTATTGATGAAAATATCTAAGAATGGAAGAGACCTCCTTGTACACTCTTAATACATTTGGATCCATAATGTCTACACTTGATGCTCCAGACCAAGCCTTCACCCTGTGATGGCATACTGTTATGGAAATACCATGGCCTGTGCATACAGGCCTCTGCCAGTCCTTAACGATTCCTTTGACAGTCTTTTTTAATCAAGTAATTATGTTAAAACTTTCAGCTCAAAGCTTTTAAATATGGCTCCCTCCATTTAAGCAAGTCAACTAAAGGACTGCCGTGTGATGGGACAGTGGTGTGAAGGTGTCCCCTTCACTGTCAGTCAGGCGAAGGCCTGAAAGATTTGCAATTTATGGTGTCTCTTAATGCTGTTCGGTGGAATGATGCTTTTTGTGAGTGTGAGTCTTACCAATGACGTAACAGTTTAATATCTTTGAATGTTTTAATGGCCAAGTTGCTGCTGAACTTGTACTAAATCAGGGGATCAAAATACTAGCTTTTACCTTCCAAACTGTATTCATCCCATTAATGTATCAGTTACCCCAAAGCCTCAGCTCACCTGGGTCACTCGGCCACTCCTTGTGAGGAATGCATCCAAGTGGCTGTATGTAGTCGAGATCTCGGGTAGTGGAAGAGAATAATGAGATCGTGATATTCGTTAGCTGTGGTCACTTAGGTAGCTTAGGTTCAGCCACGCTGGAATTGGTGATGGCATCAGCAGAGCTGAATCCTTGTTTTGCCACATGAGCAGAACAGTTCATGGAAGTCAACACTAATGAAGGGCACATTTCTTTTATAGTTTCATTTCTTCTAATAACACTTTGTGTTTTTCTAAATGATGTATATTGCTTTTTCAGCTTTATTTTTAAAAGTGCCAAGTCAGAAAACCAACAAGGGGCTTATGGCTGGGCCCTGCTTGGGATATTACAGCTAGAAACCAAGTTCATGTGGCAGCCTTTGCTTTACTAGGCTGGTGTTTACTAAAGGACACCTTTCCACGTGTTCTCGGAATTAAGTATGTCTTTAACAGTACATTTCAGCAATCAGAGACCATGCCTTTTAAAGTATGTATGAAATTTTTAGAGATGAGTATACAGAATAGTTCACTTGGTCATTTTTTTCTTAAATGAAACCCAAATTCTGCTCTAAGTTTCAAGTCTTTAATGATCTTCCAATGCATTGAGCTGGAAAACCAGCCCTCCCCACCCTCTGTTACCAATCAACATGAATGTACATGATCCATGACTACTAAGACTGTGTTCTTAGCCCTGCCGTCTTTTATGTGTGGCTCTAATCTAATCTTGGACCACTTTGGCAGCAAAGGGCACTGAAGCCATATGGGATAGGGAATGCATTCCTTCAGTGTTTCTCCTGGAGACTTTCCATTTCTTTAGAGTCATGGACCCAAATAAGTGTCACAGTATTAGGATCTTTGCCCTCGTCTGAGATGTGCCTTTCCTTTGCTCACAGGCATTGTTTGTCCTAGTGATGAGTTTAAGCCTTCTTCACTCCTTGCTCCTTAACAAAAGCAACACGATTGGTAGGTAATGTTTAAAGTGTCTGCCTGTGAGGATGCACTTGTACTGATAAAGACTGGCAAGCTTTTGGAGCATCTGGTGGAACTCTGGGTGGTGCTGGGATCTGATCCAGTGGAGAGGACTTGCTGTCCTCACTAAAGGGAACTGGCTTTGGGACTCTTATCAGCCTTGAGGAAGGAAACATTGTATTTTTGGCTCAGTGTGCTTGGTTAATCTTTGGTGATTTCATCTGAATGAGATTTGCTGAATTAGTGAATATTAAATTTAAATTAATATGAGTGGAACAATAAAAAGGTAGTGCTTATGTCTGAACTTGCTGTGTTTTTGAGCTAGCATCAGGTTACCAGTAACCGAGACTCACTGCTCCGTTTATTTCCATTTATTCCCAGCATTAAATAGGTTTATTGTCTTGTCATACTCACACTTGTGCCAGGTTTGTCCCTGCTCTCTCAGGAGCTTCTTGGTTATGAATGTCATGGTGTCCTGCGCTGTGGGTCTGGCGGGATTATTTTATGGTAGCAGCCCATCATTTCCCCCAATTTTTTCCTTTATTATTATTAAAATTCCACTAATGGTTAAATATTCAATGATATTTCTGTATAGCAACTTATTGATTAGGGCCTTTGATTAATGTCAATTGAATTTGGATTTCTAGTTCTTGAAGAAAACCCTCCCAATACCCATTTCTCCTTTATATATGGTAGTAAAAAAATTCACTAATGGTTCCACTGACTCTCAGAATACTCTCCTGGTTGATTTGGAAATTTGAAAGTAGGTTACCATTTTGAGGCAACTGGATAAAAATTACGTAAATATAGACAGTTACGATGTTTATCAATGGCGTACCATGAATGTACTAGCTACATTCTGTGCTACAGATTTTTTGGAGGTATGATATGGAATTTTTTATGTTCTTTTCACCACCTCTCTGCCTTTTTTTCAGAATGATACTCCCCAGTTCCAAAACTGTCCGTAGCTATTTCTGTGTCATGCTAATACCCTTTCATCTTAAGTGCTTCAGTCTTGTTTTATTTCATGCACTGTGCCTTCAAAATGAAAACTTTAAAAAGAACTTTAAAAGAATTGAATAGTAGTTTTAAAAATTAATCTGTGTAATTTATGTGAAATCTAACTGTAATAAGGTCCTTTGTTTTTTATATGTAAACAGATCTACTAATCCTGTATAAAAGTTATTTTATGATGTTTGTCTTTCTTTGTGTGTTGTCTCATAATCTTTACTCAAAAACAATAGACCAAAGAAAGTTATTGCTCTAATCTTAAAAGTTTGAAGTTAAGTGTTTCTGCCTAACTTAAGCAGAAAATAGTACCAAAGTTAGAATGCCAGGAGTCACCTATAAAATGTTCCTGCCTATATGAATGGACAAACAGAAATGTTTCAGAAGTGACAGCATCACACAGCAGGCACAGATGTAGCTCGCCTAGAATGATGCCTTTGCCCACTCCACAGTGGCACCACACACAGTAACAACCCAGGTTTTAATACTGTCTATTCTGTGTGCTATCTTTCGAAACAGAAAAGCACAAGAGGTTTATAGACCTATGTTAAACTTGTTTGTTAAGATTATGGTCCTTGTTCCAGGTGAAGCCCAGTTAGAATAACCTGTCCTGGCATGTCAGGTACAGTGATGATGAATTCGGTGTCCTTATTATTTAACAAGTCTCTTCAATACTGCTGCTCTAATGGGAAAACAGAGTTGTATAATAAACATGGGCTGTGCTGACAAGGAACTCAGAGTCCAGACTAGAGGGGCAGAAATGACAATAAACTGTGCTTCAGTAGCATTTAGCATCTCTCGATAGAAAGTCTCCTGAGGACATTCTGAGAGCTTTCAGCCTGGCCAGCCTGTGACTGATGTCATTTGCAATGTGGTCTTGAATTGCGGAAATCTCAGAACAGGCTCAGAGTCTCAGTTTCTGTAGTGTGGGTTTACAAGGTGGAGTTAGCATATTTGACTCAAAACTGAATACCTGAGTATTATCTTCCTTCATTTGTTCTTTCCTGATCCATTTTTTTCAGCAATATGAACAAAGATCTTTTAGAGGACATCTTTCCAATTTAAAAGACATATTTAGATAGGAAAATTTGCTGGAACTTTCTTCCACTGTGTGGTTCAGTAGGTGGTCTAAATTATGACAGAAGTTTTAATCTTCTAGTTGCCTCACACTGTCTTTTAGGTGAGATTAGGTTGTATTTATTCTTCTTTGGTAAAGGCTTGTTTAACTGCTTGAAGTCCTGTCCTGAGTTTTACCATTTTTTTCATGCCTGAATCAAGAAGTCTTTTGGTTGGTTTTATAAGCACAATCTATTGATTGTGTTCAGATGTCTAGGAGCTGTTACCACTACTGTGAATACAGTGATCACTACTCATATGCTTCTCAGTTATGAATAAATGCCAGCATGCAGGTCTGCATGTCTCAGTCTCACTTGCATTTAAAATCCAGTTCTACTACTGATTCTCTACTACTTATCATAAATTTAAATAACTATGCCATTAGTGACCTAAAACTTAAAAAGCATTGGAATCTGATAAAGCATGACATTTAATATTACAGCTTCCACCTGCATTAACCAGTAATGGGTTAAAAGCAAGCATGCCACTTCTTTAGTACTTTTGACTAGGGTCAGATGGAATTTGGTTCCCTGTTAGTGTGTAAACAAATCGAATGAGATGAGCAAGAATGGCAGGTTGGCTTCAGTGGAAGAGAGTGGAATTATGAGACGTGTAGGAGTATAGTGCAATTTTGTGTCTATCCTGGAAGAAGACTGAAGACAAAAGGCTATGAGTTTCATGAATAGATTGAAGGCAACATGACGATTAAAAGTGATAATATGGCTGGGCATAGTGCACACCTTTAATCCCAGCCCTCAGCAGGCAGAGGCAGGCTGACCTTGATGAGTTTGAGGCCACCCTGGTTTATATAGTAAACCCCTTATCTCCAAAGGCAGGGACAGGAAGAATGGATAACTCAACTTTAGCACAAATAATGTATTCAAATCGAAGACTATGAAGAGACAAAGATAAACTCAAAGCTGTAGTGGAAAATGAGAGAAATTTAAGGTGGAACATTTAGAAACAGTACAAAATAATAACAGTGTTCCTAGTCTGGGATTATTGTTGAGGTTGAGCCAAAGTGAAGGAGGTGTGAAGAAAGCTTAGGCTGCTAGAGCTGGAGCTGGAGCTGGAGCTGGAGTGGCCTGCCATGCACAAGGCCCGGGGCTCCTGGTTCAGCTTGAGCACCACCCCCTATTAGCATTCCAGGTATTTCCCAAGACTCCAGCATCTGCACACACCGTCACTTGTGATGATCATTGTTTCTGGAAGAGCCCAGCATCAGCCAGGTTTAGGATATGGAAAGACATAAGGAACCTAGAGTTAATCCTAAAGACAGAATGTGGCAGGAGTGAGGCGTGGACAGGCTATGGTGATGGCTGATTAGAGGACTGCTGGGTGTTGGGGAAATAACTTCAGGACAGTTTCGGATATAAGAAACTGCAAAGAGAATGCAGAATTGACTGCTAAATTTTAATGTGGAGGATGTGGATGTTAGGATACAGGGAAGGACTATGTTCTGTGCCCTATTTAACAGGACTTGAATGGGGTGCATTTGAGAAGGGACCAGGCATATAAAGTAGGATGCCTAGAAACTGACCAACTACACAGAATGCAGTTTCTGGAAGGTATCTCCATTGTAGAGGCAGAGGGGACCTCACAACTTTTTTTCCACTGCAAGGACAAATAGAAAAGCTGCTGCTTTTTTCAGGTGTTGGCATTATCAAATATTGTAAATCAAGAAACAAAAGATAGTCAATGGGGACTATCACAAGAAACTATAAAATAAGAAACTTCTGGAAACAAAAGATACAAAAATAAAATTAGAGAGTTGTTTTGGCCAGAAGATAGACACATAGACATTCTTAGGAGACTTAAGAAATTTGAGCTAGACTTTCAGCCATGGCAGCTATCTTTCAGTAACTCACCAAAATGCCAAACACAAAGGGAAAGAGAAGGGGCACTCGCTATATGTTCTCCAGGCCCTTTAGGAAACATGGAGCCGTTCCTTTGGCCACGTACATGTGAATCTACAAGAAGGGTGATATTGCAGACATCAAGGGAATGGGCACTGTTCAAAAAGAAATGCCCCATAAATGTTACCATGGCAAAACCGGAAGAGTCTGCAATGTCACCCAACATACTGTGGGCATCATTATAAACAAGCAAGTTAAGGGCAAGATTCTTGCCAGAGAATTAATGTGCAGATTGAGCACATCAGGCACTCAAAGAGCAGAGACAACTTCCTGAAGCGGGTGAAAGAATGACCGGAAAAAAAGGAAGCCAAAGAGAAGGGCACCTGGGTTCAGCTGAAGCGCCAGCCTGCTCCACCCAGAGAAGCACACTGTGAGGACTATGGGGAGGAGCCTGAGCTGCTGGAGCCCATTCATTACAAATTCATTGCCTGACGTACAAAAATAAATAAAAGGCCTGGACTGTGAAGGGTTTTTCAAAGAAAGAAGAGAAAAGAAAGAGAATTTGAGCTAGGTGGTGGTGGAGCACACCTTTAATCCCAGCATTCTAGAAGTAGAGGCAGGCAGATCTCTGTGAGTTCAAGGCCAACCTGGTCTACAGAGTGAGATACAGGACAGCAAGGGCTATGTAGAGAAACCCTGTCTTAAGAAAGAAAGAAAAGAGAGAAAAAAGGAAAGGGAAAGAGAGAGAGAGAGAGAGAAAGTACTCATTCCCAACAACAGAAACTAGCACGCACTGAAAGTTCACTTTCAAAGCACTGGCCAATGCCTGACTGATTCCAACATAGAATATATAACACATTCTTCAAGGATGGGGATGAATTTGCAGACAGCCGAAAACACCGTTATCTGCCTCGCTGTCTCCCAGTATTTCATTACAGAATAATGCAAAACAGAAAGAGATGGGCATGGTGGCACACACCTGTAATCTCAATAATCTGAGGCAAGAAAGCAGGAAGACCACTAATTTGAGGCCAGCCTGGGCTACATAACAAGAACCTGTCTAAGTGAAAACTAAAATGTATATAGAAACCGTACGCTTGATATAACTTGAAAGTAGAGAATATCAGAATCAAGTTTAATAAAATGAGACAAATAACAGCACAGCATTACTTGCTAGTACCCTTCTACCCTCCCCGCCCTCAGTCCTGCCACCAGGCTGGGAAGTGAACTGCAAAGAAGACAGAGGAATGTCAACAAATGGATGTGACACTCCGGTATTGATCTAGAATTACTGCCAGAAAGATAAGCCTGCTGCGGTCTGAAGGCTATATAGTAGGGCTGTTTACAGTGTTCACTTGCAGCCCAAGGAATTTTTACACAATCCTGGGTATATAAGAAATAAGAGTAGATATACAAATCAAGCATTCAGTGATAATACAATAAATTCATAAAGAATTCATTTTAATTCTTTGATACACGTAATTTCACCATTAAAGATGAAAACATTTGCCTGCTAATGAAATAAATATGCTTGTTTATTTTTACCCAAATCTTGGTTGAGTATGTGATACTAACACAGCATTGTCAATTTGTTTTGTTTTTCAAGACAGGGTTTCTCTGTGTAGCCCTACCTGTTCTGGAACTTGCTCTGTAGACCAGGCTGGCCTTGAACTCACAGAGATCCACTGCCTTTGCCTCTTGAGTGCTTGGATTCAAGGCCTGCACTAACACACCCAGCTAAAACACTAAACTTTATAACATAGTCTCAAATCTGAGCTAGGTATTTCAGGCAGCATTCATTCATTCCCTGTGTGTTGTGTGATGTCATGCACAGCACAAAGTCTTGGCAGTGTGCTCACAACCAAAACTCATGATATATTTTGAGAAAATGGAGGCAAGCACAGCTCCAGATTCCTTGGAATCATTGCAAATCTTACTGGGGTGGGAAGTTTTTGATACAGGGTTTTTCTATGTAGCCCTTGCTGTCCTGAAACTAACTGTGTAGTCCAGGCTGGCCTGGAACTCAAGAGATCCACCTGCCTCTGCCTTCTGAGTGCTGGGATTACAAGTGTGTGCCACCACCACCCAGCATACATTTGATTTTGAATTAATTCTTAGTGATGGCATGTTCAGAAACTTTTTACCACTGCCAAATTTATAAAGCTTATGTTGTGTTAACATGTCAAAGTAGAGCAAACCACAGACTGGAGAGTCGGGGGCTTCAAAGTAAGCGTGATCTGAACTGGGTAGGTGTGACTTGAGGCCATCTTTGAGACGTAGCTTCTAACGGAACAGGGAACACAAAGTAGAAGCAGTCTTTGGACAATGGGGATGAAAGAAAAGCAAAGGACATGATTTAGAATCTTGTCAGATGAAAACAGCAAGTCGGGGCACTTTCCACCCTGCCACCAAAGCACCCATTGGTCTCTGAACGGTTCTCTGTCACAAGAAATCTCAGCATGAAAATAAGATGGATACCAGGGGCTGGGAGTTGGCTCAGTGGTTAAGAGCACTTGTTGCTCTTGGACAGGACCCAGGTTCAGTATGCAGTACCCACATGGTGGTTGACCATCCCTAACTCTAGTCCCTGGGGATCTGATACTCCCTCCTGTCTTTGGACACCGTGTATGCACACAGTGCACATACATGCAGGCAAAACACTCTTACATATAAAACTAAACTTTTTTTTTGAAAAATGGATACAGATTTTTTAATTGCAGATAATATGATTATGTATAAAAATGACAAAGTAATTTACAAATAATATAGTTTAGTCCTACTTGTAACTCTGGGTAGATTGAGTTGAAACAGACTTTATTAAGAGCAGTTAGAAAAGCTGGGCTGGGCATGGTGACACACACTTCATCTCTGTAGCTGGGAAATAGGCAGGTGGACCTCTGTGAGTTCCAGGGCAGCTTAACCTAGGTATAAAATTTCAGGACAGCCAGTGCAGCTTAGTGAGACCCATTGCATCCCCCCCCACAAAAAAAAAAGCTGGGATAGGAAAAATGAACACACACTAAAGAATTGGTGAACTACTAAGAGCTTGGTAGCCTAAAGCGAAGTGAGTTAAGAACTGGATAACAAAATGTTTGCCTGCAGGCATTTGCTGTTTCCTAAGTGGAGTTAGGAGAAAGCGTGCTATCTAATGTAAATGGAGTAGTTCGTTTCCCTGCCACCTAGACCCAAATAATTACACAAAACTATTAATTACAACACTGTTTGGCCAATAGCTTAGTCACATTCCTAGCTAGCTCTTTAATTAACCCATTTCTATTAATCTGTGTATTACCATGAGGATGTGGCCTACCAGAAAGGTTCCTGCATCCTCCTCCTTCAGCAGCTGCACGGCGTCTCCCTGACTCCGCCTACTCTCTCTGTATCTCTGTTCAGATTTCCCACCTGGCTGTACTCTGCTAAGCCACTGGCCATAACAGTTTTATTCACCAACCAATAAAAGCAACACATATACAGAAGGACACCCCACATCAATATAACGGCAGAGAATGAAGTGCAGAGCATCCAGCAGGCTCAGACCTTGTCACTGATTGAGTGACAGTATTCCAGCATGTCACACAGTGGACACGGTAAATATGCTTTCTGTTAGAAAAGTAACAGCTTCCCAGTAAAAGTAAGGGCTAACCTAAAGTAAATCAAATTTAACAGAGAACCCCACCTAGCATCAGCTCCGCCCACAGTGGAGTGAGCTGATCTGTCCCTACTGCGACAGTGATAAATCTAGGTCAGAGAAATGAGGAAGTGGGTAGTGTGGTTTGAATTGGAATGACCCCCATAGACTCATGTGTTTGAATGCTTGGCTCATAGAGAGTGGCACTATTAGGAGGTGTGGCCTTGTTGGAGGAAGTGTGTCACTGTGGGGACAGGCTTTGAGGTCTCATATATGCTCAAGCTATGCCCAGTGTGGCACATTCTCCTCCTGCTGCCTGTGGATCACGATACAGAACTCTTAGGTCTTCCTCAGCACCATGTCTGCCGGCATGCTGCTATGCTTCCCGTCATGATGATGATGGACTAAACCTCTGAAGCCGTGTGTCAGCGCCTGTTAAATGTTTTCCTTTATAAGAGTTGCTGTGGTCATAGTGTCTCATCGCAGCAATAGAAAACCTAACCAAGACAGTGGATAAAGCTCCTGCCACACAGATCCAAAGCCTATGTTGTCCTTCTGACCTCTCCATGCACACTGTGGCACTCATGCCCACCCGTACCCACGACTATAACAATAATAAATAAGAATTTTCAAAAGAAACAACAATTAAATTCTATTTAGTGGATGATAATAATCATTCAGGGCTACAAATTCTTAAAAGTTGTATCCACAATAGACAGCATTCTACCAAAAGTTACCTATCAAAAGGAAAAAAAAAATCAAAGAAAGCCTGTGTCAGGTAATCCCAGAAATTAGAAGACCGAGGCAGGAAGATCACTGCAAATTTGAGGCCAGCCTGGGTTACATAGGTCAAGGCCTCCTTAAATTGCAGATTGAAACCATGCATCTCAGAAGGGGTGGGGTGGGTGGGAGTAAGGAATGCTGTGGAGCAGGGGAGAGAGCTGCTCTGGTTACTGGAATGTCTGAAGCCAGAACACCTAAGTGATGTCGGATGTGAGCAGGGTGGATGTCCAAGCTGTTTAAACAGAGCAGAAGCATCTTCCAGAGAAACTCTGAGAATTCCTACAGGCCAGCCAGACTATAGGCCGATAGCCCTGGCCACTCAGGAGGATTAAGCGTTCAAGGCGCACGCCTTTAATCCCAGCACTTGGGAGACAGAGGCAGGTGGATCTATGTGAGTTCGAGGCCAGCCTGGTCTACTGAACTGTTTCTAGGACAGTTAGGGCTGTGACACAGAAAAGCCCTGTCTCAAAAAAACAAAAAACAAAAAGAGTTCAAGGCTTGTAGAGTACAAATATGTTCAAGGCCAGACCAGGCAATTTATTGAGACTCTTGTCTCAAAATTAAAAGTTAGCAAGGGTTGGTGAGGAAAGGAGAGGTGGAGATGGCTCATTCAGTACAGTGTAAGCGTGAGGACCTGAGTTTGATTCCCCAGCCCCCACATAAAAATGCTGGCCAAGCTGCACACACTCCCCCGTGCTGGGAGGGCAGAGACAAGAAGATCCCTGGGCTTGCTGGCCAGGCAATCCAGCCACATCAGCTTAATTAGAGAGCCTGTCTCCAAAATTAAAGCATAAAGCAGACAATTGAGGAAAACACTGACTTCAGCCTCTGGCCTACACACACACACACACACACACACACACACACACACACACACACACACACACACACGAGGGTTGGAGCTACAGCTCAGCGGCAGAGCACATGCCTACATGTGGAAGCTCTAGGTCCAATGCTCAGCATTATACAGAAAAAAATCCACTCTGAGATCTGAACCCATGTTCAAAAACCAGATTACACCATGGAAGGTGCAAAGGCTACCACTAGGGATGTAACTCTTCTGCCAAGCCAAGGAATGCCTCAAACCATCATACCTTGCTACATTAACCTATCATGTCCTACGCTCCTGAAAACTCTGATCAGATTATCTCCTAGCACTCATGCCGCATCTGTAGGTTTGTCCAACATGGGCCTCAGTGTCCTGGCGAGACCCTAGCAATCTCAGCGACAGGTCCATAGAACACACCCAGCAGCAGCACCAGTTTCCTTGGCTCTTTCATAGATTATGGTGTTAGAGAGCCACTGAGCCAGGCATTAGAGGATGCCATCATCAGTCAGGGAGCAGAGTTCTTGCTGTTTGTCTCATGCGACAGGGCTTCCATTACAGGGTTAGTGTAAAGCCTTTGACTCCTACACCTTACCTACATGATAGATTAGGAAACTAGCCATGCACGAGACAGGGTCACTTCTGATAGGTCCTTGGGTCAGAGCCCTCTTTCCCTTTGGGCTCTTGCCAGTGGATTTCCCCCACTATTAGCCTTATTTGTCATATGCTCTAGCCTTTGGTCCTCAGCTACTACCTGGAGATCCTGCTTCCTAGTCTGGAAAAGAATCCAGTTTCCCCCCTTTACACATCATACCCTGTGGTGGTTTGAAAGAAAATGGCTCCCAAAGGGAGTGGCTCTATTAGGAGGTGTGGCCTTGTTGGAGGAAGTGTCACTGTGGAGGTGGGCTTTGAGGTCTCCTATGTTCAAGCTACACCCAGTGACAGAGTTCACTTCCTGTGCTTGCAGATCAATATGAAGAATTCTCAGTTCCGTTTCCAGCACCATGTTTCCCTGCATGCCACCATGTCCCACCATGATGACAATGGACTAAACCCCTGAACTGTAAGCCACCCCATTAAATGTTTTATAAGAGTTGCTGTGGCCATGATTGTCTCTTCATAGCAAGAGAAACCCTAAGACATTTCCCATTCATTCCCCCTGCCCAGTTTTCATTTCTCAGGTCCTCTAAGCCAGTCAGACCTTTCCTGGGTCCTAAATGGCACAGTCCAACAGTGCTTCCTCTCTTTGCCCGAAGTGTGAGTATGTTGACAGCAAAGCTCCTGTCGGGGCTGGCACACCTCTGTGCTGCGGAGCTGCCTGCTGTGGGTCTTTGGCGCATCCAAAGAAACATGCCAAGAGCTCTCTGGAGGCAAACATTCTGAGTTCTGCATGATCTGGTGCTGGGAGCTTTGATTAGAGATATTTTTCTAAACCTCTTGCACACCCTGATAATAACTGGTTCTGTATTAAACACCCGCTATGTAATGATGCTGCACACACTTAGTGGAGGTGTCTCCATGACAGAGAAGTATAAATGCCTGTGTTATATGTAGGTGGGGAAGAGCATCTCATAAAGGAAGTACTGGTAGTGGAACAGCTTTTTGCTTCTTGTTTTCAAATTAATGAAGTGTTTTCAGATGTTTTCACCTTTCTACAGGAAGCCTGCTCACACACTCACGCTGAAGCAGGAAAAGCCTGCTCACACACTCACGCTGAAGCAGGAAAAGCCTGCTCACACACTCACGCTGAAGCAGGAAAAGCCTGCTTACACACTCACTCTGAAGCAGGAAAAGCCTGCTCACACACTCACTCTGAAGCAGGAAAAGCCTGCTCACACACTCACTCTGAAGCAGGAAAAGCCTGCTCACACACTCACTCTGAAGCAGGAAAAGCCTGCTCACACACTCACTCTGAAGCAGGAAAAGCCTGCTCACACACTCACCCTGAAGCAGGAAAAGCCTGCTTATACACTCACCCTGAAGCAGGAAAAGCCTGCTTATACACTCACTCTGAAGCAGGAAAAGCCTGCTTACACACTCATTCTGAAGCAGGAAAGGCCTGCTTACACACTCATTCTGAAGCAGGAAAGGCCTGCTTACACACTCACCCTGAAGCAGGAAAGGCCTGCTTACACACTCACCCTGAAGCAGGAAAGGCCTGCTCACACACTCACTCTGAAGCAGGAAAAGCCTGCTCACACACTCACTCTGAAGCAGGAAAAGCCTGCTCACACACTCACTCTGAAGCAGGAAAAGCCTGCTCACACACTCACTCTGAAGCAGGAAAAGCCTGCTCACACACTCACTCTGAAGCAGGAAAAGCCTGCTTACACACTCACTCTGAAGCAGGAAAAGGAGCCTTCCAATCGGCTAAAGAGGGAGAGTTTAGAGGCTTCCATGTCTTCTACTTAATAAATTAGATTAACCTGGGCATTGCTTTCTTGTCATACATGATGTCCATACAACCTGGTTTCTATGTGTAAACCTGTTTTTTAAGACCCTGCCTTTTGATGCAGACAAAGACTGTATGAAACCCAGTGTCAATGCCCTGTTGTCTCTTCCAAGAAGATACTCTGTTGGGAAGTCATGGCACATCTGGGCGTTAAGAAAAGCTGTCTACCTCAAGAAATCTGCAGTTCAGCATCCACTAATAGCAGTAAATATGAGGCTAAGATGTTGGCCCAGTCTTAGGAGCAGATCCTCTAACTCACCAAAAAATACCATGGATTTGGATTCATTCTTCTTTATTGCATGCCTATGTTGGTGGGATATCTGTGTGTGTGTGTGTGTGTGTGTGTGTGTATGCATGTTTGCATGTGTGTGAGCATACCTACATGTGTGTGCATGTGTACACTAGAGGTTCCTGTCAAGTGTCTTCCTCACTGCACTCCACATTCTCTCACTTGAGCAAAGCTCACAGCCTAGCCAGCCAGCTTGCTTCAGAGATCTCCTGTCTCTGCCTCCCTAGTGCTGGGATTACAGGTGAGCAGCCACCCTTGCCTGGCATCTATGTGAGCACTGAGAATCTGAACTCAGGTCCTTACACTTGCAGAGCACTTTGCCCACGGCATCTCCCCTAGCTCCTGGTTCACTCTTCCATGTCACGTATCTCTAGTCTGAATATGGAAGGCTTTTGCTGGTCTTTGGCTGAGGTCTGAAGTGATAGTGGACTTTAGGCTTGTGCACGGCTGCTTTGGGAAGAAGGGGCCTCTTCCCACCTACCACGAGAGAGCAAGCTCAGAGGCCTAGTAACTAGTGAACATGGGCTCATTTAGAGAAAATTAATTTTTCCTAACATGTTATTACTTTAAAGACGCAAATGTTAAGGTATATTTCTTACCTACAATTTCTGCAATAAGGTCCCCCAGACTTCCCTGAATTGAGATCATCTAGTAGAGTTGGGAAGGAAGTTTGACCCAAAACTTCATTTGAGGGACCCAAGAAGCGCACACGTGCCTCACCGGTAAAACCAAGGCTTATTTTCTTTTCTTAAGCACATTGAGTGTATTTCTAATAAAACTTTCCACAGAGTGAAATGCATTGTGTTCTGACTTATCAAGGTGAAATGTAAATAAATTTCATTTTTTTCCCAGAAAAATATCAATAGTACTGTGGGAGGTACAAGTTTTTTCAGCTGTCAATTAACCATTATTAAAATGGTGGCAATGAATAAATTCAAGACTGTAGAAAAGATAAAGAGAGGAGATGAACTATTGCAGAAAATTTAAATCTAACTGGAAAACTTCATTTTTGGACAAGATAGACATGTTCTGTTCTTCTTGCTAAGGACAGTTAGAGCTTGTGCACTATGTATAGAATGATTAGACTTCGGAAGGAAGAAAGATGTCAGAGGCTAGAGACCTCAGGACCTAAAGAGCAAGATGCAAGTGAGTTCCTTGGGGGTTATTTTTGGTTTTATATATCTACATCTCACCATAAATGGCAAAAGGTACAGACAAGAAACACTCTAAAGCAGTGGTTCTCAACCTTCCTAACGCTGCAACCCTCTAGTACAGTCCCTCATGTTGTGGTGACTCCCAACCATAAAATTGTTTTGTTGCTACTTCATAACTGTAATTTTGCTACTGTTATGAATCATGAAATAATTAGCTGATATGCAGGATTTCTGATATGTGACCCCTATGAAGGGGTCATTTGACCCCCAAGGGGGTCACAACCCACAGGTTGCTTAAGCAAAACCTTCTCTCTTTAGGAAAAGAACCAAACAATGAATAGCCTAGCAAGTGAGGATCTTGTTAGGTAATGAATGTGTGACTCAGCACAGATGGCAAGCTAAGCTCTGCTCCACGCCTTACAGCAAAGGCTGAGAAGGGAGCCCTTTACTCTGGACTCCCTACAATAAACTCTTCTTGAAAACCCTGCTGAGCTTTCAGCGGCCACATGGGGAGCAGTAAAAAGGCACTCCCCCAACCTGGAGTAAAGGCCAGGCAGAACCTGAACTTCAGCTCCCATCTAGAAGGATCAAAGCAAGTCCCAGCTTCGCCACCAGTACAGTGTCAGAAGACATCTGCTTACACCAAAGACGGGAATAGGATCTAGAGTCTCGTCTTAGCTTCTTTCTCATTGCCATAGTAAACTGCCTTCAACAAAAGCTACTTAAGGGAGAAAGGTTCATTTTGGCTTACAGTTCCAGGGGAACACAGTCCTTCATGGTGAGGAAGACATGCAGAGGGCAGGGAAGGCATTGCGACAGGAGTAGGAAGCTGTCTACCACATTGCATCTGTTCTTAGAAAGCAGAGAATGAACAGGAAGTGGGGTCTGACACCTTAAGGCCCACTTCCTGCAGCAAGATTCCACCTCCTAAAGGTTCCACAACCTAAATAGCACCACCAGCTGGAGACCAAGTGTTCAGATACATGACCCTGTGGGGGACATTCCACATTCAAACCATGATACCTATCATACCTAAAATATCCACGATACATTTTTAATTTTTATTTTCTATTTTGTGTGTGTAATACATTTGTGTGTGTGTGTGTGTGTGTATGAGTGTGTGTGCATATGTATATGCAGGTAAGCATGTGCATGTATAGGCCAGAAATGTATGCTCGATGTCCTCATCAATCACTCATTACCTTATTTTGAGACAGGGTCTTCCACTGCATCTGCAGCTTCACAGATTCCCTTAGGCTGGTGAGGGGGAGCAATGAACTCCTGCAATCTGGCCATCTCCCCACTCTACCACCAACCCCCACACTAGAGTTAGACTCAATCTGCTATTCCTGGATTATTTATTTTTAACATGCATGTATGGATACAGGGGATTCAAACCCATATCCTCATGTTTGCATGGTAGGCACTTTACCCACTGATCCATCTTCCCCTGCCCTGAAATACTCAAGGCACATACATAGATGGATAGATGTCATTCATATGCCAAGACCCCAGAAAATTATAGCTAATGAAAACGCACAACCAATGAACTCCAACATCTAGATGTTGGAATTATCTGACAAGAATTTAAAAATCCTGAGATGAAAATAATTTGGTGAGCATTTATGAACAAACTTTTAAAAATAATTTTGCTTGTTTGTTTTGTTCTTTGAGATAGAGTCTCTCTACACGGCACTGGCTGTCCTGGAACTCACTATGTAAGCCAGGTAGGTCATCCTCAGACTCACAGAGAGCTACTTGCCTTTGCCTCTCAAACACTGGGATTAAAGGTGTGCGCCACCACACCCAGTTATAAACAAACTTGTAACAAAGGATTTTAAAAAGAGTCTCAGCAAGAAACAGTTTTCACAAATTAAAGAACATGAGGAAGTGAGTGCAAGTTTTCAGATCTGACAAATTCAATAATTGAAACAAACTCACCAAATGGGTTCAGCAGCAACATGGGGGTGGAAAAGGAAAGACGCACTTGTTTGTCAATCAGCTTGAAGACAGAACAGTGGCTATTCTCCAACCAGAACAATTCTAAGTTCTGGTTGAAAACTCTGGAAATAGATTTTTTTAAATGAGTACTGAGGGACCTGGGGAGAGGGCTCGGTGTTCTGTAGGAAGAAGGATCTGAAAAGCCATGCTATTCTCAAATGGATGTGCTTTTTAGGTAGGCAGCAAGCCGAAGTAAAAGAAGGAAATAGCCGAACAGGAAGGAGGCAGACACGTCATCCAGCAGAAAGCCACCGAGGAAGCCTGGAGAACAGAAACAGTCATAGAGCCTCTGATCCACACGAGGGCTCCAGGAAGAATGTCTTGTATTAGGCGAGACTGCAGATGAGCCATCCCCACCACAGCCATCTTTATGTCGGGAATGATTGGCCTTCCAGCAGTGATCGAGGACACATTGTTTAGACTCAAACACTTTACCCTCTTCTGTTCTTATGCACATGGTATTTTTACTCTTTGGGCCGTTTTGCTCTTCTACTTCTCCTTTCTCACAGGGTCAGCCAGCCCGCCCATCCTCAGACAGGGGATCTTGTGAGACACTAAGAGAGAGAGACATGCTTGGGTATGCAGTGTGTGTATGTGTGGGGGCAGGGGTGGCAACTCTGTGTCTACAGCCAGCTTCTCAATGAACTTGGACAACGTGTTACAATTTATTAATATAATGCATATTATACTCAGCTGGCAAAGTGCTTGGCATACAAGCATTAGGATGTGAGTTCAGATCCCTAGCACAAACCTGAAGTTAGGCATAGCTGATAGATCTGTAATTCCAACACTGGGAGCAAACCTGGGGCTTGCTGGCCAGCCAATCTAACCAAATCAGTAAAGAGCTTCAGGTTGTGGGCATATTAGGGAGGGCAAGGGAAACAGCACACCCTTGCTGACTAGAACGGAAGGAGAGCTGAGGCGTTGCTGTAGACATAAGGACAACAGACAGTGGAGAAAGCCTGGCATGCTGGAGAGTGGAGGTGGATGAGGAAGAGAGCCGCTAGCTCCGAGAAGGGAAAATGGAAAATGCTGACCGAGATAATCTCTCTCCCTCCCTCTCTCTCTCTCTGTCTTTCCTCTTTCTCTCTCCTTCCTCCCTCCTTCTCTCCCTTCCTCCCTCCTACCCTCTCTTTCTTCTTCTTGAGACAGGGTTCCATTTTTCCCTAACTGCGAACTCCCTACATAGCCGTGGATGACCTTAAATTTCGGATCCTCCTATCCTCACCTGAGTACTAGGATTGAAGGCATGTGCCACCACGTTCTGTTTATGGAGTGCTGGGGATCGAACCCAGAACATCTAGGCAGGCACCTTACACACTAAGCTACACCCTCCAAGTCCCAAAACATCTTATTTAAGGGGACATGAGGGAAACTGTGTCTCTCCTCTCAGTCACCTGCTGAAAGGATGAACACGCCTAGACAAACGACTCGCAGACTGAGGCCGCAGAAAGATGGTATGAACACCCAGAACAGAGACATTCAGGCAATGTCACAAGCTAAACCCAAGTTTTCAACCTTGCCACTTAAAGCTGTAAATCAGCAAACTGTCCACCAGGTGGCGGTATCGGCGGAGACTCGCGTATCCCATCAGCCCTGGCGCTCTGGCTGGAAGAGGGCGTGGAGGTGACTCTCTGGCCCGCCACGCCTCTGCTCTCCTGTCCCGACTGACGTTGGGCAACAAAGATGGCGGCGGGAACCAGCAATTACTGGGAAGGTGAGGGCAAGGCCTCCGGGTGGGTCCCGCCAGGTGCAGAGGGGACAGAGGGAGGCTGAGTCTTGAGGAAGGCAGCAGAGGGAAGAGACAGGCCTCAGGAACGGCCACACTGCGGGATGAGGTCCGAGAGGAGCCCCGGGCCTGGGAACTTGAGGAAGGGGCTGGGGCGAAGTGAACCGGATCTGGGAAGGGGTTGGGCCGAGTGGAGGGAGCCGGGATGGAGAGGAAGAGGCGCCCGAGGCTCCGGGTGGACCTGTCGGAGGGGTGGTGAGACTCTGCAGATGGGACTTTGGGGACGAACTCCTGGAAGGAGACGAGTGTTGAGCCAGAAGCTCCAGAGCCCGGAAGACGAGTAGTCAGAGCTTTGGAGTTGCGGCCACTGTCTGCAAACTAGGAGTGAGGGAGGAGCTTGTGAGTGCCGGCCTTGGGGGGCTCCCAGACATTGGCCGTGGAACGTCTCCTCCTGGACCCCTATTGGCAATTTAAGAAGGAGACTTCGTCGAAGATTGGGTGACAGAATACTGAAAATAACTGCCGTCTGTTCTGGAGTCCAAGATCAGTTTTGTTAAAATGATCAAGGATTCTAATTGATAAATTTGCTATTCTCCCTCCAAGAAAGCATTCAGGTGTGTTTATTTAATTCCTGAAAATCTGCTCCAATCAAGTGAGGTCATATAAAACATTCCTAGACCACGACGAGCCGCGAAGATCAGAAATGGCTCACCTTTTCATTTAACTCTTGTTTCTTTACTTTTTTTTTTTTTAACCTATTTCCTTTTTGTGAGCAATAAAGCCCCTGCAAAGTATGGCATTGTCATCATCAACCACTTGATGTAAGGGACTGCATTTTAAGTTCCTGTCTGTCATATTTTCAAAATGCTTTCTACTTGGTGTTTCCCATTAGACAAAAATTAGGGAGAGTTACAGAGAAACATGCCTAGAGCTTAAAACGTATTTTGAATGCCCTTACCGTGGCTAAAATTTACCTTTAAATTATGTATAAGTGGCTACTGGTATCTTTGACAGTCGTTAGGCTATGAATCACTGTGTGGTAATAATTAGAGCAAGCCGTTATTGGCAGTATACCTTGTGCCAGATGCTTTAAGCATGTATAGAAAACCCTGGAGGTAGAGGTTTAAAAACTGAGAGCTAAAGTTTTTAGATGAACTGAATCATCAGTAAATCTCAAAGGCAGTAGGGGACTGAGCTGACATTAGAAGTGGGATTTGGTCTCTGGGTAGATTACTCCATCATCCAACTCCGCTTCTTGCCTTTCATTGCCTCCGTGTTCTTTAGTCCTGAGACTTTCTCACATTATCCCTGCCTATATTCCAGTCCTGAATACTCAGATATATCTAGGAGTTTCCAGGTATGGCTTCTTTCAACCAGCCCGTTAGAAGCCAGGCTCGTACACCTGCTTATCTGTTTGCTTCTACTTTTAAGACATATGCTTTTGAAAAACCTGTTACATTTGTATTTTGCCCTGTTCATGGTGCATCGTTTTTAACCTCTATTCCTCCCCCCCCCAGTGTTTTTGAGGAGCAATTTTTAATTTTTTGTTGATTTGTTCTTTCTTTGTGTTTAATTGTTAAGGTATTTTACCTTTATGAAAAGAATCCCAAAGTTCTAACAAAGCTGTGAAACATAAAAAGAAAATTCTTTTGAAATGAATGCAGGCATCTTATACAGTTAGCTGGTGAATTGATCTCGTGGTCATAACCATTTTCATTTTTTCATGGTTTATATTCTCTTCTTGTTTTCCTTCAAGTTACAACTTTGGGTTATTGCTGTAAAAGTAATCTCAGGTATGTCAGGGCATTGGCTGGTGGCAGGTTGTGTGTCTCCTACTGCTGCTTCCCTTAGTGCTCCTGTCTGAAGCTTAACTACATGACTAATTTACTTTCTTGGGTAAGTCCTCAGTTTCCGAGGAAGTAGATCAGAGATCAGTACATGATGGTTGGCTTTCTCCAAAATAGTCTTGTGATTTTTAATGTCTGTTGGTGGAAAATGATTTGTTTTTATAATTTCCTTGAAGATCTCAGGAAACAAGCTCGACAGCTGGAAAATGAACTTGACCTGAAGCTAGTTTCCTTCAGCAAACTGTGCACAAGTTACAGCCACAGCAGCGCCCGGGATGGAGGACGCGATAGGTACAGGTACTGCCGGCTTCTCTTTACCTTCAGCTAGATGATGCTTTTAAAGTAAACTGACATATAGAGCTCTGTGACCTGGTCTGCTGGTGGATGGTTGATGTTTTCATTTCTGTGTTATTGTCTTTGTGTGGGGGGTTGTTTTATAAAAATTCTAATTCTTGAAACTAACATTATGGGAGAGCTTTAGACAAAGATTGTGATAGCTCAGAAAGAAACTTCAGAAAGATTGTGATAGCCCAGAAAGAAACTTCAGAAAGATTGTGATAGCCCAGAAAGAAACTTCAGAAAGATTGTGATAGCCCAGAAAGAAACTTCAGAAAGATTGTGATAGCTCAGAAAGAAACTTCTAGAGTTTAAAAATGAGTTTATATTAATGATGGTTCTGATGCCAGGCCTGTAAACCTGTTATCCCAGCACTTGGAGGCCGAGATAGGAGACACATGATTGCACACTCACTGTGGGCTCCACGACAAATCCAAAGAAGTTTCAGTCTCAGTCCACAGAAATGTCTGATTTGCCCACAAAGATTTTGTTTTGCTTTTGTTTACTTTTGTTTTTCAAGACAAGGTTTCTTTGTGTAGTCCTGGCTGTCCTTGAACTTACTCTGTAGACCAAGCTGGCCTCGAACTCACAGATCTGCCTGCCTCTGTCTCCCCAATACTGAGAGTAAAGGAATGTTCCACCACCACCTGGCTGATTTTGTTTTCTAATTTCTGAATGGAACTGAGGAGTTACCTAAATGCAAAACATACAAACTGTTTTTCCTGTATTTATTCTTTTGGAATGAATCTAATGCAGGACCCTTATAATTAATCCTGGGAGCTAGTTTAATGTTTCTATTTTTTTTTCTTTTGAGAAACTAGCATATTACAACCTAAGAAAAATTTATTTGTATTTTAAGTAATCACTTAAAGTGATTACTTGTTTAAAAAGAAAAAGTCAGGAAATGTTTGAGATGCTTATAAAGATATAAGGACTAACTTAATGAACCTTCTTTTGCTTGTGTCTCTTTTTGAGAAATAGTCATTGCAGATTTAAGTGAAACATACCACATTGTCTTCCTGTTTGTGCATAAATATCACTATTTTTGTTACATATCTTAGTATTCCTAGGCATTTCATAGTATCTTACAAAAGCTATTTTGAGGTTTGGTTTTTTTATGTAACATTGTCTCTGAGGTTCAGTTGTGAATGTATTTAACGCTACTGTCTTCGTTTGCTATATATATTAACAGCTGCATTAGGATTTAGCAATTTGATGGACATTTCTTTTTCTTTTTGTTTTTTGTTTTTTTTCAAGACAGAGTTTCTCTGTGTAGCTTTACAGCCTGTCCTGGAACTCTCTGTGTAGACCAGGCTGGCCTCAACGTCACAGAGATACACCTGCGTCTGCCTCCTGAGTGCTGGGATTAAAGGTGTGCGCCACCACCGCCCAGCTGATGGACATTTCTAAGATTTGCTAGCTAATAATTTTAATAGCTGACATAATGACCATATTACAAGTTCTGTTTCAGAGCCTTGTAAAAATACTGCTGTGGGTATTTCCACCCAGATTATAATTATGTATATATCCTGACAGTAGTAGCGTTGATAGCAGAGCTGTCAGGTGTTAATCAACTCTTAGTTCTGTAGTTTTCAAAGATTAGTGGAGGATGGATATTTTTTTAATCAGTAATGAAAACAACAAAATTGAGCTTGAATCTGAACTTAAACTTTCTCTCTCCACAACCCACATTCTAAAAGCTACGTATTGAACACATTCCAACAAAAGCTCTTTTCACTGTTGCAGCCAAAGTGGTGTTCCTCTTTCATAAGGAGGTGGCCTGCAAAGTTAACAAGGCCAGTGTGTTGACTTTGGGACCTAAAAATGTTAGGAGCATGCCCATGGACTCCAGTGCAAGACATTGCTTTGCACATTCACCAAGTAAGGAGAGTGAGGATTTTTTTTTCAATAAATAAATTTTTGTTCAGAAAGCTCTTTTTCCCAGATTTAAAGTATGTGTTGGTTTTGCCAATGAATATACAATTTGAAAACTCAAGTCTCAGGAAGTACTATTGCAGGGTGCTTTTTCTGTGTCTCTGCTTGGATTCCCTTTAAAAGAAACATTTTAAGCTACAAACTGGGACTGATTCTGCTTTCGCCAGAGAACCTGGGGTTGTGAGTACACAGGCTGAGGCTGGAGCTCTGTGGCAGGGCACTTGCCTGGTGGGTGTGAGGCTCTGCCTGTAATCCCCAGCACTGGAAACTAAAGATTGACTGTGCATGCTGAGTCTTTGGTTTGATGCCCAGATTGGAAGCATGCCACATGAATAAAGTCAGCAATCACCAGAACTTTTCTTTTACGAATCTTGTGTTTTGTTTTACTTTGTTTTGTTTGTTGTTATTATTGTTTTTGGGAGTCTTGAGTTATTTTGTTTGTTTGTTTTTTGCTTTGTTTTTCTGTATGTTGAGAATCAGAAGGTCTGTGGATCATCACACATTATCAAGTGAATTAGATTTAACTGAATCCTAATATCGTAGAGAACAAGGTTTTGACCATTTTCCTGGACTTCTCTACTGTCCTAAGAATGATGAATCTGGAATATCCCGTAGTAGAGATTGCCCTGTTACTCACTCATTCAACAAATATTTAAAGAACAGTAAACAGTCACCATTTGCCAGGTGTTAGGCATGTGACCTTAAAAAAGGCAGAGGCAGTTTCCTTCTCTGATGTCTATGGGCCCACTGTTCTTTTAAATGTATGTGGTAGAGGAGGGTTTATATAAGTGAGAAACAGCTTTTGGTGGTTGCACATTCTAGGAGAAACCTTCACAACCTTGTCTTAGCTGTGGCACAGTAAAGAAATGATCCCAACCTCCACACTACCCCTTTTATCACTGTGTAGCCCAAGTTGGACTCAACCCCTCTCACCTTCCTGTCTTGACCTCCCAAGTGCTGGAGTTACAGGTGTATGCCACCATGCCTAACTAAGAACTAGACTGTTTTATTTATTTATTTATTTATTTTTTCCATGATATTTATTGAGCTCTACATTTTTCTCTGCTCTCTCCCTGCCTCTTCTCTCCCCCTTCAACCCTCCTTCAAGGTTCCCATGCTCCCATTTACTCAGGAGATCTTGTCTTTCTCTACTTCCCATGTAGATTAGATCTATATAAGTCTCTCTTAGTGTCTGCATTGTTGTCTAAGTTCTCTGGGATTGTGGTTTGTGGCCTGGCTTTCTTTGCTTTATGTTTAAAAAACACCTAATAGAGTGAGTACATGTGATAATTGTCTTTCTGTGTCTGGGTTATTTCACTCAAAATAATGTTTTCTAGCTCCATCCATTTTACTGCAAAATTCAAGATGTCATTATTTTTTTTCTGCTGTGTAGTACTCCATTGTGTAAATGTACCACATTTTCCTTATCCATTCTTCGGTCGAGGGGCATTTAGGTTGTTTCCAGGTTCTGGCTATGACAAACAAAGCTGCCATGAACATAGTTGAGCACATGTCCTTGTGGCACGATTGAGCATCCTTTGGATATATACCCAAAAGGGGTATTACTGGGTCTTGAGGAAGGTTGTTTCCTGATTTTCTGAGAAATCGCCACACTGACATCCATAGGGGTTGTACCAGCTTGCATTCCCACCAGCAATGTAGAATTGTTCCCTTTTCCCCACAACCTCTCCAGCATAAGTTGTCATCGGTGTTTTTGATTTTGGCCATTCTTACAGGTAGAACTAGATATTTTTATGTCATGTTGCAAGGCGTATAAACGGGAATGTTTATAGAACAAATAAGGCTTAAGACCTAGTTAAACTTCTAAAATAAGAATCCTTGGGTGGTAGTGGTGCACGCCTTTAATCCCAGCACTCAGGAGGCAGAGACAGGTGGATCTCTTGTGAGTTTGAGGCCAGCCTGGTCTATAAGAGCTAGTTCCAGGACAGGCTCCAAAGCCACAGAGAAACCCTGTCTCGAAAAACAACAACAACAAAAAAAAAAGAGAGAGCGAGAGAAGATCATTTTCAAATCTCAGGTTGTCAAAAAAAACAAAAATCCTTATTAAAGCCAGGCATAATCCCAGCACTTAGAGAACAGAGCAGAAAGATCACAAGTTCCAGGCTAGCTTGGCCTGTGTATACAGAGCAAGCCTCTGTCTTTAAGAAAAAACAGTTTGGGGCTGGAAAGATGCTCAGCAGCTGTGCATTCTTACTGCTCTTGCAGAGTACCCAGGTTTGATGCTCAGCAGCTACGTGGCATGCTCATAACTGCCTGTAACTCCTGGTCCAGGAGATCTGATGCCCTCTTCTGTTCTCTTCCGGCTCCTACATGCACATGATGCACATAAACTCACATAGGCAAACAAATGTACCCATAAATAATGTAAAATAAATAATCTTTTTTTAAAATTCTTTTTTTTTTTCCTTTTTGGTTTTTTGAGACAGGGTTTCGCTGTGTAGCTTTGGATCCTGTCCTGGAACTTGCTCTGTAGACCAGGCTGGCCTCAAATTCACAGAGATTGGCCTGCCTCCACCTCCCAGTGCTGGGATTAAAGGTGTGTGCTGCTATCACTGGCTAAAAAGTTCTTATTAGCTATTTTTTTGGCTATTTCACTGATTGCTTTTGTTGTGAATGTGAATCGGCAAGCAGTGGAGGATAAGGTTCTTTTTGACGACGAATTGATGATACAGTCTTTGAATCAGCACATCCAAATGCTATACAAGGGCAGGAAAAGGTCTTCACTAAGGGTGGAGAATGTAATCCATTTTATTTGTGTGAAGAATAATTCGTCTGTAGTAAGGCGCATATGTGGGCTTCTGATAAAAGGGACTGGTTTTTCAGAGAGGTAAGTGAAACTCTCAGGATATGTGATTTTAAAATTGGAGTCTGTCAAACATCTTTCATCTGCAGAAGAGTCAGATTTCTGACTGTTGTGACACAAAAAGGCGTTAAAGCTGCTTCTGTGAAATAGCCTGAGGTGAATGCATGCAATGTGGAGGTGTGGAAGCCTGGTGCGGCTGTGCACTGGTTGGGGCTCTGTCGGCCTGCGTGCTCACTCCTGACTCCTTAATAACTGCTTGTCTAACCAGGTCATTTAAATCTTAGTATATTTCTTATTCAGAGTCTCTAGAGGAAGAGAGAATTGAAAGGCATAAGAAACTATAATTTTGGAGAAAAGCTAAAGGTTATTTTTCACAGGCCCCAAATGGGATCTATAATCCATTTTTTTCTTCACTATTTAAAGGAGTTTTTGGCTTCTTTCCCATTATTTGTTATTTCAGATTCAGAATTTTAGTTGCTTAGACTGTTTTCTATCATTTGGGGAATAGTACATAGCATTCAAAATGTCTTTATAGTCATTTGTATTTTGTACTGTATACAAATATATACATGTATATAAATGTATACATGTATATAAGTGTATATAAATGTTTTAGGACATGTGGGATACTTTTAAAAAGAAAAGTGAATCATAGTTAGGTTTTTTATAATTGCACTTATTTATGTAGAGGGGCTAGAGTGTGCACTGGCAGGGGACAACTTATAGGAGGAGTCAGGTCTTCTTACCATGTGGATTCCAGGGATTGAACTCAGGGCATCAGGCTGGCTGCAGGCACCTTTAGCCACAGAGTCATTTTACTGTCCATAAAAGCATAATCTTTAAAGAAGTAGAAGAAATGTTTCAGGGTTCATTTGACCTCTTGAGGAAAAATTACTGTCTTATTTTAAAGCTGTTTTAAACACTAAATAATGGATTTTTAAATTAAACTTCTCTTTAGTTCAGACACAACGCCCCTCTTAAATGGATCAAGTCAAGACAGAATGTTTGAGACGATGGCAATTGAAATTGAACAGCTTTTGGCAAGAGTAAGTGCTTTTGGGTAAACAACTAGTTTGCCATTTGTTGGATATGTTGTTTATTGAATCCATCCATTCATTTAAGGTGTGTTCTTCCTCCAACCACTTGAATTTTACTGGCAGCCATCCATATTGTAGCAGATGCTATTTGTGGGAAACGCTAACTGAGTCTTACCTTGTTTACTGTCAGCGAAGAGGACATATAGCAGATAATGTACTTGAGTTGTTTTTAGTGTTTTTTAAAATATTTTCTCCTTTTCTTCTAGCTTACAGGGGTAAACGATAAAATGGCAGAATATACCAACAGTGCAGGGGTCCCCTCATTGAACGCAGCACTGATGCATACGTTGCAGCGACATAGAGACATTCTACAGGTGATGTGTTGGGCAAAACATTTATGTTATCAAGGTAACATGGGAGAGGGATAGTTAACTCTGTTTAGAATATCAAAAGTATAACAAAACACAGTAAATGTTTAAAGATTTATTAGGTGGTATTATAATACAGAAGTGCAAACTAGAAGGCAAAGTTTTAATTTTTTTTTTTAAATTTTTTTTGTTTTTCAAGGCAGGGTTTCTCTATATAACAGCCCTGGCTGTCCTGGAACTCACTCTGTAGACCAAGCTGGCCTCAAACTCACAGAGATCTGCCTGCCTCTGGCTCCCAAGTGTAGGGATTAAAGGCATGTGCCACCACCGCCCGGTGGCAAACTTTTTTATTGCTGAGAAAAGTAGTCAACCTTTATAATTTAAGAACTCTTTAATAATTTATTTTTATTTTATGTGCATTTGTATTTTGCCTGCATGTATGTCTGTGAGGGTGCCAGATCCTCTAGAACTGGAGTTACAGATTGTTATGAGCTGCTCTGTGGGTGCTGGGAATTGAATCCAGCTCCTCTGGAAGAGCAGCCAGGCTCTTAACCGCTAAGCCAATTCTCCAGCCCATTTAAGACTCTTTAAAAATTGGTATATACCTTTAAGTCCTGGTACTCAGGAGTCAGAGGCAGTGGGGTGACTCACAGTTCAGTGAGTTCAAGGCCAACCTGGTCTACATAATGAGTTCCAGGTCAGCCAGGATTGTGGAGTGAGACCATGTCTGAAGGTGGTGGTGGCGGCGGCGGCAGCAGAAGTCGGAGCCTGAAGAGATGGCTGGTTGGTCAGAGTGCTTGCTATGAAAGCAAGAGGATCTTGAGTTCACATTCCTAGGACCTATATACAAGCCAGGCATGGCCACGTGTACCTCTAACTCCCAACACTGTGGGAGATGGACACAGATGGTCCTATGAACTTGCTGGCCAACTCTTGAAGCCAAAACAGGAGAGCAGTAGAAGAAGATACCCACATTTATTTCTGGCCTCTGCATACATATGTATAGGAAACACAAACATGTGCATTCATACACACACACACACACACACAGAAAAATAGGAATCTCTTTTTGAAAGTTTCCTTTCCTGCATGTATTATTTATTTGTGTGTGTGCGCGCATGCGCGTGTGTCACAGTGCATGTATCATGGTGCATGTGTGGCGGTCAGAGGACAATTTGCAGGAGTCAGTTCTAGTTTTCCATCATGTGAGCTCTTGGGGTTGAACTCAGCCCATCAAACTTGGCAGTAGTGCCCTTACCTGCTAAGCCATCTTGCTGGTCCACAAATAGGAATCTGAGTACGGTGGCACATAGCTATAATCCCAGCACCTACGAAGCAGAGGCAGGTGGATTGCCACAAGTTGAAAGTCAACCTGATCTGTGTAGTGAGTTCCAGGCTAGCCAGGGCTACATAGTGAGACCCTGTCTTAAGTGGGAGAGGGGAAGAAAACAAAAAAAAGGAATAGAATTATAATTCAGTGGTAGAATTTCTGATTAGCATGCACAAGGCCCCAAGTTTAGTCTCCAGAAGTGCAAGTGTGCACCTTCGCTGCCTTAGATAGGGCTCTTTGTTTTTGTTGTTGTTTTGTTTTATTTTTCAAGACAGGGTTTCTCTGTAGCTTTGGAGCCTGTCCTGGAAACTTTTAGACCAGGCTGGCCTCGAACTCACAGAACTCTGCCTGCCTCTGCCTCCCGAGTGCTAGGATTAAAGTCGTGTGCCACCACCACCCAGTTTAGTTAGGGTTTTTATTTGCTGTGAAGAGACACCATGATCACAGCACCTCTTATAAAGGAAAAAAAATATTTAATTGGGGTGACTCACTTAGGGTTCAGAGATTTAGTCCATTATCATCATGGTGGGACAGGACGGCATGCAGGCAAACATGGTGCCGGAGAGGTAGTTTTGAGTTCTGCATCTTGCAGAGGCAACAGGAAGTGGTCTGTCTCATTGGGCATGGCTTAAACATATGAGACCTCATAGCCCGCCTCTACAGTGACACTTCCTCCAACAAGACCATACCTATTCCAACAAGGCTGTCCCTTCTAATGGTGCTGCTCACTTCCTTTCAAACCACCACACATGCATTCACACACACACATAAAGAAGGACTAAAAATAATTTGCCTAATGCAAAAATGTCAGGTTGAGAACTAGGATTATGACCAGTGGTAAAACACTGAAAGCATTCTTACTAAAGAAAAGGGGAACTGGGGATACAGCTTAGGTGGTAGAATGTTTGCCTGTTATACACAAATCCCTGAGTTCAATTCCCAACTCTACATAGAACTAGTTGTGCTAGTACAGGGCTATAGTGCCAGCACTTAGAAGGAAGAGGCAGGAGAGTCGGAAGTTCAAGGCTGAAGTAGACTAAATTAGACCCTGACTCAAAAAAAAAAAGAAAGAAAAAAGGAAGGAAGGAAGAAAAAAGGGTGCTTATAACCACCATAAATGTCTGACTTGCTTTGGAATTTGTTTGTACAGTTAGTAAAAACCTGAGATAAATATTTGAAAGGAAGAGGCAAAATTCCTAATATGTAGCATGATAAGATCATATATGTCTGATACACCAAGAAAGTTAGAAGCAAATTCAGTAAAGATGATATATATAAAGCAAGCCATTATCCTCTGTATAAACAATGACCTATTAGAAAATATAATGAAAGGGGCTTGGGAGCCAGGAACAACACAGTAACAGTAAAAATGAGGCCCTTATTCAGTCGTGAGCCCCAGAAAATGAAACTCTTTCTCTCTCTCTCTCTCTCTCTCTCTCTCTCTCTCACACACACACACACACACACACACACACACACACACACACACACAGAGCCAGGTATAATGGTGTGCACTTGTAATCCCAGTACTTGGGAGGTAGAGACAAGAGGATCAGGAGTTCAAAACCCTCTTGTGGGGTAAATGAAACAACCTTACATACACATGTAAAGGAATACATGGGAAATGATTTTTCGTTTGGGGCAGTCTCTGTGCTCTAGCTTTGTAGTCCAGACTTGCCCCTGACTTTCAATCCTCCTGCCTCAACCTCCAAATGCTGACATTACAGATGTGTGTCCATATAGCTCTTTATTTTCTTTCTTTTTGTTTTTTTTTTTTAATTAATTGGCTTTATTTTGAGACAGAGTTTCTTTTAGCACAAACCATCCTTGAATTCTTGATCTTGTTCCACCTTGCAAGCACTGGGATGGCAGGTGCGCACCAGCCAAGCCAGATGTCCTTTACTTACTTTAGAATGGCGAGATGATACCAGAGTTCATTTAGAATCCCAAGAATAACCAGGAATAAAGCTTAATACAGTTCTGAAAGTGAAGATGAGCATTTGATTCTACCACATGTTAAGGCCTGTTTAAAACAAGGATAATTGATAGTTTGTTTCTAGGGGCCAACCGAGTGACTCTGGGTAAAGGCACTGGCTGCCAAGCTTGACAACCAGAGTTCAGTCCTTGATCACCACATAGTGGAGGGAGAGAACCAACCCCTGCAAGATGTCCTCTGACCTGCACACATGCACCCCCACACACAAACATGCATGCATACATTATAAAAATCTCTAAAGATGTGTGTGTGTGTGGTCAGTGGTCAACCTCTGTTAGTTAATTGTTCCTTAGTAGTTGTTCTTTAGGTTTTGAGGAAGGGTCTCACTAGGAACTGGGGCCTGCCAGTTTGGCTAGGATGACTGGCCAGTGAGCCCAAGGGCTCTTCTCTGCCTCACTGCTGGGATTACAGGCTACACTATCAAAATCTAGCTTTTTACAGCCTAGCAGGGATCAGATAGTGCTTTACTGGCAAATCTCTCTCTCTCTCCCCTCTCTCCTGTCCCTCCATCTCCCCCCTCCTTCCAGTTCCCTCTTCCTGTCCCTCCCTCCTCTCCTTCCCTCTCCAACACCAAAGATTAAAATGTAGAAAAAGCGTAAGAAAGGAGGGAGAAAGAAAAACTATCAAAGTTTTGAATAGAGCCTGGATGAAATTTGTAATTTCTGAGCAGTGACAAGCTAAGGAAGATCTAATATCAGAAGCTACAACGAATGACTCATCTGTTTAATATACACCGAATTAATGTAAATAAGAGAGACAATAGGAAAATGGACAAAACTATAAACTTACTTGACAATGAACGGAGGGTGTAGCTCAGTGGTAGAGCATTTTTGCATTTGTAGTGTCCTGGGTTGGATCTCCAGCACTGAGGGGAAGGTGGGGATGGAGCCAAGGGTTTAAAAAAACAAACCATAAGTCTTATTAAGTACAACACTAAGTAGAAAAATCTCTCCCCTCTTTTACCCTATGCCACTTGAAGTCATTTTGTCTTAGAATTTTGCCTTTACAGTTCTATGTGAACAAGTACAAGGTGGTAGGGTGCTTGGTGTTTGAAACGTGTAACCTGATGACCGTGCACAGCTACTTTAGAAGGATAAAAGTTCATCCATAGTTGTGTTGAGACTGGATGTTGATTTATTTCAGGATTATACACATGAATTCCATAAAACCAAAGCAAACTTTATGGCGGTACGGGAAAGGGAGAATCTGATGGGATCAGTACGAAAAGACATTGAGTAAGTTACCTTTCCTCTTACCATATAGAATGTTTATGTGGATTTAGGCTATGTCTGTGGTTAATCACAAAGCGAGTAGCAAAACCAGGATTTAGGTTTTGGGGTTTCTGATTTCCATTCCATTGTCCTTTGTGCCTTGTTACAGTATGGGCTGAATCTACTTTGCCACCTCCCAGTCTTCCCTTGCCAACCTTGGTCTTAAGTCCAGCTTGAATGATCCCTTCCTGCCCATGCCAGGAATGGCATGATTGCCAGTAACTGTCCGTTTCCCTGTCATTCGCTTCTCTGCCGCCCTAGCCCTTCTATATTCAGAAAGCTGTTAACATCTCCGAAATCTGAAATGTGTTTGTATGTGAGCAGGAGTTTCCAGGTTTAATACAAAGTCAAAGCCTTATATGAAACTGAGAACCTTTAGTCTTTTCTCCCATACCTTCACATGATCCTCTTTTTGTAGGCATTGGTACAGTTCAGGATTTTTAAAACATTTGTTCTTAAAGGACAGTTGTGGTGGCACACGCCTTTAATCTCAGCACTGTAAGTTCAAGGCCAGCCTGTTCTACAGAGTGACTTCCAGGACAGCCAGTGCTACATAGAGAGACCCTGCCTCCAAAAATAAAGGAAGGGAGGGAAGGAGGGAAAAAAAAGAAACTAAGAAAGTGGTTTTTATTCTTATTACTAGTGGGAAGCAGGAAAATAACAATATTGGTAGAAGTAAATGTCACTTTTGTAACTTTATTGTGCTGGCAATGAACATGGAAATCCTAAAGCATGGACAGTTGGGTTCCAGTGCTCCTTGGGCTTTGGGTGGTGAGGGACTGACACGGCTGTGAAGGATGACATTGTTTCAGTAGCTCTCTTGCCCAGGGTGCCATGTGCCGTGTGCTGATTAGTCTAAAGTTTTGCTTCTGCTGGAGAAAATAATGCAGAAGATCATACACAAAGGAAAAGTCGGATCCCCCTCAAGAAGATTGGGTTGGTTTGAAAAACAGAAAACCCCTAAATCTAAACTAGAGGAACATTTATCTTTTACATCTGTGGTAGTATTTTTCAAGAGAAATGGAAAGCATTATATTCTGATTGTTTGTTGGAAATTACGGTCTAACTGGGGTTAGTTAGTCCCTTAACCTGATGGTACAGTATCTTCTAAAATCTTCTTGCCTTTTTTTGACATTGTTCTAGATCATATAAAAGTGGGTCTGGAGTAAACAACAGGAGAACTGAACTGTTTCTGAAAGAACATGAACATCTTCGAAAGTGAGTACTACCTGCTTTCTATGCTTATAAAGACATCTTATTTATCATATTAAGGGCTTTGCTGGTGATAATTTCCCTGCTCCAAGTGGGTTCAGTAGAAATGGGTGGCAGCTCATCAACCTTAATTAAAAGATGCCCTTCGAGGATTTTACTCTGCTCTTTGCCTGCCTACTGCTATGCTGCTGTTATCCTTACTGCATGTTACTAATGGTATCCATAATAATAATACTGATAATTTGTGTGGTCTCTTACCACTTTCTTATTGAAGCAGTTTTATATAAGTTTCCACATTCTACTCCTGTGTCATCTATTTTTCTCCATGATTTTTTTTCGTGTTTGTTTTTTGTGGTAGCTCATCTTGTCAGCCCTTGAGTATCCGTAATAGTCAATGTTAGGAATTTATTTGCTGTTTGCTAATTGGTTATGTCTGATAAGCCTAAGGTGCTGTTGAATTTATTTCACTGTAAAGGCCTCCAAAAAGAAAGAAAGGAAGGAGGGAGGGAGAGAGGAAGGAAGGAAGAAGGAAAAAAAAGAAAGTGGTGAAATCAAGATACCAGAGACTGGAGCAATAGCTCAGTGGTTAAGAACACCAGCTACTCTTGCAAAGGACCTGGCCTCAATTCCGAGCATCCATATGGTAGCTCACAACTGTCTGTAACTCCAGCCCCAGGAAATTCAATGTCTTCTTCTGACCTACACAGGCATGTAGGCAAAACACCCATACACATAAAAATAAAAAAAATAATAAAATATCGAGCAGGGTGTGGTGGTACATGTCTGCAATCCCGGCTACTTAGGAAAGCAAGTCAGGATTGTCACTTTGTCCTGCCAGTTCAAGACCAGTCTAGGCAGCAAAGTAATAGTATATCTCAGCACACGTGTATTAGACGCATGTACACTCGCACACACTCAAGAGTGATGTCAGGTCTTGAATGTGGTGTTGAGGATTGAAGTCATGCTAGGCAAGTGCTTTACCTCTGAACTACTCATTTGGCCAATTAAAATCTTTTTAGGAGCCATGATTCTTCTAGTTTTAGAACTAGTTTGGGGGTTTTGGGTTTTTTATTTTATTACCCGTCTTTGTGTGTTTGTGGTATGTGTGTATGTTTTTATGTATCAATGAAGAGACCTGAGGCTGGACTAATCATCTCCTACTCTTCCACCTTATTCATTAAGGCAGGGTCTCTCAAGCCCATGGCTCACCAATATGGCTAGTCTGCTCTGGGGATCCTTTGTCTCCTCATTCAGAAGCTTGAGTTCCAGGTGGTCGACACACCTACCTGGTATTTTCCATGGATTCTGGTGATCTGAACTCTGGCCATCATGCTTGCGTGGCAGTCACTTTAACCAATGTACCATCTCTCCAGCTCCTTTTTCTTAAATACATATTTTAAATTTATTTTGTGTTTGCAGGGTCTGTGTCACAGCGTGCACACGAAGGTCAGAAAACAAGTTTTAGGAATCTCTTCTTTCCTTCCACCATGTGGGCTTTAGGGATCAAACTCGTAGTCTTAGCCTCGGCAGCATGCTGAGCCATGTTATGGGACCCTAGCTCTTTTATTTGTTGCATATTAGTGATTGGCATAGGGACAGACTCTTCTGGAGTATATCGTTACAGACTCTTTTAGCCCTGGTAGTTGTTTATGTGTCTGGAAAGACCACCATGAAAGAATTTTGTATTTCATCAGGAACTAAGTCAATATATTCCTAGAGTACAGAGTAATTCAGTAATAAAAAATAAAAATTAGGTTGCATTAGTGTTTCTGTACTTATTGTCTCAAAAAGGACAGTCCACTGGGCATGGTAACATATGTTTAAATATCCCAGCATTTAGGAAGCTGGGAAAGGAGGCTCACTAGTTTAAAGCCAGCACGAGCTATGTAGTGAATTCCAGGGCAGCTCAGCCTATGCAGTGGACCTTCTCTGAGAAAGTAAGAAAAACATCAGAAATATAGTAGTTTACTTCAACAGGAACGGTTTGAACTGGTGAGATGGCTCAGTATATGTAAAGCGCTTACTGCATAAGCGTGAGGACCTAAGTTCAAATCTTCAAATCTTATGTAGAACCAGATGCAGTAGCCAGTGTCTGTAAACTTAATGCTCCGACAATGAGATGGGAGGAGAAGACAGAAGAAATCTGAAGTGCCTGGGCCAGCTAGCCTGCCATATATAGTAGCAAACGAGAGACCCTTTCTAAACAAGGTAATGAGGAGTGACACCCAAGGGTGTCCTCTGCTCTCTGCACACACACATATGTCCCCACTGACACAACATGTGTGCAGGCGCACGCACACACACAGAGAAGACAAAAATTATTTGAAACCAAATAAGATGGCTCAGAGTTAAAGGCACTTGCTGCCAAGAATGATAACTTAAATTTGATCCTCAGGACCCACATAGTGGAAGGAGAAAATTGATTTCTACTAGTTGTCTTTTGATCTCCATAATTGTTTTGTAACATGTGCCTGCCCACAATCACGTGTGCACACGGAAATAAGTAGCATGTATTGAAAGTATTTTAAAATTATTGATGTCTAAAAGAGTGTATCAAAATAACAATTCACATTAATACCTTTATTTCAGTACTTCAGAACATATTGTATACTGTGTTTTATAATATTTTTTCAGAAAGTTTTGCATTTATTTTGATTATTTACAGTAAATCTGTTTATTTTACAGAAAAAAGTGAAGCAGTCCAAGTATATATATCTAAACTTAATTTGTTTAAAGTTGTAAAAAGAGGATGAGAAAATAGAAATTCAAATGTATCTTGGTTTTGTTTCAAAGTACTTTATATGTATTCCTTTCAACATTCCTGTGATATAAAGAAATGGAGGCCAGTGGAGGTGGAGCAGAGCAGGTCTCAATATGCTTTAGAGACATTTAGTCATCACTCAGTGTTAGAACACAATTTCCAGGTGAGTTTGGTCTTTTTACCCTCCCTCAGTTCTTCCAGATGCACATCCACTTCCTTTCCCACTCAACTTTGTGTCATGTTTTGCCCCCATCAAAACCAGTTTATGCAGCCCAAATATTCCGGTTGTGCGTCCTTCTACTGGAGTGTGGTTTGTTTATCCTGGGCTACACTCAGAAGAAACTGACCCTTTCTTTCCCAGCAGCTAGCAGTTGTCAATAGCTCCTCTTCAGGGTTGGAACTTCACACCTAACTCCCCTCTCTGTGCTGGCATCTGGTCTGACTTGGGCTTGCACAGATCTTGTGCATATGTCACAACTGGTGTGAGCTCCTGTGTGTGCCTCCCCTGCTGCATTCAGAAGACACCGTTTCCTTGTCACCATCAACCAACTCTGGCTTTCACACTTTCTGCCCTGTCTTCCACAATGGAAGAGGGTGTGGCATAATAAGCCCTTTGGGGCGGAAAACTCTTATTCTCTGCATCTTGGCCAGTTTTGGGTCTGTTTTAATCATCACCTACTGCAAGCAGAAACTTCTCTTTTGAGCATTGAGGGGTGCCTTAATCCATGGATATAGCCATGCTATTAGGAGTTGGTTTAATATTAAGTCCTTTTGTCAGAATAATAGTAGTAAATTCTCTCCTATGGCCTCTGATCTATCTAGCCATAAGTACTTAGCCTCATAATGGTGGCTGGTACAGATTTCGTCCGGTGGAGTGGGCCTTGAATCCACTCAGAAAGTAGATGGTTACTCCTGTGGTGTTCATGTCTTGCTGGGCCAGTCATTGTGGCTTGCAGGTTTCACAGCTGTATATGATTAATGCTTTCTTTGTCTTCCAGTAGAGATGGAACAGGGAACAGGGATTCTTCTGCTTGCTGGGCAAGTATACTATCACTTAGTACACCCCTAGCTCTGTGACTGTGTGTATGTGTGTGTGTGTGTGTATACTATAATAACTATATTTCCTGTTGTAATAAGTATAATGAGATCTGTATGGGAGGTTGAAATGTGTGGATTATAAATTTGAGGCAAGACTGAACAACATATTGAGACTGTCCTAAAATAGAAGCAGGGCTGGAGAAATGGCTCAGTGGATAAAGGTACTTGCCTGATGACATGAGATCAGTCCAAAGACCTGCATGGTGGAAGGAAAGAATCAACTCATACAAGTTGTCCTCTGACCTCTGCTTGTATGCTGTGACACCTGTGTACACACACACACACACACACACACACACACACGTGTGCGCGCACACATGCACACACATACACATGGATGCACACAGGATAAATAAAAATGTGAGTGCGTCCAGCTCAGGGGTTCCTTTGTGGTAAGGTTTTCCAGTTATAAGTTGTGTGGATATTTGTAGACAAAGGGCAAGCAGTCTGAGTATCCCTGGGCCAGTAGGTGGCTCACTATAATCAGCTCAATGTGAGGCATAAATCATTCTTGCTGCCAGAGGACTTGGAAAACTACCAGAGAGAATGTGGTATTATCGGGGCTCCAGCGAAGTTCTTACCCAACTGTTAGCATCCGTTTGGACTTTCTGCTTTCTGCTAGACTACAGACTGTGAACAGACGGAGTGTGCTTAAGCAGAACCTTTTCACCTCATCCACTTACTGAAGGAAGTTTTACTTTAATATTCCCTTCCTCCCCCGTTTCCTCAGGTGAATTAGCTTTTCCTAGGTCTGTAGTGCCCTCCATGTGGGGTCACCTTTCCTAACTGTCTTCACTCCGTTGCTTCATCGGATCACTTCTCCCTTGCAGCTGGCCGCCTGCCGCACGGGCCTGTCTCCCTTCCCAGATACCAAGGCCTTTTCCTGTCATCCTCTTTGTGCCTTTGCTTTGTTTATCTCCTTGTTTTCTTACTCTTCCAGAGAGCTTTTTTGTTGACAAGTTTAGGTTCTGTGCTTGCCTGTCCCTCCTCAAGGAAGCTGTTCCTACTCATTAACTCAGCCAGCGTCCCCTTGCTATGGCTTAATAAAGCCTCTTTCTTGTTTCTCTCAAAGTATTTATGACAATGTCTAATGGTTTGTTCTTTCTATCTTTTCCCTATCAGACCCTCCTTGAATATAAATTTCATAAGGCAAAACTTAGTCTGCCGTTAGCATGTTTGGTTCTCTGGCCCCTATTGTGCTTGTTAATGCTTAACACCTGCTTCTGTGAGTTGTGGTTCTCAGCAGGGCTGTTGGTTCTGTTTTCTTAATGTGTAATGTAATGTGAATATATATTATACCCTAGTGTAGAAGACTTATTTTATTCATTCAGTTATTTTCTAAATATTTATTGAATACTTAATATACACACTCAAATAGTAAATTAATTTTAAAAACTATAGGGAATATTAATGTAACTGGTTATGTTTTGCTTTGTAAAATGGATTCCTTGTGAAATCCTTTTGAAATGTTCAATTCTGGTGCTGGAGAGATAGCTTATGGTTAAGGTACTTGCTGCACAACCATGAAGACCTAGATTCAGTCCCTTACACATCTAAGTCAGATGTGGTCTCATGGGCCAGTGACCCAGCACTGAAGCATGCAGTCAGGGTCCCTGCAGCTTGCTGATGCCAGCCTAGCTGGGAAACATGAGCCCAGGTTCAGGGAGAGACCATACCTCAAAGGAATAGGCAGAGAGTGATATAAGGAGGACACCTGATACCCTCCCCTGCTTCACACCTGATACCCTCCCTGCTTCACACCTGGTACCCTCCCCTGCTTCACTTGTCCACTGACACATGAGCCTGCACACACGAGTTGTATACCACACACAAAGAGAAAAAAAAAGTGTGAAATTTAAATTCTTTAGTAAGTCTCGCAGAAGCCTCCCTCTGTACAGAGGAAGAAACAAGACTTGGAGAGAATGTAGGTCGAGGTCTCATCACTGTTTAATAGTATAGCTTTACTCAACATACATTTCCTATATTTGGTGTTTGTCCCACACCTTACTGCCTTTCTTTCCTGTGAGTGTTTCTTTAAATTTTTATGTTTGTTGTAACAAGGAACCATCATGGCCTGATTTTATAGAGAACTGAAAGACCAGTTACTCTGAAAGCACATCACTTGGTTTCTCTTCAGTCTTTCACTTTTAAAATCGAATGAGAGCTTGTGTTATGTAAAGATGGATGCCATTAAAGTTAAGTCATTTTATGAAGTTAAATGCATTCTGGAGAGATGGCTCAGAGGTTAAGAGCACTAGTTGCTTTTCCAGATGCCCTGAGTTCAATTCCCAGCAACTACATGGTGGCTCACAACCATCTATAGTGAGATCTGGTGCCCTCTTCTGCAGGCATACATGCAAACAGAACACTGTATACGTAATAAATAAATTGAATAAATAGATAAATCTTTTTTAAAAAGCATTCTAAACTTCCAAAGAATTTATCTCCAGTAACTTTTCAAATATAGTGCCATTATACAAAGCATGTCATACTTAAATAAGATTGATCACAGTATTTAGTTGATAACTTTCATTTGCTTTCATTCTGTTAACCACTCAGCAGACATTGAGAATGTACACATTATCTGTTACCTTAGGTCTAACCATGTCTGTGAGTGAAGAAATAATTATTTTATTGCCTTTTAACTGTTGATTATTTTTCATATGACATTATTCAGTTATGTTTAGGGTTTTGGTATTTTTAATTTAATTTTCAATTTTACCAGCCATGTCATTTGTATAGTCTAAAGTTTTTTGCAGAAATAGTTTAGGTAGGCTCGATTTGTTTTGAGACAGGGTCTTGTATATCCTAGGCCAGCCTCGAACCCACTATGTAGTCAAAGACCTTGAACTTGTGCTTCTCCTGCCTATACTAAGTGCTGATTGCAGGAGTGTGCTTCCATGCCCAGCTTATGTAATACTGGAGGTTGAGCTCAGCGCTTCATGCATGCTTGGCAAGCACTCTACTAACCTAGTTATAGCAACAGTAGACATTTTTTTCTTTCTGTTTTGAGACATGATCTCACTGGATAGTTAGTACTGGCTGGTCTGGAACTCACAGAGATTTGAGCCCAGGTCCTCTGATTTGATGTTCCTGTGCTGCTCCTCAAAATAATTTGGATGGCATAGATTGCACAGGGTTGCTAAGATATGCATGCCAAGACTTTGCCAGTCCTTCCTGCATATAGTACATGTGTAAGATTAACAGATGTAAATAGTAGGTCTGTACAAATAGCTCAGACATTGAAATTGAAAGCTAAGCTCACGACCAAAAAGACAAGAAAAGTAAATACTAAAAGAGAAAGAGACTACACCAAAAAACCCTTTTTATATGCGTGCGTGCGTGTGTGTGTTTATGGGTCTGGAGAGATGGCTTAGCAGTTTAGAGTATATGCTGCTCTTGCAGAAGACTGGAATTTCATTTCCCAATCACTCATATTAGGCAGTTCACAATTGCCAATAACACTAACTACAAGAGACCCAATGCCTCTGGCCTTCACAGGAACCTGCATTCAGGCACATGCATATGCACACATAATTAACATAATTAAAAATAATAAAAAGTCTCTAAAATTTTTCTACATGGTTGCATTTTAGGTTGTTTAGTAAGTATCATAGAATTCAAGTTACATAATTGTCAGCTATTACATCAATGAGTGAAATAATGTAGAATCCTGGCATTTAAGGATCTGACCTTAGCTTTCTAGAGTATTTATGAACTCCATTAACTCATGTAGTTTTGTTGAAAAACTTGAGTGTTATTGAGTGTTACATACTGTGGGGTTGCTGGCAGGGAAGCCTGGCTGACTGGTTAATAGTCACACTCACCATCTGGACAGCAGGCTTACACATCAGCCTTGCTCCTAAGTTCATATTCGCTGCTTGTTGTTATTCACACATAGCTACAAGGAGGCAATTTATGTGCATGCATGCATGTTCTTTGGTTTTGTGTATGCATGTGTGAAATGTTACTCCAAGGAGAAAACACCAAGGCAGAGAGAAAATGTTTACAAAGCATTATTTGATTTAAAAAAAAATGTTTATCATTGCTATGACCACATGCCAGACAGATAAAACTAAAAGGAAATAAAAACTTTAGTTTGGCTCCTAATTTCAGAGTCAATCCATGTTACAAGAAGGACATGATGATACTTAAGTCGTCCTCAGACAGCACTGTTCTGAAGTGAAAATCTGGGAAGTACATTGAAGAAATTCTGAAGAATCCCTCAGCTGTGCCAGGGTCATTTGCATAGTAGAGAATTGGAATTTTAGCTTACGAGAACTGGTGGCATTTGTCTCATTATGTCTTTCATTCCATTCATGGGGTAGCTCAAGATTCCCTGTTACAGATTTGTCGTAAGTGATCCAGTTACCTGCAATACTGAAATAAATGACAAAGCAGAATGACCTGGTTAGCCAAGGATGATCTTGAACTTCTGATCCACTTGCCTCCACTACCCAAGAACTATGGCAAACTATAGGTTTGCCCCACAGCTGGTTCCCAGTTAGAATTCTCCTGCCTCCACTTCCCAAGAGCTGTAGGCAGACTATAGGTTTGCCCCACAGCTGGTTCACAGTTAGGAGCTATATTACACACAGCTCATTTTTCTTTATTTTGAACTTGTTAGATCAGTAGTGAAATCAAATCTGTTTTCAGTTGGCACATGACTTTCTTCCTTTTTTTTTTTTGGCACACAACTTTCTTAAACAAGGCTTCAAATGGAGGAACTGTGTCACGAGGGATTATAAAATTATGATTATAAAAATGTGTGTGTATCCTTCTGCAGAAAACTTATAAAGATTATAAGGATTATTTCATTTCTAATCCTGATTGATATTTTATTAGTACAAGAAGTGTCTGTTACTCATTATTCATTCATTTATTAAGCATTTAATGAGCATCTCCTGTGTGCTAGGTACTGTACTAGACTCTGGGGAGTCAAAGATGCATCAGACTCAGTCCCTACCCCTGGGAACTCACACTGCTTAGAGAAGTAGTAAACAACACATCAGTGTGATATCTTGAGAGAGTGGGTTTTACGTGAAAATTGATGTGAAAACCTTTTCTTTCTCTGTCACACAATATCTGAAGTACATTATATTCCTGAATGAGTTGATGTGAGGGCATAATATTATAATGTAAAGAAGAATTGATTTTGCCTGTGTACACTGGTGTGTCTGGGGAAGCTTCAGAAGGATACAGCTTTCAGGCTAGACTTTGAGATGTGTAAGTTGTTTATGTTAAGAACTATGAGGGATTCGAGAGAGGCTGTGACTTAGAGCTCTTGCTACTCCTTAGAACTGCGAAAGGAGACATAAACTAAAGAGCTGCTAAGGGCATCAAAGACCAAGCACACCTGGAGGTCCATGCCGTTTGCAAGCAGCTTGCACTTAGATTATTTCTTGTGAGCTTTATGTTATGGAAATTCCATGAGATAGGTTCAGACAGCTACATGCTTGAACCGTGACCATAATGTAGGTTGAGCAGAAAAAAAAGTATTTCTGTTTAGTGCTTATTCTCTATATAAGAGGATTCAGAAACCAATTACAAAGTGCTATCTTATAGAATGTTGTGATTCATTTGGTTTTCAAGGCTCCCAGTCCTGTTTGTTTGTTTGTTGGAGACAAGGTCTGGTATGCCAAGTTGGTCTAGAACTCTTTCTGTAGCTGAGGGTAACCTTCAGCTTCCAGTCCTCCTGCCTCCACTTTCCAAGTGTTGGAGTTACAGGCATGTGCCACTGCACCCAGTCTATACACCCTGAGTTACAATCCCAGCCCTCCAGACCTTTAAACATTCATATAACAGAGAATAAATAGAAACTCGGGAGCATTTCATTTCTGTTATAGTTAAACACACCTGATGACTCTTAATCTCTCCACTTTACTTACTAAAATGTTTGATCAAATTAATTTGAAGTAAGCCAGGCATGATGGCACATGCCTGTAATCCCAGCATTCAGGAGGCAGGGGCAGGTAGATCTCTGAGTTTGAGGCCAACCTGGTCTTTGTAGTGACATCCAGGACATCTGGCTTTTAGTCACTATCTTTGTTACTTTTTAAATTTTTAATTGTCTGACTTATGCAAGGTTTTTATGGCATTCTTGTGGAACTCATCTTTATTGAACTTCATGTCACTGTTGAATTGAAACCTCAGTGTTGTGTTTTATAGAGTGAACAGAGCCACTCTTTTGGAAGGAGGTAGCTGGGGAGATGCAAATGTTTATTTCTGTGCTAGCATGCCTTACATCTGCCACACAAATGCTGAACTCTGGAAATTTCTCCTGTGCCTTCTGATGTTAAGCTTGGTAAAGGCCCATTACTAAGCCCTTCTCTCCTGTGCGCTCCTCCTGGGATGGCTCGTGCTTCCATGGTGTGAGGTGTTGGACTTGTTTGTTCTTATTCACACTCTTGAACTCTAAAGTTTCAGGAGCTGAGATTTGGTTTAGTTGTGTTTGTTTGTTTCAAAATAAACAAAACTATTTCCCCCAAAAGGAAGGAGCTGTAAGGTCTGAATACTGCTGCTTAGAGGCCTAGAGCTGCATTCATCTCCTCCTCTCAACAAGTGGCTGTAATCCTTACCTTTTGAATGGATAGTTAGTGACAGCTTTGAGTTATCTAGGTTGAAGAACTTGCACTTTTTAATGCTGTCATTGAAACTAGCCAGAATTTAATAATAAGGAATGCCACAAAAAAAACAGACGGTTTAAGTTGACAGGTAAGAGCAAAATGTAAATTGCTCCACATGTGGCTGAATTAATTTCAAAGTTCAGGATTTTCCCTAGATGCACTAAAAACGAATCTTCATTATTCTGTGTATAGAAAAGGCTGTAAAGTTTATAAATGTAGAAAAAATAAGAAATGTCTTTAAGTATATGTTTAATAATTCCAAATTTTGAATTTTCTTTCTTTTTTTCAGCTCTGATCGTCTGATAGAAGAAACGATAAGGTAGGGATGGTTTTTATTTTACTTCATTGCTGTTTGTTTGCACACTTAATTAACAGATCAAGTCAATGCTGTTCACTAGAGTAAAGGTCAAGTCATGCTCCTTAAGAGATGAAAATTTCGCTAGATGGTAATGCATTTCTGCTGTGGCCTTCCTTTATAAGGGACATTTAATCTTCTTAGTAACTGGTTCATGAGATAGACATTGATCAGTAGATACCATCTCCAGAACAAAAAGAAATCAAGGCTTTGCCTGTGGTCACATGACTAATAAGTAATATTGAGGACTCAGATCCCCAAATCAGAATCTCTTATAGCTCTAGAGCCACAGCATTTATACTAAACCAGTGTCTGAGACGGCGAGATGGCTCAAAGGATACAGGTGCCTGCCACCAAATCTGATGACTGGACCAACCCTTGGGGCCTGTGTGGTGGAAGAAGAGAACCAACTCCTGACAGTCATCCTCTGACCTCTGTATGCACAGGTGGCACAGAAACATTTACGTGTACACATGCATATGTGCAGACACAGACACACACATATACACACAAGGTAAATTAATTTTTAATATGTAATTATGCTTAGTTTATAATACTGGTAAGAAATCTGAAGTTCCAGTAAGCATATGAATAATTTATTGTTTTTAAAACATTATATATTATATGAAGCTTATGAAGCTTATGGTTTGTCTCTAAGTATTTGACACTTCAAATAATGGCCTTCATTTCACTCAGCTCTGCTCCAGATGATGGGATGATTTGGGAAAGTATGTCTAGATAGACTTTATGTGGTACTGGAAATCATGCATATTCAACAAGGTAATAATTTAATGTAATATCCATTCTCCAAGGAATACAAAGTGCTTTGTGGGAATTATTTTTTAATGTCTATCCACTTGTGAGTCAGAGTGCACATGAGATAATGGTAGTCCCCCTTTAAAAACAGAGGCCTATGTATTTCAGACTGTCCTCCTTACTCAGCATGGGTTTGAATTCTGTTACTTTCTGTAAGACCATAAAGCTAGTTAAAGTAGGAGTGCTTTGTTCAAGGCCCTTGTAATTTCAAGCAGAAGTTGGTCATTTTCTGATGCTTCTGATGCTTTCATGTCTTCCTGATACTTTCAAAGGATCCTCTGAGCCAAATGGCACATGCCTCTAATCCCAGCAGTCAGGAAGCTAGGCCTCAGCTCCTAAATGATGGCCTGGATTCTAGGATCTTCATGACACGGCCTGGCCTTCATCACTGCTCCTCTGACTGGCCATTTACAAGACCACCAGTGTGGAGTTTGTGTGCTTTAGAGACAACTTGCTCATAGCCTTCCTTGGCCAGAGCCCCACAGCTAGCTTTCTGGGTCATGGCAGCATCGGAAAAGGTAGTCCAATTCTTCTGCCTCTTTTTATATATGGCCCGCTCGCTTGTTAGTAACTCTCACTGCCTTTCCTAGTTTCAGTGACTACTCCCTGGTTTTTCCAAACAGCCTGTGCCAAACTGAGTTCATCCTATGCCTTTCTAATTTTGTTCTTTGATGTCACTGGCTTTGTGGGGTGCTTCTAATATTTTTGTTGCCTTCCCCCCCCCCACTATTCCAAAATGCTTTAATAAATATCTTTTTAGGTGTCTCCTTACGCATTGGTTGTCTTCTCAGTGGTGAAGTTACAGTGTTGGTTAGTCAGTCATCCCTCTAGCGGCTCCTTCACTGGACCACCTGGTGGTTTGTTCTGTGAGGCTGCCCACAAAGGGCCGGCAGCTTACTAGCAATGGGTGGCTCCGTGACTTGTCTGTCCCCTTTAAGAGCTGAGCATCTCACTAGTAGCCGTTAAGTCTCTGCAAGTACAGGAGCCAAGGGGAATTGAGCCCATTATTTGCAGCCTCAGGACACTTGATATGATAGGATAAAAAGATAGAACCTACTTTGAAAAGAAAAAAGGGATGACATAGAAATGATAAAAAGGTGTAGATTATTGAAATACCACTACACACACATGGTTCACAGGTTCCTACTACCAGACTCTCTGTATTTCTTATGGGTCTCTTAAGTAGGTATATGTAGCCCCTCCAGCCAGCTGTCTTACTTAGAGCCTGCAAGGGAACCAGGGCTTCAGATGGTCCTTCTCCAGCGTGAGTGCTTTTGTTCTAGTGTCACTCCATGGAGATGGGTCAAAGGTAAGTCAGGAAATTGTATCTAGCTACTATTTTTCCCCAATTTCTGTGACTGATATCTGGAGCAATAAGACTTGAAAATACATGATCATGTAAGTGATAGCAAAAAGAGTATTATCTTCAATTCTCAACAGGATCTCAGAATGGTCTCATGAAGAGGCTGCATTCTATGAAAAAGCGACGTTACCCCTTTCACAGTTACATTTAGTGAGTCCCAGATCTGCCTCCTGATTCCCTAGAATTTCGAAACCTTGTTTGTTTATATGTTGAGAGCTGGTTGAATGTGGATGCATCCTTGGACTCTGTTTTTATGGTTGTGATTCTTTTCTTCTTAGCAGTTTTTCTTGATTAAAATTGTTTTAATAGTTGGTCCTTTTTAAAACCATTAGAAGCAGCTTTGTAATGTATGAGTTGTCTCATCTCATTTCATTAGTTACTTCGAAGAAAACACAAGATGACTCATAACAAAGACGTCGTTGGTTAACAGCAGGTTAAGTGAGAAAAAGACAGTGGGAAGTTTGCCGGGCAGTGATTTGTACCCATTTCCTGCCTGGTCATTTCAGGATTGGTTGCTCACTGTGCTTTTAGAGATGTGATGGATTGAGCAAGGTAATTCTCCATCGCCAACTCAGTTGTTTCTTTTCCTCCCCCTTGAAGCATTGCTATGGCTACGAAAGAAAATATGACTTCTCAGAGAGGAATGCTCAAGTCCATTCACAGCAAAATGAACACTTTGGCCAGTATCCTTTTTGAAATCTGTTGAGGGGTGAAAGTCCCTCCCCCACCCCATTATATAGGGATAGAGGTGCAGGTCACCAGCATTGGTAGCTGTAGAGCCCCTTAGCAACTATATCATGTGAGGGCTTTCTGCTTTATGGTAAACTTAGGTTTAGCACCATTTCTAGGGGACAGCACTCCAGAGGGTTAATACTAAAGATTTAGATTTGTAAAATTATGCACAATATTTTCCTATCCTTAAAAGCTCCCTGCTTGTGTTCTTAACCACCCCAACACTGTGTTTTCTAATTTGCCACGATGGAGGACAAGTCAGTTGCAGGAAGGGAGGGGACGCTGTGTGCAGGTGTAACTGCGGTAGAATTTGGTGACTGCATGAGCCCAGGTTCCCAGGTTCAGAGTAGCCTCTGTTAGTTTTTAAATGTTTAGCTTCCCAACTCAAAATAGGATTGCTTCAAAGAAGTGGAGGGGGGTTCCCAGGTGGATGTAGGAAGGACTTAAGATTTTTCAAAAGTTAGGTATCATCTGGCCAACAGTAATTCAGGATACTTTTATCCTGATAATCTATTCCCCCCCCCAAAAAAAAAGGATATACCTGGCATTGCTTGGCATTTCCCAGTTCTTTTTCAATTTTCTATTAGTCTAGTATAAAAACCACAATCCCAGATCACTCAAAGTTCATATAGTGCTGCACAGTTTATACAGTACTGTTCTATGCACATCACATTTTGTCAGTCCCATAAAAGGGAAAAAACAGGAACTTACTCACTTTGCAGAACTATTTTAAATTTCCATGCTTTTTCTTTCTTTGTATGTATATATGCATGCATTCATTACACATTTCTGTGGCACACATGTGTCCCCATCTTCTACCTAGTCTGAAACAGGGTTTCTTGTATGAAGCTATATGCCTCCAGCTAGCTGACTCTTAAGCTTCTAGGGATTCTCTTGTCTCCGCCTCCCATCTTCCCACATTTTATGTGAGTCCTGGGGATTCACACTCAGTTCCTCGTGCTTGTACAGCAAGTACTTTTGTTCCCTGAGTCATCTCCTCAGCCCCCAGTGCATTTTTCATGCATTTCTGTGAAATCAGATCATACCATAATGTCCCTTCCCTCAGGTGATGTCTCTCTCTGTCACCCAGTGTGAGTTTGCATTTCCAGGACTCACATAAAAGGTAAAGGCATAGTGAGTCATTCTGGGGTGATGGAACACACTCATTTACTCACCCCATATATGGGAACCACTGTAGAACAAAGTACAGATACCACCAAAGTGCAACTTGGTGCGCCAATGACTTCTATTGTTGTCACTTACAGGAATATGGATGCATGGTTACTTACAGGAGCAGAAATGACTCATAGACAGCTGCATTACCAAGGCCCACCCCAGCAGGGGTGACAGCTCATAAAAACTGGGAAACTTAGAGCACACTGCACAGCCTGCAGGCAGCTCCACAGGTTGGAGAGTGTCCAACCTTTCCAAGTGGCTTTGGTCTAAACTTCGTATAGGTAGCTAATCTGTTTTAAGAGTTGTTTAATGTTAGCTCTGCTTACTCTGGCAAGGAGGGATCTAGTGAATCTGGTCAGGCTCAGGGACTTCCTAAAGCTATTTTGAGTTATCTACCTTCTGGTTTAAGGAGCTTCCCTATATGATGGAATGTTTCAATCTCTCAGGAAACTGTTACACAACACCCAGGCTAGTAAGAACTCCTAGACTCTGGTACTCCAACCTCAGCCCCAGAAGAACCCGGAACACTGTATTTGCAGCAAGAGCAGAGACAGCTTAGTAAATGTAAAAGGGTTTGTATTTTGTATGACCACTGAAAATAAAATAAAAACCAGGTGTGTGGTAGCACAATTTCTTTTTAAGCCCAGTATTTGGGAAGAAGAGGCAGACAGAGCTCTTAAGTTTAAGGCCATCCAGGGCTACACAGTAAAACCCTCTCTCAAAACTTAAAATAAAAAATTGAAGTGGCAGCTGGATAGTTGGGTTATTTTACTTACTAGTTGAAACTGAGTTGTCCATTCAAATTTGTTGCCTCTGTGTTTTGTGCCTTCTTTCTGAACATATGTGTCCTCTAAGCCCCAAGTCCTAAAGGAGCAGTATCCAAGCCAAGCATATTGCCTATTATAGATAAAGCACTCATCATTCCAATAGAGTGTGTGCTCAGAGCCTCAGAAGATGGCTCAGTGGTAAAGGACCTGACACACAAATATGAGGACCTGGGTTTGATTGTATCAGTGTAACCATCAGCAGGAGGCTGTCATTTCCCAGTGTCTCCTCTCTCTCCTATCACAGATCTCTTTTTTTCTCTGTGTTAGCCTGCCTCTCCCCTTATGACAGATGGCTACAACACAGCTTGAAGGCCATAGGAAAAAAACAAACTTGCTAACAGCTGTCACCAAATCCCCTAGCCTAAACCAGTGCCCATTCAGAGCTAAGCCACTGCCAAGGGAAGGACTATTTACCACCTGAGTATAGATGCTTCTCCCTGCGGAACATGAGTTCAGCCTCACCCCTGACCTGGATTATTAAAAACAAGAGAGGAGCAGGCAGTGAGTGGTGATGCATACCTTTAATCCCACCACTTGAGAGACAGGTGGATATCTGAGTTCAAAGCCAGCCTGGTCTATAAAGCAAGTTCCAGGACAGCCATAGGACTGTTGCACCAAGAAACCCCGTCTCAAAAAAAAAGAAAAAGAAAGAAACAAGAGAGGAATAGTTCCCAGAGATAAACTAAAAAAAAAAAAAAAAAAAAGAGTCTATTTACCACAGTCAAGGTTTTCTGATGCCACAATTTTATGTTATTTTATTTTTTTTATCTGTGTGTGTGTGTGTGCACTCATGCAGAGGCCAGACAGTTTAACTGGAGTTACAGGTGGTTGTGGGTTGTGGAAACAGAACTTAAGTCTTCTGGCAGAGCAGCAAGCGCTCCTGACCTCTGACCCATCTCTCCAGCCCCTGATGATTTCTTTATCCCTGCATTGAAAATAAAAAAAAAAAAAGAAGACTTTTCTCTGGGAAGTTTCACTTTGTAAAAGGTTTTGTCATTTTGTTTTTATTTTTAATTTTTTTATAATCTTTTTTTTTTAGATTGATATATTTATTATGTATACAACATTCTGCCTCCATGTATGCCCACATGCCAGAAGAGGGCGCCAGTTCTCACTACAGATGGTTGTGAGCTACCATGTGGTTGCTGGGAATTGAACTCACAGCCTCTGGAAGAGCAGCCAGTGCTCTTAACCACTGAGCCATCTCTCCAGCCCCGGTTTTGTCACTTTGATACATATGTCCTGTTCCTGACTTTTAAAACTGTTTCTCTGTCGGTTGTCCCTTTTGTCCTACTCAGAAATATACTGACGCCAGGAGTGTGTGCTCAAGACAGTGAAGAAATTCTAGTCATGCTCATACGATGTGGAGTCTGCACATCCACAAGTAATGTGTCCCTGTGAGAGTCCTAGAGGGACATGCACTGCACTTCTCACGAAGAGCGTTGTCATGGGTCTTTCTGAACTTGATGTATTGTCTCTACCAACATGGAACAGTGCAGCTGCCCTGGTGTACAAAAGCAGGGAGTGTGTTGATGACTTGAAGTACTAACTAAAATATGGTTGGGATGGTTATCAAAGCCCAAAACTGAAAATTTCCTAATTTCTCTCTCTCTCTCTCTCTCTCTCTCTCTCTCTCTCTCTCTCTCTCTCTCACACACACACACACACACACACACACACACACACACACACACACACAAAATCCCCAAATAGAGCAACGAGAGCATTTAGCCCATTTTCCTGCTACAGAGTGCTAATGACTACAAGAAAACCTAAAATTTTAAATAATTCTCTAGCCCCCAACTACCTGAGTCCAAGAAGGATTCCTTCCTGGGGCAGAGAGGGGTCGGGTTTTCTTCAGAACTGTCTCTGAGGGGAGGACACAGGACAGAAAGGGGAACTGCAGAGCCAGCCCAGGAGCCCTAGTGGAATCTGGCAGCTGTCCCTAGTCTCTCCACTGATTATTTCCCTTGTTCTTGCGTGTGCACTTTGCAGACTAGGTGGATTGAGTTTGCCCCCATCTGGGAATGTGGGTTCCTTTCTCTTCCCCATGCTTTCTCGTCATTTGCTGTTTGTGAGTCCTGTGCCTTTTCATTGGAGACCTCTCTCAAATATAACCTTAACAAAGTTTCAAAGACCGTTTTCCTGCTGTGAACAGCCTGATACAAAGGATCAACCTTAGGAAGCGACGTGACTCACTCATCCTTGGAGGGGTCATCGGCATCTGTACCATTCTGTTGCTGCTGTATGCATTCCACTGAAAGGATGGCCCCAGGACTCTGCCCACCGCCTTCATGCCCTGATCTGGAGTGGGGAAATGATGAAGGAGAAAGACTACCCTGGCCATGAGCCTGCCAGCCAGACGAACTCTAAAACTGCATCCATGACTCAGACCTGGTCGGACTGAGCTGAAGCCAGTTTTTCTGTGCTATCTTTTCTAATGCACATTACTCTGTTTTTAATTTTAAAAACAACAACAAAAGGTTTTCAGTTGCTTGTGTTTCCCTGGAGGTAGGCAGGCAGAAGCCGAGAGCCTGGGCATCAGTGACTGGGGAAGCCTGATGGCCAGCGAGCCTCATTGCTGGCCTCCTCACAGTGCCAGGCTCCCCACACCCAAAGATGGCTTTGCCTTCAGCCGTGAGAGTGGATGTGAATAAGAATAATTCTTGTCCTTTTATTTAACACTTGTGATGAGAAATCAGCTGTCTTCTGCTGATACTCTGTGATCTAGATTCTACTCTGTGGCCCTCACTCTTGGCAGTCAAGAAAAATTCCATTGTGCACCAATTCTGTAGGATGCTGATAGTCCAGCTTCATCATGTTTGAGTTGTCTGAAATGGAGAGTGCGGTAGAAAGGGTATGTCTTTTCTGTTTTAGTCGTGAGCACCGAGTCAACCATACGACTGGAAACATCAGGAATGCAGGCCTGGCACTGAGGAGCTGGTTATTGCTTATTAGTTCTTCCATTGGGTTAATATTTGCTTCTATACAATAAAATCGCATTTCCGCTCTGGCAGAGAAACAGCCAGTGTCAGGCATTACCCCTAGTGGTCCCTTGTCATGTGAAGATCAATACTAGGAACCAGGGGAGGGAACGTGGTTCTCAGTGAGATCTGCTTATGAGCCACACGTGGAAACTCATCAAGGGATGGCTATCTGTGTCATTCCATCTGATGGGATCATTCCATCTGACCGTGTTCTACAGCCTGGAGCAAACCTGATTCCCAGGCACTCCTCCCTGTAAGGATCTATTCACACCTCATCTGTTAGGCTCCCCTGCATCCCCAGGCCGTGGTCTCATTGTTGGAAGGTGCCTGTGACGCCTGTCTGCACCTATTTATTGATGGACAGTGACAGAGATGTAAATGCGTTTTAAGGTTAGCCATTTCTCAGCATCTGAAATTGGTAACTTGTCTTACTAAACTAGCAGATATTTTAAAGGCCTCCAGTAACTGTGTTCACTGAGAGACAGCTGCGAGCCCCCACTGGAATATCCTCTGGCACCACAGGCAATGAGAAGGAAGATATCAGGGTGTAGCTCTGCACCACCTCATGGGGTGGGATTGGTGCCTCTGGGCAGACTTGATTTACTTAGTGCTCATGGATGTCTGACATCTGATTTGGGACTGACTGAGAGGAGAGGTTTGTCATTCTGGTGTTGAAGTGTTAGTACATTCTGGGTATGAAAGGCATTTGATATATTTTTCTTAATTATGGGGTTTATTTTTCTAAATATGGGTTAATCAGCTTGTTGACTAGGCATGCCATTAAAAGGAAATTAAATTTCCCACTGTGGGCCTTAAAGAATCAGGGAAGTTTGTTTGCTAAATTCTCTTTGGGAGAACAGAACTTCTCTTCCCTAACACTTTATTATCTTTGATTTTTTTTCAAAGGGCCTCAATTGGTGGTTGTGCCTCAGCTAGACTTTATGGGACTTTGGTTGTTATATAGTGGGCATACATAAAACTTGAAGTATCCTAAATAAAGTTATTTATTTAAATATACTGCCAGTCTTTTCTACTGGTTTGAAACTGGGGAAGCTAGGACAAGACCTGGTGCCGGGTGAGCACAGCACAGCGCACAGGCGGCAGGTGGGCTGCTCCAGGAGGCTGTGCGCAGACGAGAGAATGAATTATGTTGCCTGCTTTTTCTGAAAGTAAAGCAGTTCTTCCAAGGACGCTGCCGGGAACACTCACTGTAGATGCTGGAGTCTGTGGTCGTTGGGGTCCGGAGTCTGACTGACTTCCAGGTGTGGTGTCCCAGAGTGGGAAGCTGCTCCTTCCCTTCCGGTCCCACTCTTTACAGGACTCTGTGGATGCCGAATGGAACTTCAGTTTTATGACGTTGAAATTTTTTTTTAAGTTGTCTTTGTTTCCCCCTGTGGGCTATCCTTACATACCCAGTTTTCAGGCTCAGGAGCCGGCAGTTAAGTTCTGGTCACAGCCTGAGGTTAGAGGGTTTTTGTTTTGTGATCCCAATGAAATGTTGCTTCTTAGGAAAGATTTGTTTTTTTTTTTTTTTAACATAATACTTTTTAAAAAAATATTTTTAGTAACCATTCAAAACTTCCCACTTCACTAAAAAATATGAAAAATGGAAACAAACAGCAGAAAATTCCAAGTGTGTGTTTGTCTCGAGAGTAGCTCACTGTTTAGTCCTGCCTGGCCTTGAACTCCTGCCTCGGCCTCCTGAAACCCTTGGACTATCTGATGCACCACACCTGGCCCAACAGTACTTTCCCACAGTTTTGTCTTGCTGTGTACCAGCGAATTAGTAAAGATGCTCTGTCAGTTGTTGCTGAGATCCACAATGTGGTGGCTGGCCTGCAGTCCCTGGACTTGAGTGATGCTGAAGGATTCTCTGCCAGCTGCACTAGTCACCTTTGATTTTCCTTTCTTCTGGTACTCAGATCAAATGTGGGAATCTTAGAGGTTAAGAATGGAGACAGGTAAGGAAAGAGCTACCACGAGGATGCTTTTGTACCTATAATCAGATACTTACCTGGGCACTTCCATGTTGGGTGTGGATCTGTAAGTGAAAATGCTCCCTGGTCCCCTGATGCAGTGACCTGGGACCGTGGAGTTGAGGGACCTTGATCTTCACCCCCATCATTACTACCCTATGTCATTGCTGATATTTGGAACACAAGGGAGTGGCTTTTAAGAATGGGTCTGACCATTCTGACTATCTTCTGTCATTAACTAGGTAAGAGTTTTGGAAATTCACTGAGTTTTTGAACTTGTAATATTAAGTTGTTGGGATAAACGGCTGTGCCCAAGACATTTGTGGCAAAGGTGGCAGAGCAAATACACCTACTCACATGACTGAGTGTTCTCTGTTCTCCATTTACAGTAGGGTTTCCAAAAGGGTGGAGAACTTCCCACTGTGGTCCCAAACTTGGCTGTTCATTCCTATGTGTGCCTGCACGCCCCATTCTTGGGGAGTCAGGGACAAGAGCAGGGTCTAAGCATGGTGTCGGGTGAGAAGTGGAGAAGCTAAGTCATGGATGTAAGGGTCTTTCTCTGTCTCTCTCTTTTTTTCTTTTGGTATCTGATCTAAAATCGTAGTACCAGAATATTTGTGTCACACCCTAATAGCTCTTAGAGATGGGAGCAGAATCAGTTCTGATCACACTTTATTCTCATGGAATACAAGTCCTCATGGAAGATGCCAATACCGATTTTTTTTAATCTATTTTTTCCAAATGCACTTTCTAATGTTTTGCTTTTAAAATGGCTTATTGGAACCAATATTATTGTATTTGTACTTAATTTTTGTTCTCATCTAAATGTGCATTTTCTGACTGTATAGAAGAAACTTTGTTATATAATTTAATAAATTAAATATCTAAATATCATGCCTGTGGTTATCTCTGCTGGCGAGACAACTGTGTGCCCCATCGGACTATGTCGACCACTGCTGCAGAGGACTTATCAGGATGTCCTAAGCCTTTGAATGAACAGTCGGGTGGTTGTTTGAGCTCAAGGATGAAGGAAAGGGGCTGGCATGATGCCTCGGCAGTCAAGAGCACTGGCTGCTCTTCCAGAGGACCCAGGTTCAATTCCCAGAATGTATGTGGTACAGACATACATAGTAAAGCACCCATAAACATAAATTTTTTAATGAATGAGACTATCTTTATCACAAAATGTCAGGGGTTATGACAAAAGTCTAAAAATGTGTATTTTAGTCAGAAATGTATGTCCTCACCTTCTTAAATGACTATTTGACCTTGATTCTCCAGAAAATGGAAGTACATTTCCTGCCTTTGAACCAGATGGTCTTAGTCATGTTTTCTGTCTCATTTTAAGATTATACTGTCAGGAGAGCACTCACTGAGCATGCAGGAAGCCCTGGCATTTAGTCCCAGTACCACAAAAATCAACCAACAGTATAATGTGTGCAGTCCATGTAGATAAAGTTCAGCCTTGTAAAGTGTACTGATAGGGTTTTCATGTGCCCGTTATATAACTGCAAGATGAACCAGAGCATTGCCTCGCTGCAGAGAGATGCCCTGCCCCACACAGCAGCTTTTGTTTGGTTGGTTTGGTTTGGTTTTTTGAGACAGGATTTCTCCGTAGCTTTGGAGCCTGTCCTGGAATTTGCTCTGTAGACCAGGCTGGCCTCAAACTCACAGAGATCTGCCTGCCTCTACCTCTGTTGGGATTAAAGGTGTGCGCCACCACCGCCTGTCCACTGTGTCCTTTTTTTTTTAATATTTATTTATTTATTATGTATACAATATTCTGTCTGTGTGTTTTGCCTGCTGGCCAGAAGAGGGCACCAGACCCCTTTACAGATGGTTGTGAGCCACCATGTGGTTGCTGGGAATTGAACTCAGGACCTTTGGAAGATCAGGCAATGCTCTTAACCTCTGAGCCATCTCTCCAGCCCCACTCTGTCCTTTTTATCTGAGCACATCGTTCTTCCTTTCTCAGCACTGCAGCCTTCCCCTCCTGACCAACATGGCTTCTAAAGTGCCACCTCTGCTCTTCCATGGGCATCCTAACCTTACAGCCCACTGTGTGCTGCTGTGTAGGGTGTGGCTGTGCGTGGGTGCATGCGCGTGCACGTGTGCACAGCCAGCACCTTCATGTAGGTAGCCTTTCCATTTCATAGATAGGAAACAACTGGAGCTTTGCTCAGTCACAAGTGACTGGTAAGAGGATCTGAGTGTTGAGGGCTTGTTTTTCCTGGGCTGGGGGGTGGAACCTAGGGTTTTGTGCATTCTAGGGAGTGTTCTACCATCCAGCTATGTCCCCAGTCTTGAGGGCTCTTTGATGTTAAATCTTAACACTAGGTTTGCAAAATCTTAACTCTAGTTGTCTGGTGAAGAAATAAGGGAAATAAAAATCATTGATTTTGCTTAAAAGTAATCATTTAGAGTTTTATAGCCTTATTATTTCAATGGCATGCCATTGTCCAAGTGCTTGCTGAGGGGCCCCATCTGTAAGTTACATTCGCGCGTGAGCACTGGTGGGTTGCAGTGGAGTCAAAGAAAGTGCTTAGGTCATTGGTTTAGATGGCAGCTTCTCTGCCCGCTGGCACCCTCTCTAGCCCTCGGTTCTTCCTGGCCAGCACCAAGGCCGTGGATGAGAAGGTGTGATACCATTCTGAAGGCGAGTCCTCTGTAGGCTGCTGTTGCTACTTGCCCAGCCCTTTCCTCAACAAAAGGCCCTGAGCTCGGCTCAGGGCGCCCAGGTCTCATAGCAAGAGAGGGCTAGAAGTAGCAAGTCTATTGCTGGAAGCTCACTGAAGATGTCTGCCATCAGGACATTTTCCTTAGCGTGAAAGCTGGGAGAAAAGCAAGTCTGAGAACGGATTGAGTGGCTGAGATGTGACCAACAGGTTTCTTCGCCTTGGCTACAGTTCCCCAGCTCAGCAATGCCGCTCAGTGGGCAAAGCTCTTTTCTATGCGAACTCTCACTAGAATCTAAGAAGACCAGGTGATGAAGTTTTAACTTCCTTCTTAGAAGAATTCCCACGACGGCTGGAAGATTTCCCCGTCCCCCCAACACGGTCCTGCAATAACTGTCCCCTGACATCTCTGTGGTCCTCCATTTGCCTCCTTTGAGAGATGTGGCTTTTAGCAAATGGTCACGTATCTTAACCCATTTATTCTGTATATTTTCAAACACCCAACCTTTTGCAGAAATTTCTTACATCTTGAGGAGCACACCACTATGGTTGGTACCTGATTTTAAGCCAGTACCAGTAGGGTACGGTTTAAACAGGTCCCTAAAAATTAGAGCCCTCGAGGTGAAGGTGGCATTTTCTATTTTTCACCCTAGAATATGTCCACCAGCCTTTTCGTTCCCCTCTCCCCATCGTGTCACAAACAAGCTGGTCCTCACTGCCTGACTGGCAGCTTCTGTGGGCGTGCCCTGCCTCTGTCTAACCTCTTTGGCATTCTGCATATAGCAGCCTAACTTAGCTTCCTGAACAACCCATGACCTGCCACGACTATTGAAGAGCATTCCTAGCCCCTAGTGTGTGAAGGAATGATAAAATTCCTTCCCTGGACAAGACAAAAATGTCTACCCCTCCTGTGAGCTCAACAACAAACTGAGGAACAGTTCTTACAAAATTGACCCAGGGGAGCCAATGAGTTGCTTACAAAGCAGTGGGCCTGGGGTTCCGAGCAGGCGTGTGTGTGACCAAGCAGCCACACTGGATGAGACCCAGCATGCCCTCCTCTGTGGTTCCATAGATGGAGCCCTTTCCCCTAGTTCTTCCCAGCCTGTGTACTCTAGCCTGTCCCTTAGGCATGTGTAATTAGGATAATCAGGACAGAATTGTACATAACTGGTTAGAAGTGGCTGGATACTCGGATGAGAGTCCCGTGATCCCCACCCCCCAGTTCTCCCTTCTGTGAGGGAGTACCAGCAGTCAACGGGCCCAGCTGCAAGAATCTTTTATGATTAGGCCCAGAAGAACTGAAGATGGCCCTAGACTAGTGGTTCTCAACCTGTGGGTCGCAACCCCTTTGGGGTGGAATAACTCTTTCACAGGGGTCACCTGAGACCATCAGTAAACACAGATATTGACATTACAGTTCCAACAGTAGCAAAATTACAGTTATGAAGTAGCAATGAAAATATTGTTATGGTTGGAGTGACCACAACATGAGGAACTGTATTAAAGGGTCACAGCATTAGGAAGGTTGAGACCCACTGCCCTAGACAAACTCATCTTGTTCTTACATTATTCCCACAATCTCCCCAAGACCCAAACCTCGAAGGAGATTAGATAAAAGCCTGGGGCCCTATCTGTTATCCCTGTCTCTGACATATTTCGGAGAAGGATGAAGACAGGTGGACATAGACTGTCCCCTCAGGCCCCGCGACCTGGGCATCATACATGGCTTCTTTCATACCTGGCTCTCTGAGTAGTGCCACCTCTCCCTCCTGTTCACTTCCTGCCCCGATATCCATGGCGATCTCCACTGCTAGAGACCAAGCTCCATGAGCCGGCCCAAAGTTGCCCTCGTATTAACCGCAGGCTCCATCGCTTGTGTCAAGGACAGGTATGTGGTTACATTGTTTGCTTCTCCATGTCCCCTACACCCAAAGTGATCCAGTCCTCCTCTTACCCCACAGCCTCGCAAACCAGCCTGTGAGAGTCAGTCTCTGCTTGTGAAGCTCCTTCCTGACTCCCACAGCTCCAGCTCCGGTCCTGCCCTGAAGACGCCAGGCTGTCTTTAAGACCCTGGCTACACACTTGCTCGGATTCGGTATCTCCTGTCACTTCTGTCACACCCTCTTCCCAGGGGCTCCAGGGAGGGCTCATTAATACAGTTAATACAGATATAATCTGTGTTCTTTTTATTCCTTGGCCCCCCTCAGTCTCGAGAAGCCGTATGCCAAAAGCACTTCATCCTTTTACCCGGTTTTCCTGCCAGTTCAGAGGCTAATGTAGAGAATGTTGAGCACGTGTGATTTTTATTTCAATTCCTTCTGTAAACACACCATCTCCCTGTGGACAGCCACCTCTGCTTGTCCTCTTGCTGTCCACAGCAGCAACCAGGCTGCCTCTGCAGCTCTTGCTGGTACCTCCACCCTCAATGCGCCACTCCTAGTCCTGACTACTGTAGACATCCAGCCGTTCTCAAAGTATCTCCATGCTCCCAGGGTGGACCCCGCCCATCCAGCCGTTCTCAAAGTATCTCCATACTCCTGACTACTGTAGACATCCAGCCGTTCTCAAAGTATCTCCATGCTCCCAGGGTGGACCCCGCCCATCCAGCCGTTCTCAAAGTATCTACATACTCCCAGGTGGACCCTGCCCATCCAGCCATTCTCAAAGTATCTCCATACTCCCAGGGTGGACCCGCCCATCAAGCAGCTCTGCAGCTCCGCTCCATCACCTTCCTAAGGCTGTGACCTTTAATACAGCTCCTCATGTCGTGGTGACCCCCAACCTTAAAAATATTTTGTTACTACTTCATAACTGATTTTGCTACTGTTATGAGTCATCTGTGTTTTTTGATAGCCTTAGGCGACCCCTGTGAACTGGTGATTTGACAACCCCTTCCCCTAGGGGGTTGAGACCCACAGGTTGAGAAACACTGATCTAGAAGAAGCCTGTCATCCAGGGATTTTACACACACACATCCCACCCAAGTAGTCTGGCCACTACTTCCACAAGCCCAACAGGGACAGACCACCATGCCAAAATTTTCTCTGCAGACACCCCAGACCCACCCCATGCAATGTCTGCAGACGCCCACCCTCACCCCATTCAATGTCCCTTTAGTGGTTTTTGTCATTTCCCAGGTCGGGGCACCACCGTCGCTCTTCCCAAACTCATGGTTTTGTTGACTGCTGAGAGCTGCATGCCAAGTGTTGCTAAAATTCCTTCCCTGGGAGGGAAAGAACCAACGTCCACCCCTCCTTCTGCACTCCACAGTCAGAGCCAGGTAGGATTCCACTTAGGTTCACTCTAGGGAGCCCAGGACTCTGCCAACTCATTTACAGAGCTACAAGTAAGAGGTTCTGAGCAGGAGTGTCGGTGACCGCAAACCAACCATGCTGGAAATCTACCCAGCATGGAGAATGGGGCCCCCTCCTCACGCCCTCCCCACCTAGAAACTCTAGCCACCCCCCCCCACCGAGCCCCAAGACCACAAGCAGTCAGGACAAAATTGCATGTAACTGGTTGGGAGGCGTAGCAGGATGCTCTTGTTAGGGTCCCACAACCCTCCCCTCCCTCCCTCCCTTCCCTCTCCTTTTTTTTTTTTTTTGGTTTTTCGAGACAGGGTTTCTCTGTGGCTTTGGAGCCTGTCCTGGAACTAGCTCTGTAGACCAGGCTGGTCTCGAACTCATAGAGATCCGCCTGCCTCTGCCTCCCGAGTGCTGGGATTAAAGGCGTGCGCCACCACCGCCCAGCCCCTCCCTCTCCTTCTGTGAGGACACGACAGCTGTCAGCAAGCCCAGCTGCGAAAATCTTTTGTGAGCAGGCTCAGCAGGTGGTACTGTAGCTGGGTGGAGCCTTGGATGTCCAGAGCTAACCCCAAAGTGTGTGCTAACACCTGCCTTAACATACACACTGGTCTTTTCTCAGTGTAGTCTCCTACAGACCAGAAATAATGCAAGATTAAACAGTGTGTTCAAATTTGCAGCATTACCCCACCCCAGCACACCCCATAGAGCTGCCATTGGCTCATTGAGTCTCTAAGCAAAATTGTCTGGTCTCTGGGCTACATCTCCAAACCATTCTGTTGTTTCTTTGAACCTGTTTGCCTTTGCTTCTTGAGCTGTGTAGAGATCCCCACTATCTCAGCCCTGACTGTTTGGGGCAAACATCAGGTCCACACTAGACCCCTGACCACAGGGTCAATGCATATGGAAGCTGAGAGTCTCCCTCTAGAGATGAGTCCTCAAGTGGGTCCCAGATCCACCCTCCAGCCTTGCTCTTCACAATAGAGTTGGGCATGTATGGTCTCCACTGCCACTGTCCTGTTCTCCATTCCACCTCGTCATATCTATCATTCCTTCACCAGAAGACATCTCGCTGTCCTCCCTCACTCACTCCGGCGTGTTGTTTCCAAGCCTGCCTGTGAAATGCATCTTATAAAAAAAAAAAAAACACCCATAAGGAACAAGTACTTGATGGGCACTGGGTTTCATTTAGGGATAATAGGGATGTACTGAATGGGAGAGAATTAGACACTCGTTTGGAAGTGATTCGTTTTCTGTTATGTGAATTTCAGCTCAATTTCAAAGCCTTGTGTCTCATTTTCAGCTACTATAACAAATTACCACAGGGATTAAACAATTGCTCACAGTCCTAAGGGATGGGAATTTCAAGTTGGAGGATTCACAGACCCATTGAGGATCCAGCTGCAGAAGTACCCTCACCTGGCAGGGAGAGAAAGCTCCCGATGGCTTCTCACAAGGATACCATTTGTGGAGGCCCCTCTACCAGATCTAACTGCCTGAAAGCTCTCACCTCTTAATACCATCATGTTGGGGGCCAAATTCCCATATATGAGTCGTAGTTGGGAAACACCACAGTTCAGTTCATGACACACCCAAAGGGCCCTTCGCAGAAAACTGTCTGGCCTGCTCCTCCTCTGCACGTCCGATTTCCTGTGTGTGCCCTGGATTCCCCAACACAGTGCTTAGCTGCATGCTCTTTTAGTCACCATCTCCCCCTCAGGAACTGTGACCACTTCGAGGGAGAGAGCTGTCCTGAGCCCCATGTCCATGCTCAGCGTTTATAGGATGCAGGAGAAAGAAACGGAGGATCCAGCGACCTTCTGTAGAGTGCGATACACCTTGATGACTAATGGTGGACACCCCTTCCTCTTCACTAACGATGGCCTCCTCTCAGCCCAGTGCCCTTTTCTGGCTGTCAGATAGAGGAGAAGTGGTGGCCTGAGGGTCCATGGCTGGTTCAGACTTTCCTGTTGCCAAAGAAACGTTGAAAGCAAAGACTTGAGTGCAAGCAGGACTCTCCATAGGAGAGCAACCTCTTCCACACTGAGGAGCACATGGCTTCCCTGTCAGACAGGCCAGGCTTGGGTGTGCGGAAGAAACAGAGCCAGCTCAGATCAGCCTTCAAGGTCACAAGTGAAGAAAAGCCTTGACGGAGTGTTTCCATTCTCAGGAACTCATCTTGTAGATGTAAAAAGACACAGCATCACCGCATTCTACAGGGAAAGACTAAAGTAACCGAAATGCCTGTCCACAGGGAAATGAAAAGGGAGGACACACTGGTTAGGATCCAAGTTGTGCTTAACTGAGGGGAATTATGGGATATACTCACGCTTAAAGAAAAAAACTGGGCTGGGCGGTGGTGGCGCACGCCTTTAATCCCAGCACTCGGGAAGCAGAGGCAGGCAGATCTCTGTGAGTTCGAGGCCAGCCTGGTCTAAAGCGCAAGTTCCAGAACAGCTAGGACTGTTACACAGAAAACCCTGTCTCAAAAAACCAAAAAGAAAAAAAAGACTGCTGTAATGAGGTGTAATTGACATTAAATAAATGCAAACGACTACAATTTATTTTATTTATTTATTTTGGTTTTTCAAGACAGGGTTTCTCTGTTGCTTTGGAAACTGTCCTGAAACTAGCTCTTGTAGATCAGGCTGACCTCGAACTCACAGAGATCTGTCTCCCGAATGCTGGGATTAAAGGCGTGTGCCACCACTCCTGCTTGACTGTTAGAATATTTTACTCATTTTCACAGATTGTTTTATGTGTAGAATATTAAGAAAGATATTCAAGAAAGTGGTTTCAAAGTGGCCTAGGGGGAAAGAATGACTGTCTGGAGATCACAGGCAGACAAGGAGGACTTGATTCTATATACAGCACAGATAGTATTTTTTAATAAATTCTATAATTTTATAAAATTTAAAAATTTTAATAATTTTTTAATTAAGATATATTTTAACTTTAATTTTTTTGTATTTTAGAGGGCTAGGGCCCCTCTAAGTCGTGGTATTTATACTGAAGGGAAGGCTGTTCCAGCCTTGTTATGTCGTGGCGTGTCCCTGCTGAAGATGACCTCTGAAATCTCAGAGTGTCTTGCCTGCATGTGTGTCTGTGTGCCATGTTTGTCCAGTGCCTGAAAATGCCAGAAGAGGACATCATAACCCTGGAACTGGAGTCACAGGGGCTGCGGGGCGCCCTCTGGGTGCTGGGAACTGGAGTCACAGAGGGGTGTGGGGCGCCCTCTGGGTACTGGGAACGAAATCCAGGTCCAGTGCAGGATCAGTAAGTGCTCTTGACCACTGAGCGCTCTCTCTCTCTGTCTGTCTGTCTCTGTCTGTCTCTCTCTCTGTCTCTCTCCAGTCTTCTAAATTATATTTTTATAAAAAGAACCCGGCTGCTTTGAGAACATCGGTATTGAAGGCATGGCTCTTAATGGATCTATAGAGGTTGCCTGCTTAGCCAGGAGCGCTTCAGAAACTCCTCGCTGGTAGGAAACTGGAGCGCTGAGCCGTTAATGGAACCGTGAGCATCTTGCATCCAATCGTTTTCAATCATTTATGGTGCTGCACAGTTGGCAGATGCCTGGGCTAGGGCCCCTCTAAGTCGTGGTATTTATACTGAAGGGAAGGCTGTTCCAGCCTTGTGATGTCGTGGCGTGTCCCTGCTGAAGATGACCTCTGAAATCTCAGAGACCCAGTTTGCTTCAACTTTAAAAATAATAATAAAATAAAAGGGTTGGGTTGTTTTTCTTCTGCTTCCTTGCAGAGGTGACAGACCTGGGAAGGTGTGGAAGACCCTGAGTTGGCAAGTACTTTGTCCAATATCATGGTCTTTCTTTTTTTTTTTTCCCCGAGGCAGGGTTTCTCTGTGTAGCCTTGACTGTCCTGAAACACACTCTGTAGACTAGGCTGGCCTTGAACTCACAGAGATCTGCCTGCCTCTGCCTCCCGAGTGCTGGGATAAAAGGCGGTGGTAAGCCACCACCGCCTGGCTAAGATCATGCTCTTTTAAGAAAGCAAAGGATAATAGGGAATGTTTGCTCATCTAGGAACTCTCTGGGACTCTTCTGGCCCTGCTCTTTGATCCAATCCATTAATTAATTAGTTCATAAAATTTCACATAAATTAAAATTCATCTCCTAGACGGAGTCATTTTTTTTCTTCTTCTTCTTTGAGACAGGTCCTTGTGGAACCCAAGCTGAAGCCTTGACTGTTCCTACTGACCCCCACTTTCTGAGTACCCAGGGTTACAGGTGTGCCCCACCATGCCCAGTTCACACAGTCCTGAAGGTGGGTAGACACTCTATCAACCGAGCTACATCCCCATCCCCCCAAAATAGGATTCTGTCAAATTCATATTTAACTCTAAAGAAGTATTTACGTCAAAGTTCTTTGTTCCGAGGCAGTACTGTATGGCCGTGAGGATGGCAATGATTATAGCATGAAATTTAACCTCAGCCAAAAACTCTCTGTAATCTGTTGAAAATGGCAAGTTCTTATGGACCAGGCCACTGTACAGCTCCTATTTCAAAATACATTTTTCCTCACAAAAATGAATGTTTATTCATGGCAGAATACATAGACTGAATAGAAAAGGGGAAAAAAGATATATTTCCCAACATTTTGTAAAGACTATTATCACCTTACACATTTTATTTTTTCATTTTTTAATTTTGTTGTATGGGTATATTATCTGCAAGTGTCTGTACACCGTGTGCGTGTACCCAAAGAAGCCAGAAGAGGGCACTGGACCCCTTGGAACTGGGGTTACAGATGGATGTGAGCTTCCATGTGGATGGTGGGAATTGAACCTATTCCTCTGGGAGAGTAGCCAGTGTCCTTCACCTGGCCCTTTTACAAAATTGGATCATATATCATAGAAAAATACCCCCCTCTCTCCCCCTCTCTTTTCCTCCATCTCTCCCCCTCCCCCCTCCCTCTCTCTCTTCAGTGCTGAGTATCAAATGCAGGGCATACTCACACACCGGGTGAGCTCTCTGCCACTGAGAATGCCCTGTGGCCAGTGTCTTCACATAACTTGCTGCCACAGCTTTCTGAGCCATTAGTTCTTCATCTGCATGATGTTCTGTAAAAGCCGCACTGAGTTTCCTTCTGCAGATGGCCGAGCCTGATTAATTTTTCAAATCTACACCCTCCCACACACACTTTCAAAACCGTGCTTGCCAAGGTTCATCCCATTATAAATAAATGAGCCACACTGACTTTTTCCTCTTAAAAATCCTGAAAACATCATTCTGTTCACTCCTCCACTGCCGACTGCACAGCCCTGTTCTTTCCTTCTGTCTGTTTTATGAATCGGACTGAGGGGCACCCTCCAGTTTAATGAATGCTTAGCTATTTTTTTTTGAGCTTAGGATATACGGACAAAGGCCAAGGAGGAGGATCCCAAAATGAAAAGATGAGCACAGCCCCCTTTTAAAGTGGGCCAGGAAACCAGGTGTAATGGTGTATACTTGTAATCCCAGCACCTGGGAAACAGTTGTCTTGAGTTCAGGGCCAACCTGGGCTACATAGTGAATACAAATTGAATCTTCACTGCACAGCAAGTCTGTGTCGATTAATCGATTGATTAATTGGGCAAAGGATCATTGTTACAGTAACTGTTTAAAGGAATAGGCTCCTTTTAAACCCAAAGCCTCCAGCATTTGGGAGGTTGAAGTTAAAGGTCAGTCTGGGCTACATGGTGAGACTTGTTGCAAAAAATAAACAAATAAAAATAAAAGACAAACAGGTAGTTAACAAAGTGTCTAGCATATGTGAAGCTCTGAGTTCAAGCCTCAATACCACATATGCTTGTAATCTTAGCACTCGGGAAATGGAGGCAGGAGGGTCAGGAGTTTGGGGACATTATTTCTTGGCTGGTTAGTTGTTTCTTTGGTAAATTAGTTGATTGTTGGTTGGGTTTTTGTTTTATTTGTTGAATGGGTGTGTGTATGTGTGACAGGGTATTACTATGTAGCCAAGACTGGCCTTAAATTTGTAGCAATCCTCCTGTTTCAGCCTCCAAGTGCTGAGTTTAAGGTGTGTGCCGCCACCATGCTGAGCGTAGGCTGCCTTTTACTCTCAAATCCTATAAGCCATGCTGCTCTGGACATTCTAGAGAAGCGTTTTGTGAATATTCAGTCTCAGGATATACTATTAAACAGGTCTTTTTAAGTGGTCATCCCAATTTCCATTTCGACCACCGGTGGGTGAACATTCTGGCTCCGACATGCTCCATTGGTTTCTTCCAGGAGCCATCCTCTTTTGTTTTCCATGTTCAGGGGTGTTATTTTTCTGCCGTTGATTTCTGTCTCTGATGTGAAGAGACCAGACTCACTTTCCTGTGGAGAGCCTTCCTGTGCTCACTGTACTGGGCCACCCGCTGTGCTGGGAATCCAGGAACTGTATATCTGTCTCCTTCTAGATGTTTCCATCCTTCCCACTGGTTTATTTTTCTACTCCTGCACCAGCACCCCACTATCAGAATTACTAAAATTGTATGATGTATCTTGACATGTAGGGGCATAAATCTTACAGATACGTTCATCTTACTCAGGGCTATCTAGGCTGCTTCTTGGTCCTTTGCAATTTTATCTACATTTCAGAACATTTTAGGTCCCTAGAAAACCCTGCTGCATTCTGGTTTGGACTTGCCTGAATATATGAATCAATTAGATCACCAGCTCTGTGATTCAGCCACTTACTATCCGCACATGTGGTATTTCTCATTTCCTTAGATCTTGTTAGCACTTCATTGCCTTTCATTGGCAGAACTTGTTGTCTGACGGTGTCCACGCACAGCCCCTTAATATCCCACCTGTCAATGGGGACAACAGACATAAGCTTACAACTTGCACTCATTAGGATGGCTACTATCAAAAGAAATAAATGACAGGTGCTGGTAATGCTGTGGACATTACCCTTGTGTAATGGTCTCTCCTGTCCCTTTAAGAGATAAGCCCTGCCCTGCCCCCTCCTTCACTGCCAAGGCATGGGGATCCTCCTTCTGCTTCTAGTCTGAGCCCTTCCTTTCCAGCTGTCTCCCAGAGAGGTAGCTGCTGCCATGACTCTTCTCCTCCCCACCCTCCTCTGGTTCTCTCTCTCTCTCTCTCTCTGCTCTTTCACCTTCTCCCCTTCTCCCCTTTCCCTTCCACAACCCACTAAATAAATATCCAACCTCACTCTGCATGACGTGCCTATCCATCTCACTCTGTTCTCTCACCTGCCATGTGGCCCCCTACCTGGGACTCAGGGGCTCCCTGCCTGGGACTGGCTGCTTTGGTGGCCCACTGTGGTCTCATGCCCGCTGCCCGCTGCTGCCACTCGGAGACCTGCAACATTTTATTTAAACCATAACACCTTGGACACTGGGGCCAGGTTTGATTGACTATATCTTTGATTCTAGAACTCAGGAGGCAGAGACAGGCAGATCTATATGAGTTCAAGGCCAGCATGGTCTGCAGAGTGAGATCCAGTACAGCCAGGGCCTCAGAATGAAACACCACCATGTCTCAAAATAGATAAAACAGAATGCATTTTGGGGGCAGGGATATAGTTCAGTGGTAGAATGCTTGCCTAGCATGGACAAGGTCCTGTATTCAATCCCAATACTGCAAAAAGTGATAAGAATAAATAAAATAGTGAAACAATTTGAGAAGGCTCAGTAGAGAAAAACACTTGCCACCAGGTGGTGGTGGCACACGCTTTTAATCCCAGCACTTGGGAGGCAGAGGCAGGCAGATCTTTGTGAGTTCGAGGCCAGCCTGGTCTACAAGAGCTAGTTCCAGGACAGGTTCCAAAAAAAAGAGAGAGAGAGAGAAAACCACTTGACACACAAGCTGAATGACCTGAGTTCAAAGCCTGGGACCAGAACAGCCCTATTTGCTGGCAAGTACCTGTACAGGGGGTTGGGAGGTGAAGACAGAGTGTCGTGGACTACCAGCCTCCAAATTATGACACAGAGACATATTATTATGAATGCTCAGCCTTAGCTTAGGCTTGTTTCTAGCTAGCTTTTTTAAAACTTAAATTAACACATTTCTATTAATCTATGTGCTGCCCCAAGGCTTGTTTACCTCATCTACATACTGTCCACCCTGCTTTCCTGCTTCCTCCATGTCTGGGTGGCTGGGTCCTGGCTGGCCAGCCAACTCCCCTCTTCTCTCTGCTTGTCAGCCCCACCTATCCCTCCTCTGCCTAGCTATTGGCCGTTCAGCTTTTTATTAGATGTCTTAGGCAGGCAAAGTGAAACAGCAACACATCTTTATACAGTTAAACAAATATTCTATTCCACAGTACAGGTGTATTGCCTGCAGTATGAAAAGTGACAGAAACAAGAGAGACCAGACCAATAAGGTGGAATGGAAAAACTCCCAAAACTTGTCCTCTCACCTCCATACTCAGACCAGTGAGGTGCGTGTGCACGTGCAAATAACAAATAAAAATTTTGCATATTTAGAAAATATCATAAAATACATAGTTATGAGGTTCAAATGAAAGGTCTGTGAGCATGAGCAGCAGCACAAACCATTGCTTATCTCTCTCTCTTTGGTTTTTTGAGACAAGGTTTCCCTACCTAGCATTAGCTGACCTGGAACTCACTATGTAGGTCAAACTGGCCTCAAGTTCATAGAGATCCACCTGCCTCTGCCTCCTGAGTTCTGGGATTAAAGGTGTGTGTCACCACATCTGATGAATGTGACTCTCTCAAAGAAAATCTGGGCCAGTGAGATGGCTCAGTGGGGAATGGGGCTTGCTGCCAAGGCTGATGACCTGAGTTTGATTCCCAGGATCCACATGGTGGGAAGAGAGAACTGACTCTCACAAGTTGTTCTCAGGCCTCCACATACACACGCTAACAAGTACATGCTACACTCACCCAGATGCACACACAACCACCCAAATGAACACACACCACTACACACAAGTACATGCCACAACCACCCAAGTGCACACACACACCACACACAAGTACATGCCACACTCACCCAGATGCACACACACACACCACCACCACCACACAAATAAATAGATAAATGTAAAAAAATAGAAAACAAATCAAATTTAAAGAAAATCAGAGCTTTTGGATGGCATTGGTCAATGAATGGCATTGGCCGGAGGATTCTCAGTGAGAATGATCTGTGGCTCACTATGAGTGTGACTCCTGGTGCCCACTGTCCCCCTCTCCTCCACTGTAACATCTGTGCCCTCCAACCACATGCCCTGCCATGCCTCAACCCTAGGAGCTTCTTGATGTCTGTGTTACTGCCTCCCTCCATCAGGGAGAAGGAGACTCTAAGGAGATGTCTTCCCCTGAAGGACCACATGTCTATCAAAGGATGAGCCTCCAGGGCTGATTTCCCCGTCATCTGCTTGGGGAAAAGCCTTTGGGCAAGGGAGTCAGGGCAGAGGACTCTGGGGCACCACCTGCTGCGTCACAAATTCCTTGGGGACTCCCTTGGGCAGGCAGGACTCTGCCCCTGATTCAAATGGATCATTTGGGGCCACAAATTGGGCCAGGACTAAGCTCCCAGCTGCTAGGAACATGAGCAGGAATTCAGGGATGAGAACACTAAGCTTCTCATTAAAGCTGGGAAGTAGGTTTGGTGCTACAAGCCTGGAATCCCAGCCCTCAGGAGGCTGGGGCAGGAGGATGGAAAACCTTATCTAACAACAAAATCAAATCAGAATTGGGCTGGGGTACAGCTCAATGCAAAAGCCTGTGTCTAGCCTTTATAAAGTTCTGGTTCAACAACCAGAACCAAAAGAAGAAACAAAGTGATGGTGTGGCCTGTGTAATCCAGCCCACACACAGCTCTGGCTGGGAACAAATGGCTGTCGGTGGCCAGAAAAGATGCTGGCAGCATTAGGGCTGACGGGAAAAAGCCTGACTCTGTGTGTGTGGTGGGGGGAGGGTGGCTGAAAGACCTACCTGTGTGTTTCTTTTTATTTATTTGGGGGCTGAAGAGATGGCTCAGCAGTTAAGAGCACTTGTAACTCTGGCAGAGGACCTAGGTTCTGTTTCAAGCATCCACACGGGGCTCACAATCATCCATAGCTCCAGTTCCAGAGGATCCCATGCCCTCTTCTCCCCTCTGCTGGCAACAGGTATGCATATAGCATATAGTGCACATGCATACATGCAGGCAAAACCCTTAACCACATACATAGCGACTTGAACCAGGGCCTTCTGCAAGGTCAGTGACATTGTTTAGCTACCTCCAGCCCCTGACCTATGGATTTTCAGTTAGAACCTGTCAGGGGTTCTGTTCTCTGTTGAAGCATGGTCACCTCTTGGTGGAGCCTGCCCATTTCAGTGGCCATCTCTGAAGCCACTGAGAAATTTGTGAGTCTTGAAAAAATGAAGACCAGGAACTCTGGAAAGTTCTTTTTTTTTTTTTTTTTTTTTTTTACTTTTATTTTTTTTTAATTTTTTATGGTTTATTTAACTTTATTTTATGTGCATTGGTGTGAAGGAGTCAGATCCCCTGGAATAGGAGTTACAGACAGTTGTGAGCTGCCATGTGGGTGCTGGGAATTGAACCTGGGTCCTCTGGAAGAGCAGTCAGTGCTCTTAACCGCTGAGCCATCTCTCCAGCCCCTGGAAAGTTCTTTTTAAATTAAAAAGCATACTTAATATTTGGTTTGAATGAGGTGGCAAACGTATATAATTGAGGGACTTTGGGCCACTCTCCCTCGATTGCACGTTTTCACAACTGCCTGTGCTCTACAGAGCTTTGCAGTTCAGATGGGCAAAGCCCACACATCACACACCACACCACACAGCAAGCGTCCTCGCCTTCATGTGTCATACAAGAACAAGGGTCACCCCATCTTAAAGGCCCTAGGAACTTTGCCTCAGTTAATGAATCAGCTATCCAACCCTGGCCCCTGAAGTCAGTCTGATGAAATCCATTTCCTCACCAGCCCAGACTAAGGCTTTCCACAGAGCAGAGTCCAGATGCAAAGGGCACTTAGCTCTCTGAACTGGCTTCACCTTTCCTTTGTAATTGAAAGCCTCTTTACAACACATCTTAGATTTCTGGTTTGCTGTTTTCCTTAAGCAGTAGCTGTTATTATTGTGTCTGCAACTCCCATTCAACTCCACTGCTGACTGACTGTGAGATCCTCTGTGCTGTATTACGGAACTACCAGGGGCCCAGAGACAAAGGCCCCAAAGGGCAGGTGAGCCATCAGGGCCACAGGGATGGAGGCCCTCACAAGGTTTGACAAGAACCTGCTCCCACTTGGCTTTCAGGGGAGTTCATGGCAACATCTCTCTGTAATATCACCTTTTGGGGACCCACCTTCTCTGTGCGCCCCTTGTCTGTCCTGAACCTAAGCCACTATTCTGGGCCTGACCTCAGCCTATCCCACTTGGGGTGAAGAACCAAGTGGCATTTCAGGTACCGGAATGAGTATAGGGACTGGCAGTGTGGCTCAGCACTTGGCCCACTAGCCTGTGAACTGAAACCCACAAAGAGGTGGAAAGAGAGGACAGAATAACTCCACAGACTTGTCCTCTGACCTCCATCTGTGCACTGTGACACACATGCCCACACACATATCATCTTGCACACACGCGCAATAATAATAATATTTAAATTAAAAACACCAAAATGACAGTCATGTGGGGAATAAATATAATAAATCACAAAAAATTAAATTAGTGTAGGAAGCTGGGGTAACAGTGTATACCTGCAACCCCAGTAAATGGGGACAAGAGGATGGCAAGTCTGAGGCCAGCGGGACTAGCTAGTGAGCCACAGCAGTATCTGGGTTAGGGTTCCTATGGTTGTGATGAAACACTGCGACCAAAGCGACTTGGGGAGACATAGTGGTTTGAATAAAAATCGCCCTTATAAGCTCATATATTTGAAATCTTAGTCTCCAGGGAGTGGAAATGTTTTAAAAGATTAGAAGGATTAGGAGGTGTGGCTTTGTTGGAGGAGGTGTGGCTTTGTTGGAGGAGGTGTGGCTTTGTTGGAGGAAGTGTGTCAGTGGAGGAGGGCTTTGAGGTTGTTTGGTTTTTTTTTTAAAGATTTATTTATTAATTATGTATACAGCATTCTACTTGCATGTGTCCCTGCAGGCCAGAAGAGGGCACCAGATCTCATTACAGATGGTTGTGAGCCATCATGTGGTTGCTGGGAATTGAACTCAGAACCTCTGGAAGAACACTCAGTGCTCTTAACCTCTGAGGCATCTCTCCAGCCCGGCTTTGAGGTTTTAACCACCATGACAGGCCCAGTTTCTCTCTCCCTCTCTTTGCCTGCAGATCAGGATGTAGCTCTCAGCTACTGCTCCAGCACTATGGGTACTGCTATGGTCCAGCCATGCCCTTCCTGTGATGATAATGGACTAAGCCTCTGAAACTGTAAGCAAGTCCCCAATTAAATTCTTTCTTTAATGAGTTGTGTTGGTCATGCTGTCTCTTCACAACAATAGAACAGTGATGAAGACAGGAAGAAAAGGGTTTATTTCACTCACATCCCCATACAACGGTTCATCATCAAAAGCAATGAGGACAGGTACTCAAGCAGGCTAGGAATGTGGAGGCAGGAGCTGATGCCGAGGCCATGGAGGAGTGCTGCTTACTGTCCTGCTTCCCATGGTTTGCACAGCCTGTTTTTAGAACCCAGGACCACCAGCCCGGTGGTGGCTACACCCACAATGGGCTGGGCCCTCCTGCATCAATCACTAATTAAGAAAATGCCCTACAGGCTTGTCTATAGCCCAATCTTATGGTAGCATTTTCTCAGTTGAGACTCCCTCCCATCAGGTGACTCTAGCTTGTATCAAGTTGACCTAAAACTAGCCGGCACAGAAAGGAAGGGAGAGAGGGGAGGGGAGAAGAGGGGTGAGGGAAGGTGGAAGGGGTAGAAAGGGAAGGAATCAGTGTGCAAAATGGCAGGAACTGTGATCACCCCTGAGCACAAACACTCATTCTTCAGCAGCAAAGCACCTACCACGTGTTCTAGCAAAGCTCCTACTATGTGTTCTATCCCCAGCCAACACCATATGGGGGTCTTGCTCTCACAGAACTTAGGATCACAGCAGGAAGAAGCTGGCAGTAAACAAATCTGCAAGACTAGCTGGCTGGTGGGAAGAGCTGTAGGCTCCCCGGAGTGAGGCCGTCTGTCCAAGGAAGTAGCGGAAGAGTCATTCTCGCCCGCTTTTGCATTCGCCCAGTTGGCTGCAGGGAGAGTATTAATGATGCAAGGAAAATGAAATCAAGGAAGAGGCAAAACACCCCTCCCCCAACCAGGCTTGAGAGAGAAGGAGATCATGGATGTCACCAGTACAGAGAGAGTATTCGTCCCTATGTCCCCAAGTTTGTCCTGCTGTTGTGAATTGTGTGATTAAACCCTCAGCACAGGGGGCCGTTCCTCTGTCACCCTGGCGTGTTTATCTCTTGCCTGTTTAACCATCCCAAGAACAGCTCCCATGGGCCACCATCAAAACATGAGTTCATCCAGTGTGGTTCCCCTAGAGGACAGCCTGGCCTGCCTGGAACTGTGCGGTCCCCTCTCTAGGGAATGTCTCCATCTCCCAACCAGGCCTAGGGCCTTCCAGCATCCCCCAACCCCCAGCAGATGGGTGGGTACATTAGTTCCTGACAAAAGCAACCTCAGGAATAATGGGTTTGCTTTGGCTCGGTCTGAGAGTACAGCTCATCCTAACAGAGAAGGACAGCATGGCAGCAGGAGGGTCAGGCCACTGGAGCTCCGGAATTGGAGATGACTGCTGGTGCTCAGCTTGCTTGCGCCCCTTTATTCAGCCTGGGGCCCCTGCCCATGGGGTGATGCTGCCCACATTCTGGTTGGGTCTTCCTCCTCAGCTTTCTCTGGAAACACACACAGAGAGAGGCCCAGAAGTGTTTCCATGGTGAATTTGAATCCAGTTATTGAGGGTGATGTGAATATTGAGGGGTCTCTGGAGTCTGACCTGGGGGATAGAAAGCTTCCACTGCCCTAGTGACTGCTTCTCAGCCAAGGGGAGGGATTCCGACTTGGGTGTCTGTATCTGGGTTGCGGAATTAAGACAAAGAAAGACAGAGTCAGGCTGAGGGGAAGCTGGAGACAGGAGCCCAATAGCAACTTCCGGGTCTGGGGTACTAACAATCCCAGGCCATGGAATCCAAAGCAAGGGACAGAAAGATAGACTCCTGTGGTGTCCCTGGTGGGGAGATGGGGAGGCACTTCCCTGCAGTTTCTGCCCAGTGGGTGGAGCAGGCTCGGGGGCACTCAGCCTCTCTGACCTCTCCCAGGCTGTTTCACTTCCCAGGATTCCTCCTGCCTTTCAGTCTGAGAGGGGAGCATCTGAAGGAGGCCAGCTGCAGGGACAGAAGAGGCCTGCGGCTTAAAAGCTCCTTGAAGTCCAGCGGCCAGAGAGCACTTAGCCAAGCCCTGTTGCAAAGTGACTCTCACTATATATTCAAAACAAAGCCCCTTTTAAAAGCCTGGAGACAAACGCTCAGATATCACATTGATTGTCTCAGCTAATGGATCACGGGGAATAAGTCTTCCTCCCTCATACATTCCTATTTCTTAAATTAAATTATGAATTATAAAAGTAACGTAGAAATAAAGGCTTGCTGTAAGTTTCTGATGATATGATGTATTTGGAATAAAAACCCAAAGGCTTCAAAGGGATGTAATAAAAAATAAAAAGCTGGGCATGGTGGTACACACCTTTAATCCCAGCAGAGGCAGAGGCAGGCAGATCTCTGAGCTACAAACCTGGTTTACAAAGTGAATTTCAGGACAGCCAGGGCTACACTGAGAAACCGTGTCTTGAAAAACAAAAAACCCAAAGGCTGGTTTCCTCATCTCTTCAGTGCCAAGCCCACCCCACGTGGCCACAGCCGGTGGCTCGGTGTGTGGAACTTGCATTGGTTTTGTTTGGCTTTCATTGTGAGATGCCTGGGATAGAGCCCTCAAACTCACACACGAGAAGCAAGCATCTGGGTTGCACCCCCAGTCCCACCTCTGTACAGAACTGGACAGCTGTCTTAGAGTCAGGGTGAGGGTTGCACTACTAGACAGGGACCTCTGGGACATTGGTCCCCTGCTGGCTACTTTCTCAGAAGTGTCCCAAGAACACCAAGGTCTCCTCTTCCCCAGAAACTTCTGACAGTCAACTATGTAAAAGGGGATTCTGGTTACAAATTCCTGAAGAAACCCAGAATTTAAACCAGATTGAACTATTTCTAGAAGAAAATCTCCTTGCAGTAAAAAAAAAAAAAAAAGAAAGAAAAATGCGGGGGGGCAGGGCAGACCTTTAGGGACCAAGGGCACCCATGCCCTAAGTGGGAGTGAAGGCTACTCAGCCCCAACCACTCAACATTCCCAGTCTGGCCTTTGCCCCAGCAGGCATACGCAGGGAAAAACAAGGCTTCTGAGACTCTGGTGGCCTGGCACTCTCCAGAGGCATGAGGAAAATGACAGCTATCATTCCCAGGGGATCCCCAACAATCTGGTCTAGACAGTCTCAGCGCCAGACTCCTGGCTGCCTGGCAAGGGCTTCCAACCCCATCCAAGAGCATCTTCCCCCTTTCCTGACTCCTGGGTTGCCCCGGTAACCAGATCAACTGCCCCTGTGGGAAGCTGGGCTCTGGATGTCATTACTGGCCCAGAAGAGCATAGAACTCTGGTGTGAGCAACAGGAGATGCCCTGAAGCGCCTTCAGGGTTTTTGCCCTTGATGTTTAACCTATAGACAGAAAAACAATTGGGGAGAGCAAAGCCAGATAGGGGAAGGCCTAGCAGTGTGAGGAAAGGCAGGTCAGTGAACAGGTATGGCTCACATAGTAGCTCAGCTACTTTAAAGGATGTGATCCCAGCACTTAGCTGAAGCAGGATGCTGTTAGGTTCAAAGTCAACCTGACCCATATAAGGGAGTCTCAAATATATAAATAAAGGATGTTTACAAAGAGTTTTTAAATAAAATAGAGAAATACTTGGGATAGCAAATCTAAAATAGGTTTGGGGGGATGCCTCTCAAAGAAAGTTCAGTTTCCCATGAACTGAGGAATACTGACTATTCTCTCCATCTTGGAGAGTCTCCGGCTCCTCAGCCCACTAAAGGCTCAGAGAAGTCTTCACCACTCAGGGCACTCACTAAACTTGGGTTAATCCAGAGTGTTCTGTTGGGTGACAAAGCCCTTTTCTGTAGGTCAGGGCTGCTGGGGAGCTCACGATCCCTTCTCCTTCCAGTGATATGTATCACAGCACGTCAGTAGTCATTCAATCCACCCCTGTCATTGAGCCACCTACACCAGGCTGCATCACTGGACGGGCATGAGCCAAGGCCCTACCCCCACACTGGCCCAGGTGACCTTTGGCCTGGCTCTGACCGAACACCTGCACTGTCCACACACCAGGATGGTCTAAGCATCTTCTTTGGGTCACTGATCAGCAGATGGGCCCCCAGAACACATGTTCCTACATGCCTCCTAATCCCTGCATACACACATGCACTGTGAGTATGTGTCCACCTGTCTCTCTCCAAATACTGGAATGTAAGTTTGGAAGCTCAGCACAGGCTGTCACACAGGAGACACTCAGCAAGTCTTCTCTTGGTTACCAACCACATCTTGGGTTAGTACCACGGCATATCATGGTCAGAGAACATAAAACAAAAGTCAGCGGTTGAAACCTCCAGGAAAGCTCTTCAGAGGCCACCCACTCAGCTGCCACATGTCCTTATGCCTTCCCCCTTTCTTCCTCCGTGATGCATGCAATGGCTGGGACTGTAGCAACCATCCTCTGGCCTTGAGATAGTCTATACATAGACAGATGCCATGAAGGTGCCTGGGACAGGAATGATGACATCATGGAGGCCTTGGACCTGCCTGAACTGCCCATGTATGAACCTTTTTTTCTTTCCCTTTGCAGTGGCAGGGATCATACCCTAAGGCTTGGTGTAAAGTTCTCTCCCACTGAACCACACACTTGGGCATGGCCTTCTTGTTAAGTGAACATAGAATAATCCCATCCTGTGTGCACCAGTGTTTGGAGGGCCTGTGCTGTGTGTGCTCAGCCAAACATGTTTCCTAATGGATTCAATTAAATTGTTTCTGAGCAGGAGAGGGCAGAACAGTGGTTTGGGAGCTTGTACCAGGCTTTCTTTTGGGCCACCAACCAGCTTCCAAATCATGGTTCAGAGTCTTATTATTCGTTATGAATGATCAATCTTAGCTTAGGCTCGTTTCTTGCTAGCTCTTAGAACTTAACCTGTTTTTCTTCATCTACTGTTTTCTTTGAGGCTTTTACCTTTCTTTCCTTCTGTGTATCTTCCTTTCACTGCTTCTCTACTTCGGGCTGGCGACTGCCCGGCCTCTGGCCCTGGGTCTGGCCCTGGGTGTGCCCGTGTCTTTCTCCCTCATTCTCTCCTCCTTCTCTTTTCTCTTGTTCTTCCTTTTTTTTCTTTTTCTTTTCTTTTTTCTGGTTTTTTGAGACAGGGTTTCTCTGTAGCTTTGGAACCTGTCCTGGAACTAGCTCTTGTAGACCAGGCTGGCCTCGAACTCACAGAGATCCACCTGCCTCTGCCTCCCGAGTGCTGGGATTAAAGGCGTGCGCCACCACCACCCAGCCTCTTGTTCTTCTTGAACCTAGATTTCTCTTCCTATTTATTCTGTCTGCCTGCCAGCTCCAGCTATCCTTTCTCCTGCCTAGTTATTGGCTGTTCAGCTTTTTATTAGACCAATCAGGTGCCTTAGGCAGACAAGGTGAAACAAATGTAACACATTTTTACAAGGTTAACAGAGGCAGCAGAAACAAATGTAATACACCCTCACATAGTTAAAGTAACACTCTACAGCAAAAATACATGTAACACATCTTTACATCGTTAAAATAATATTCCACAACAGGGGCTGAAGATCAACTCAGCACCATGCACAGGTGACAAAAGTAAGAACCAAATCATTCCCACCTTAGCCACTCTCAGAGGCACCCACTCTCCTGAAGCACTGAGCTGTCCTGCATGTCCCCCTTCCCAAGTCCTTGGTGACACAGAAACCAGCATTAATTATAAACACCACGGGCAGCACACTTCACAACCATGGGCTACAGGGCAGGGGATGCCCCACTCATCCACATTACAGCATAGTCTCCAATATGGCCCTGAGGCTCAGAGAGGTGAGGCTCCCTGTGTCAGGGTTGCTGGCAGCTCCATCCTGGGTTAGACAAATTTCAAGCATAGGAGGCCAATCCCGTGCCTCCCCCATAGGTGGGAGGAAAAGCCTGTGGTTCAGATAGACCCATTAGGACAAGAAAAGTAAACGCAAAGCCGTGGGCGGGTGGGAAGAGCCGGGATGCCTCCAGTTGGTGAGCCTCCTGTTTCCTCGTCCTGGTGAATTATTCATCCTTGAGGCCAGGCAGCACATCAATAATGCAGGAGGCAGCAGCCTGGGCAGGGCCCAGATTCCAGTTGACCCACTCAGCTGCTAAAGGCTCTAGGGAAAGAGCTGTGCTCTGCTCCGGTTCTGGGGTGTTACTAGAGGCCTCTAAAACCCAACTGCCTTGGTGGCCCCAGTCAGTGTCAGGGCCTGCAGACAGGATGAGCAGCCTGTTCAACACAGCCAGTATGTGGAAGACACAGCATGAAGTCCGTGTGCTTGGCTCCGGGGCATACAGACCTGTGGGTCAGAGGAGGAGGAAGGGTTAAAGACACTTGGGTGCAGGCAGCAGGGACCAGAAACTCCCAGGTTCTGGGATGTGCAGGCCTTCAGACTGTGTCTCAGGACATTGCTATCCATGACCCTCATATGTATAAACCTCTCACCGTGTCTCCCAGCTTCCTTGGGGTGATGGAGACCCATGGCCTCGTGCACAGATGCTGCATTAGTTACTTGTGTTGCAGTGATGAACCACCATGACCAAGGCAGCTTAGAGAAGGAAGGTTTAATTAGGATTTACAGTTCCAGAGGGCTAAGAGTTCGTCATGGCAGGAATCATGACAGTGGGTAGGCATAGTGACAGAAACTGGAAACTGAGGACTTACATCTTGAACTGCAGCAAGAAACAGAGGGGACTAGCAGTGGCAGGAGCCTTTGAACTCTCAAAACCCACTTCCAGGGACACACTTCCTCATCAAGGTCACATCTCCTAAGCCTCCCCAAACACCAAGCACAGCCAACTAGGGGATTCAAATAGCAGAGCCCATGGGAGACAAGGAAGGCCCTTTGTCCTCAGCACATCTGTCATTTGAAGACTCCTGGGTTGTGAAGACTTTAGATATTTCCCCTTGTTGGTTCCAAAGTTCCTTCCGGTCGTCCACTCTTAAATTTCCAAAATTTGATTGTGTAATGATTTGTTCTGTCTCTTTAAGAGACAAGCCACGCCCACTCCCTCCCCATCTGCTGAGACAGGCTGATCTTCAGCTTCCAGCCTGAGTTCCTTCTCTTTACCATCTCCCTCTCAAAGAGGCAACTTCTGCCTCTCCCCACTTCTCCCCTTCCCCCTTCTGTCTCTCCCCTTTCTCTTCTCTGTCTCTGTCTCTGTCTCTCTCTCTCTCTCTGATCTTCTCCTCTTCTCCCTTCCCCCTCCATTACTCCCTGAATAAATATCCAACCTCATGGCCGCTGCCACCACTTACGGACCTGCAGCGTTTCTGCTGCCTGCCACCGCTGGGAATCCGCAGCATTTTTAATTTTTCCATTACAGATTGTCTTAAGCAAATGTTACTACAGACACGTTCAGACCATCAAACCAGGGTGAAGAGTAGTGTGCTCACCATCATCTGAAACAGCTTAGAGAAGATGCACGACTTGGGTAGTGAAAGAATTTACGGGGACACAAATGGACCAGAGAAAGTTTATTGAAATACATTGCAGGGTGGCAGTGGTTGAGTTCCAAGAGGGGATCACTTCCCTGAGAGGGGACAGCGCCACTGAAAGGCGGTGTAGGTGCTTTCATAGCAGCTGAGGGGGAGATTCCCCATTCTCATCTGTGGACGATCATGCACCCTGGAATGACAGCCCTCTGGCTGTCCTGCTGAGTGGTGAATTTCTCAGCGTGAGCTGTTCTTCTTGAGACTGGCCATTTGTGTAAGATGCCCTGGGTCCTTGGGGGTCAGTGTCAGACACCCCACTCAGGTTCCAGGTGGCCGTGGCCTGATCATTACAGTATGGGCCCTTTGTCTCTGCAGCCCTAATAATGGTGCCCATTTAAGTGTCACCTAGTGATGCTGGCAACATCGCCCTTGGAGTCTGACCCCCGAGGACCCAGGGCATCTTACACAAATGGCCAGTCTCAAGAAGAACAGCTCATGCTGAGAAATTCATCACTTAGCAGGACAGCCAGAGTGTTACCTGTCCCCCCCAGATACCAGGGGAAGCTCCTGAGAGGCCACTCTCCCGATGACTTCCCCTGACCTCCTGGGACAGGCCTCTAAACTGCTGCTGTCACCTATCCCGCAGATCCCCAAGCCACAACAAACCCATCCCTTCCTACTAGAGCTTTCCTTAAGATCAAAGGTCACATGATCCAGGAAGCCTGTCCTTGTTATCTTTGTGTTTCCAGGGTCCAGTGCAGGGCCTGCCACACAGTAGGGAAATGGGGAGGAGCCCCTCAAGGAAGCCACCCCTGCCATCACCTTCCAGGCAGACCCTGGGACTTCCTCCTGCTCTGGGAAACTCCCACACATGTCCTCACGAGTGTGTGCTGTGTGTCTTCCTCTTCCAGGGCCTGGCTGCACTCATTCACGCCGCATATAGAAGGGTGCTTGTTACACAGATGGGGACTGAAGGTGAGACCAGATGGAAAGAGAGCGAACTGCTAACCATGTGGTATCCCACTGACCCCCTAAAAGGCAGGTACCAAGGAATGGGGTGTGTCTAGGGCACTATAAAGGCAGGGTCTGTGTGTGTGTTACTGGGGATTGAACCCGAGACATCACATGTGCTAGGTAAATGCTCTACCTCTGAACTGTATCCTTGGGCTTTTTATTTTGAGATAGGACCTCACTACATTGCCTAGGATGATGGCCTTGAACTCATTCAACAATTAAGGCTGGTCTTGAACTTTCAATTTGCCTTCCTCAGCTTCCCAGGCAGCTAGGTTACAGGTTTGTGCTACCAGATCTACCTTAGGGACAGTTGTTCATTAACTCTCCCACACGTGTGTATAGAGTAGGTAGAATAGGCGCTCTTTTTCTCTGCAGCAGAAGGAAGCAGGGCCTCCAAGCACAGGCAAGGACACTCCTCCTAAGGCATGGGAGAAAGCTGGACTTAGCCTCCAGTCTCATGGGTCCTGTCCCATGTGTACTCCGACTTCAGCTCTTGGGCGACGAGTAGATCTGAGTTGATTGTGAAGGTCATGTTCTCATCTTGACATGGATTATTTCACTGAATGCTCACACTTCAGATCTGATAAGGCTCGGAGAGGTTAGGAGCTTCCCCAGGGGGCCTCAACTAGTAAATAGCCGGCTGAGATTTGAACCCATTACTGTGACCTGACCTGCTTTGTTCTACTGCCTGCTGAGCCCTAGGACCCTTTCTCCCTCCCTCTCCCCTCCCATTTCTGTGCTTACAACTTTTCCTTCCATAACCATTGGTTTCATAGCCTGGTGACCCTGCCAATGCTCCCTCAGCCCCCCCACCCAAGAAAACAGCCCCTGCTCGTGGCTCACAGTAGCTAGAAATCAGTTCTCCTCCCCCCTCAAACCATCCGTGTCTGCCTTCCTTCCATTGGGCTTTTCCTTCCAGCCCAGCAAAGTGTGTGGCAAGAAGCTGAGGATGGAATTATCTCACCAAAACGTCTTTAGGATCTTCTGTATCAAGCATGGTGTGACTTTAGATAAAACCCGGAATCTTTCTGAGCTTCAGTTTACCCATGTGAGTACAGGGATAGTGATGCTAGTTAACCCACAGGGTGGCCATGTGGACTTGCCATGCACAACAAAAGTTGGTTTCCTGCCTTCTTTCTCCAGCTCAAGATCTTAGACCATGAGCAGAAAGGACAGAAGGGGGTCTTGGGAGATGGCTCAGTTGGTAAAGTGCTGGCCATACAAGCACAAGGACCTGAGTTCTATTCCCAACACTCAACATAAAAATCCAGATGGGAAACCAGATGGTAGTGGTGCACGCCTTTAATCCTGGTACTTGGGAGGCAGAGGTAGATGGATCTCTGTGAGTTCAAGTCCAGCTAGAGCTTTTACACAAAGAGCCCCTATCTCAAAAATAAATAAATAAATAAATATTAAAATCGAGATGTGGTGACACACACTTACAATCCCACTTCTGAGAGGTAGAAACAGGTGGGTCCCTGGGGCTGGCTGGCCGGCTATCCTAGCCTAATCAACAAACCCAGGTCCCAGTGAGAGACTCTGTCTCAAAACACAAGCTAGATGGCTCCCGAGGAACAACCCTTGAGGTTGACCTCTGGCCTCCACAAGCATGCACACACATCTGCATGCACACATGAACAAGACAGGGAAGGTGGGGCCAGCCATTGCCCGCCTGTTTTATCATGTGTAAAACCAAGGCCTGGAGAGAATGTTGACTTGCCCACAGGAATGCCATGAATTGTCTGTGGAGCCTCAATGACCACAGGATCCCCGGGCCCACAGCCTAACCCAGTGATTGACAGCCTGAGTAGACTGTTTGGCCATTTGGGACTCCCAATCTCAGCAGTACACACACACACACACACACACCCAGGGAACACATATGTTCAGCTTTATTTCTTTCCATGCCAAGAAATACAGAGTCACTAGTGAGTGTGGTGGGGAGGGGCCAGTTCTTGCTGTTCACCAGGATGCCCAAAGAGAGGCCAGGTCAGTGTCCTCAGCCACTGTGTTCATGCAGCTGGCCCCGAACCAAGACAGTGTTGGGACAGCAGCGCCCCTGTCCCTTCCAGCTTCGTGGGAACTAGGTTGTGAGAGAACCCTTTCTCTGTCTTCTTCCATCCCAATGGCTTCCATCCTTCTGCCCAGGGAACACCTGGGAACCTCTAGGCTGTGTTTCTGGAACCATGGGAAGGCTCTCGGGTTTCTGTTGCCCGAATGGAAGAATGTTCCAGCTAAGCCGTTCCCTGGTGCAGAGACCCCAATTGTTCCAGGCTAAAGTGTGAATAAGTGTGTGCGTGTGTGAGGGTGTGAATGACAGGCCTGGTGTAAACTTGTGACTAGGGGATGGGAAGGAATGGCTGGGTGTGGGCTGGACTCCAGCGATGACGAGGCTGCCTCTGCCTCTTCTCCCCTCGGGGCCATCCCTAGACAGTGTCTTTCCTTTCTCAAAACTCGACTGCCAGTGTGTTTGGCGGGGGGGGGGGGACTTTAGGAGACTGCCCGCAGGATCAGGAGCCTGTTTCCATAGACAGTACATCTCCCCTGACCCAGCCTCTCAGCTCACACTCATGTTCTGGGCTCACATACTTACTTCCCATAGCAGATGGGGACATCTCTAGCTTGGCTTCAAATCCCATAAAGTGTGCATAGCCAGTCCTTGTTTTAGGGACATCAGCCCAAGTTTATCCCCCAAATAGGGAGCTGATTTAGGTGCACCAACCCTAGTGAGACACTCCCAACCCCTCAGTCCTCCCGGAAAGCACCCTGACCTTGCTGGGAGCCCAAGAGCCTCTCCTAGCGGCCAGTGCTCTGTGCGAACCTGCTCTGCCCAGGGTCATCTCTGAGACTGCAGGGAACCCTGGGGAGGAGGTATCAAGGTCCTAATTTTGCTCAGAGGAAATGAACTTCTAGTCTCCAACCAGTGTGGTTGTGGCTTTGGACCTGTTCCCCAGTAGCCCTAGCTGCCGGGCAGGGGAACCGGGATCATTCCTCCCCTCCCAGATCTGAGCTGAAGATGGTGGTGGGGGTATGGCATTAGTTAGGGGGGGCTCAGAGCAAGCAAGGCCAGCAGTTGAAGCCCCTGTAGACACAGCCTGTGTACTGTGCCAGGCAGAAAACTGGAGATGCACAGAGGCAAAAAGCAGGCTGCTATTTGTCAGAGGGCTCTGTTTAGTTCCTTCCCCATGTTCCACTAGGTCCTAAGACAGAGGCTGTAGCTGCTAGGCCTTTACTCCCTGCCCCAGTCCCCACTCTCTAGACTGAACCTTCAGCTGAGCCTTTCCTTCTAAACTCCTGGGAGTCTGGATCATGAACTAACAAGCCTTCCTAAGATTCTCTAGCCTCCTCCCTTACAAACTGCAGCGAAGACTCCTGAGAAGCTATGAGTCAGAAAGTCCATTAGGAGTCTCAGAGTTACCTCTAGGGAAGGCCTTTGTTGCTGTGGATGGCCAGGGACACATGATCAGGCACAGAGCATGCCTTAGAGCTGGGCTAACAGCCTGAGTCAGAATCCACCTCATCTCTTCTGTGTAGGACTCCAAATGCCCTGTAGAGAGCCTCTGGGTCACTAGCAGGGGTACCAAGATGGGGTACCAGACCCCCAGAGAGTCAGCGGCAGGGGAGCTCAGGCTCTGTCCCTTCCTCATGGCTGACCGGGGTCAGGTCAGTGCCCAAGCTACAGCGCAGGTGGAAGCAAGAGGCAGACATCATAGCTCTGGAACCTGAGTCCTTGGTGGAGAAGCATTGAGGCTGAAGTTCAGTAAGAGTGCCAGGCGCACCATGCTATCCCTATCCGGGCTTCAGTGGAAGATTTCCATATGGCTCTCGCCTCTTTGCCGATGGGTATCCAGGGCCCATGCTGAGCGACAGCTCCACCTTCGGGCTCAGGCTAGGATCTCTGTGGATGCTCAGCACAAAGTGTGCAGAGTCTGTTTGTTCCCCATCAAGGAAAATAGAAAAGACAACGGCCCAGATTGTGCTCGTGTCCACAGACACCCAGGGTGTGCGGCGCTTCTTTCTTGGCTGTAGGGTTAGTTTTCTTCCCATTCTGGCAGTTTACGCTGCGTGTAAGTCCCAGGACTTGTGGGGATGAGAAACAAGCCCGAGAACTGAGGTTCAAAGGCGAGTGATGCGTCTATGAGATTCAGCCTCGTTATTCATTGGGTTCCCGGCCAACTTCATTCCAGATTTCCCTTCCCATCTGCCACGGGCTGGCAATGGAGTGATGTAGAGGTTTCCCTCTAAGTTTGTGCTTTTGGAGTTTGGGAACAGGCGGGGACTTGACAGCCACCATCCAGTCCTCTGCAATGTGTGGGGACGTGTGGGTTCGGAGCTCTCCAGCTGGTTGGCATCTGCCTCTGCTAGAATCAGCTCCGCGGTTACTTCTGAACTGTAAAGAAAAGAAGGGTTATGGTGAAACGACGCTGGGTCTTCAGAGCCTTGACTTAAAGTCACGATCCTGTGAGGCATTGTCTCTTGGTGGGAAATGGTAACCAGAATGAGGTACAGGGTCAGAGACATCTTTGGTTTGGAGCTCTTATGCAAGAACTCCCACCAATGAGATTGTGTGTCTTTGGTGATTGGTTAGAGAATGGTCATGTGACACTAACTGGACCAATTAAAATCAACCCTGGGACCTTGCGTCTGTTGCTAGAGGCAATTTATTTATTTATTTGTTTGTTTGTTTGTTTGTTTGTTTGTTTGTTTTTAAAGACAGGGTCTCACCGAGTAGCATTGGCTAGTCTGGAGCTTGCCGTGTAAGCTCCACTCGCCTCTGCCTCCCAAGTACTGAAATTAAAGGCACAAACTACCACACCCAGTCTTTTAGGCAGTGTCTCATATAACCTAGGACTGTCCCTAAACCCTTTGGCCTTGAACTCCTGATTCTCCAGTATCCACCTCCCAAAGCTAGGATGATAGACACCTGCCACAATGCCCCACACATCACTTTTTTAAAAAATCGCTGTGCCGAGCAGTGGTGGCACACACCTTTAATCCCAGTACTCAGGAGGCAGAGGCAGGCGGATCTCTGTGAGGCCAGCCTGGTCTGCAATAGCTAATTCCAGGACAGGCTCCAAAACTACAGAGAAATCCTGTCACAAAAAAAACAAAACAAAACAAAATCGCTGCTTAATTACTGGACTGCTTTGCATGTTTACCTCTCCTAGAACACTATTATCCCTGGTGGTTGTCACCTGCCATCATAAGGAGAGATCCTGCCTGGAAATGAAGCCAACACACTGAAAGCTGGACAAGAGCTTGAGACAGACTCCTGCCGCTTCCCTCCAAGTGTCTTGATACAGCTAGCTTTACACAACACTAGGGCAGCCCATCCCGAAATGTCTTTTCTGAAAGCTACAAACTTCCTTTGCCAAACGGAGTTCAAACCTTGTCCCGGCAACAATGGCAAGCAGCAGAGCAGGTAGACTGGGACATGGTAAGGGATATGGAACCCAGTGCCCCAGGCTGCTGGTTCCTGCTACTCACATGCCTGACCTGTCAAACTCCACACTAGTGGAGAAAGCAGAGGCTCAGAGCTTAGGAAACATGAAGCTTCATTGACACAGGAAGTGAGTGGAGGGTCTGAACTCTGAGCACAGTCAAGCTGACGGAAAACACTTGCTTCTCCTGAGTAGACAAGACTGCCCACGACCCTACACTGGGCCCCAGGCTTTGAGCACTTCCCACTCTAGGTCAGCACCTCCCACACTGGTACCTGAATTGGAAATCTTATTAGGATGTAGATTCTGGGCCGGTGGTTAGCTCATGAGTGGCGCCCTGAGCTCCCTCCTCAGCACCACCGTAGAAAAGAAGAAAGAGTCAAAAGTGCAGGTTTTCCATTCAGGGGGTGCAGGGTGGGGTCTGAGAATCTAAAACAGCCCCAGGTGATGCCCCTGCAGCAGGATCATGAAGCACATTTTGAATGGCAGGGTCTTTATGGGAGAGGCTTAGATTAATTTCTGAAATAGACAGAAATGTCTCAGAGTGTCCCATGCTTGGGACAGCTCTGAGATGAATAGCCTCCACTCTCCCAAAGCTATGGCTGACAGTGTCCACCTGGGACAAGTGCCCTGGGCCACCTTCAGGTACTAACAGTACTGCCTTTTTCTGCCTTCTTCCAAATGTGCCGCTTGTTTCCGGTCTCCCCTGATTGTGCAGCAAGAAGGCCTATACATCAGTCTCCAAAGCCATCGCATCTACTATCCAGAGTGATGCTCACAAAAGTCCCCCATGATGGAGCCCTCTTCCCTGTACTTTATACTTGAAAATGCAAGGTTTAGCCAAATGGGACACTAGCCCAGGTCCCAGGCCGTCAAAGTTGAAACTGGAATTCGTGGCCTCTGATTCCTAGGCCAGTGTCAATTCTACACTTTTTCTATTGATCCAGAAGTCTAGGCATAGGATGAGTCAGAAAACCCCACTTCACCTAAATGGTCTTGACTGAACTGGAAGGTACAGCTACACTCTCACCACTGCCCCTGTCCCCGGGCTCTCTCTGCTCCATGCCCCTGTGCCTCACCTGTGAAGTTGACAGTGACAGCCACAATGATGATAACGATGCCCAGGATGATGAACGTGATGCTGAGCAGCCGTGCCAGGCGCCCCAGCCTCCGTGCCCCATCCATGTCCCCCTGCTGCACGCTACTTCGAGACTGCGGAGAGAGGGCAGAGAAACCTCAGGAAGCTTGTCCCTCAGTCACGTGGAGATGGAAGCCATACAGTGGCCTTGTGAACTTCCAGATACACCCCACCCTTCCTGCCACCCACAGTGCAGGAAGCTCCTCCAGGACACAAGACCTGGGCTTCTTGTGCAGACCCCTCTCCCAGTGGACTGTGGACAAAGAACCAAGCAATACCAGGTGCCTTTTCTCAGGGTAGTGACAGGGCAGGGGCAGTGTGGCAGTGACAGGCGATACAGTGGAAATCAAGGACCTGAGAGGGTGGGCAAGTCCAGGCCAGCTGGCAGGAACAGATAAGCCAGAGACCCTGCGGACCCCTCCCAAGCACAATTTCACAGCCACGTGGGGACTGGAAGGCAGCCCGGTGATTGTCTCTACTCTCAGCATGCCTGACCCCCTTCTTCCATGACCCCCTCCTTGCCACAAAACCAAGCAAAGACACTGGCCTCTCTCCTGGCTCCTGTCATGATGGAGACCTGGCTCAACACAGCCCACCTTTGTGATCCCACAAGAAAAGGCAAGCTGGGTAGCTCCGTGGCTCTCTTGGTAGTGAGCGTCAATTCTGAGTGACCAGGTGAAATTGATGAATATGGGTGGAGTGGGGACCGTAAGGACAGGGAGACCCCTGGATTAGCCCTGGCTGCCTTGGTAGGAGGTATACCCAAACATTCGCAAGGGGGATCCTGGGCCCCTTCTATAATGACCCAAGGCTATCTGCCAGCCAGGGCTGGCTCTGGGTCTTCAGGGTCCTTACCCCAGAGTCTCTCTGTCCCTCTTGGGCTTCGTGTCCTTGCCCAAAACTCTAGGCTACCCAGGCACAGAGGGTTAACCAGGTTGTAACTGCTTTCAGGGCCACAGACAAACTGGAGACTTCTCAGTACTTTATACTTGAAAGCACAGGGTTCATCCAGGCAGGACACTTTGGTCCAGGTCCCTGACCATCAGAGTTGAGACTGAACGTGTGACCTCTGTCTTTCAGCCCCTTTCTATTTTTCTTTCTATTGATCCAGCAAGTCCAGGCATAAAATGAGTTTGTTTTGGAGTTTGTAATGCTAAGGCTAAAACCCGGGGCTCTGCCTGTGCTCAGCAAGCATCTTCAGCCCTTAAAACACACAAAGGTGAATTTACAAGCACAGAAAGTGTTAAAGAGGAGGCACACATGGCATATGAGAGCTTATAAAAGAGGAGAAGCAAGGACTTCTGGGAGGAAGGGCTTCAATGTTGACGTGAAGGATGAGTGGGAATTGCATAGACGTCTTCTATAAAGGAAGACGAGGCCCGTAGGGCAGATGTGCACCATAGTCGCTGCCTGAGCAAAGTAGGAGGTGCTAGAAAAAGGCCAGGGTGCCTAGAGCTGACAGAGCAGGGATACGAGACTAGAGGGTAGGAAGGGTGTCTTTCTTAGTTACTGGTGTCTTCCAGTAACTTCCAGAAGCCCCCCAAAAATGTTTCTTGGTTCAAGAAGCAGCTGGATCTGGTAGAGGAAGGGCAGGGGATGGAATGACTGGAAACTTACACCCAAAAGGCCCCTCCTCTGTCAGTGAGGACTAGAATGGAGAGAGCATGGGGTGGCAGTGTATGCCCATCATCCTAGCACTCAGGAGGCTGAGGCAGGAGAATCATCAGTTAAAGCTTAGCCTGAGTGTCACAGTGACGTCCCGTCTCAAGAATGATAATAAGTTTTTAAAAAGCTGGAGAGGTGACTCAGTTCATAAAGCACTTGCTTTGCCAGGTCCACAGCGGCCATGCACAGAACCGGGCATGTTGGTGTGCCTGAGCACAAGGGTCAGATTTTCTTAGTCTGTATGTGTATGTATTTGCGTGAGAGTATGTCACATGTGTGAATGCCTGTGGAAGCCAGAGAGGGCGTTGGATCCCCTGCCGCTCGAGTTACAGGCAGTTGTGAACTGCTGGGTGTGGGTGCTGCATCCTCCTGGAGAGCAGCAAGTACTCTTAACCACCAGGCTGTCCTTCTAGCCTCTGCACAAGGTTTAATATGAAAGCTGGAGTTTAAAACTTAAACGTGTGTGTGTGTGTGTGTGTGTGTGTGTGTGTGTGTGTGTGTACACCAACACTTAGAAAATGGACAATTAAAAATAAAAAGTGATTCAAACTCCTACTAAAATTTGTCCATTTAGCCAGGTGGTGGTGGCACACACCATTAATCCCAGCTCCCCAAAGGCAGAGGCAGGCGAATCTCAGTGAGTCCAAGGCCAGCCTGATCTGCAAAGTGAGTTCCAGGACAGCTAGGACTGTTGCACAGAGAAACCCTGTCTCAAAAAACAAACAAACAAATGTGTTCATTTAGCTCTGTTGAGACAATGAAAAGTTGGTAAAACTTAGTTTAAAATTTAAATTGCTAACTCCAAAAAAGAACAGTAAGGTGAAGAGTAACTAAGGAAGACACCAGAAATTGACCTCTGGGCTCCACATGTCCATGCACACCACACACACACACACACACACACACACACACACACACACACACAGTTCAGAGGCTAGGGAGATGGCTCAGTGGGTAAGAGCACTGGTTCCTTCTCCAGAGGATCCAGGTTTAATTCCCAGCACCCACATGGTAGCTCGTAACTTTCTGTAAGAGTTCCAGGGGATCTAACACTATCTTCTGGCCTCTGAGGATGATGCATGAATGTTGCACACATATACACACAGGCAAAATACTATACTTGTAAAATAATAATTTTTAAAGTTATTAATTGCATGCCTGTCAGCCCAGCATTGGGAGAGGGGGTGAAGAGGCAGATCCCAAGCTCACGTGCCAGCCAGTGTAGATGGAACAGTGAGCTTCTGGTTCTGTGAGAGACTCTATCGAAAGGCAGTAAGAGAACAATAAAGGAAGACAATGCGGGTCTATGTACATGTGGAAGTTCTCCTCTGGCTTCCACATGTACATAGACCTGCACACAAATGTGCATGTGCACATACACCACACACACACTCTGGCTTCCATGTGCACATAGACCTGCACACGAGTGCTCATGCACACATATACCACACACACATTCTGGCTTCCATGTGCACATACACCTGTACATGAATGCTCATGCATACATATACTACACACACTCTCTGGCTCCCATGTGCACATACACCTGTACACAGTTGTGAATGCATACATACACCACACATACAACCTGGCTCCCACATGTACATATGCCTGCACACCAATGTGCATGCACACATACACCACATACGCTGAGATAATCCCATTGACACGGATCTCATAGGCTTCCCTTTATCCATAGAAAAAGTCCCAATTCCAGTCAACTTTAAACCTTTATCACTCTCTTCCACAAGCTCTAGGAGGCCGCTCTGTGCTCCCCGAGGCATGAGGAGTCTTGACCTTTAGTCCTTTCCAATTTTCTGCTTCCTCTGATCCTATATGGCCAAATCCTCCCACCATTCAAACGGTGACACTCTCTTCCATGAAGCATACCAAGATTCTTCCACCTCTGGAGTGTAAAAATAAACTCCCCTACTCTCTGGGTGTTTTCCTGTGTCATGCTCTATACTGAGTCTATGCCTCCCATCAGGGTATTTCATTCTCTGAATCCACTTATGAGGCGGGGATGGAGCCAGGGTGTAGAGCACTGTGTGTGCATGGTGAGAGATGACGTCACCAGAGAAAGGCCGCATCGGGAAGAGCCGCATACAGTTTGGTGACACCTGCCTATAATCCCAGCACTCTGGGAGGCTGAGTCAGGAAGACTGTGAGCTTGGAGGCTAACCTGGGTTACATAGCCAATTTGAGGGTAGCCTGAGCTAAATAATGAGATCCCGTGGAAGAGGAGGGCAAATAACAGGAGGAGAGAGAGGAGAAGCAGAAGGTGCATTGACAGCTGTGTAACAGAGGCTGGATTTGGCCCTGGAGGCCAATAAATGGGTTTATTTTGTTGTTGTTTATTTGAGACAGGGTTTCTCTGTTAGCCCTGGCTGTCCTGGAGAGATCCACTTGCCTCTGCCTCCTGAATGCTGGGATAAAGGTGTGTGCCACCACAGCTGGCCTTGTTCTAATGAAGGATTTTAAATGGGGACAAAACCAGACTTGCATCTGGGGAATATAAGTCTTATTACAGCATGGCAGCTAGGCTAGTCAGATGGGGGCAGATTCAAAGACCTGAAGTGAGTAATGATCTGGACCAGAGCCCAGCCTGGAGAAGTGAAGAAGTCGGAGGTCGCATACAGAGTGAGAAGAGACTGTCTGAGATGATGCGGAGGTCTCCGGCTCGACTGATGGAGAACTGAAATTGAGATACCTGGGCACTATGAGTTTGTCTAAGTTTGGAACATGCTCCTGAATCCATGTTACCTCCAGCCACCTGGATGGCTAGTCCAGGCCACGGAATCCATGATATCAATGATTAAGCAATATTAGAAGAGAGAGGGACTGACGTCGTGGGGGGATTTCCAGGAAGTTCAAGGTTAACAATTTTATGACTGTCTGACGAGCATAGTGTCACACACCTGTAATCCCAGCAATTCAAGAGTCAAAGCAAGGAAGATGGAACACTCAAGGCCAGCCTGGACAACTCAGAGAGACTGACCCTGTCTCAAAATAAAATGTTAAATGTGTTCAGTGGTATATCACTAGCCTAGCATGCGCAGGGCAGTGGATTCAGTCCCCAGCACTGCAGAATAAGAGATGAGAGGAAGAAACTCTGACGTGGCCTTGGGTAAGCTCTGAGGGCTTTAAGCTGTAAACCTTATGAACAGGGAGGGCACAGGAGTGGCAACAGGCTTTGCCAGGGGTCGCAACTTCACAGAGAAACCCCTGTGCATGCAGTCATGGTTCAGGACCATGGAGAGAGACTAGTGTGGCGGCCTGAATGAGAGAGGTGGAAGAGGAAAAAGGTTCCCACCCACCCCGCCCCGCTTTGTCTTTCCCTTATGCACAGAGGCACAAGTCCTCAAAGCCTAGCTATGCCAGCACATATCCCTGGATGGGACTAGGCAATTTGCCCTCTAAGTAGATGGATGCACAAATGAACAGACCTAAGCATGACAAAATGTGCTGCTCCCACAACACACTACACTACTTAGGCTATGGAACATGCCTAAGGAGAGCAGGGATACATGAGTGCTTACCTAGCACACATGGAGCGCTGGGCTCTGCTCCCAGCACCACATAAACCAGACATAGTGCTACACACCTCTAATCCCAGAGTTTATGAGGAGGGGGCAGGAAAGTCACATAAACCAGACAGTGCTACACACCTCTAATCCCAGAGTTTATGAGGAGGGGGCAGGAGAGTCACATAAACCAGACATAGTGCTACACACCTCTAGTCCCAGAGTTTATGAGGAGGGGACAGGAGAGTCACATAAACCAGACAGTGCTACACACCTCTAATCCCAGAGTTTATGAGGAGGGGGCAGGAGAGTCACATAAACCAGACATAGTGCTACACACCTCTAATCCCAGAGTTTATGAGGAGGGGGCAGGAGTTTAAAGTCGAGCTGGCCATGTTGGTTCAATCTAAGCACCTGGGGTGCCGGGTGAGTTATCTGTGAGTTCAAAGGCAGTTTGGTCTAGTAGCAAGTTCCAGGTTAACCAAGACTGCATAGTGAACCTCCCCCCCCCACATACACACATACACACACACACACACACACACACACACACACACACACACACTCAAAGTTGTCCTCAGGCTACATGGAGTGTACAAAGCCAGGACAGGTTACATGAGATCCTGTAGGAAGATGTCACTCTAGACCCGTGAGGCACTGTCATGTGTTATAGGAAGAACCCACAAATAAGTGGCCGTCCTGTGGCCACCACAACTACAATCCCCAGAGGCAGGAATGCAATGTGGGACCTGGTCATTTTCAACTGGAAAGAGTCAGAAATGACCAATCACAAGGGTTTTATCCTTTCTCCTGGCCTTGAAGTTTCATTTAGTGTCAGTAAGAACAGGGACCAGTCGGTCCCCTGCATTAAGCGTCTACTGTGTATGGGTTTTGTTTGGTGCTGCAGGTGCAGGTTAGTTCACTCAGTCCTCCCAACAGCCCTGCGAGATGGGTGTTTCTATTGTGCCCACTTTAAAAATAATATTCATTAATTCTCCGAGACTAGGTCTCATGTATCCCAGACTGGCCAACAGCTTGCTGTGTAGCTGGTGTTGACTTTGAACTCCTATCCTCTGTCCCAAGTGCTGGGATAAACCAGCAAGTGCCCCGTGCCCAGCTATTGGCTTGTTTTATCAGTGTTGCTCATAGAAGGCCCATTGCCTGGGGTCTCATTCTGCTGACAGGAAGCCTTGCTACAAGAATATGGCCATTTCTTAGTCTGTCCTATGTTAGAGACAGCAGGCCCTCAGACCCTGAATTTTCTGCAACCCCTTGCCTGTCAGAGTAAACAACTTGTTTTCCTATGCTTGCAGCTGCTCTGGGCACGAGACTCTCATGAGTTCCTGATGGCAGGGGTTTCTGGTGGGCTTGCAGCTGAAAAATCCCGAGAGCTAGGGTGTGGCCAGAGCCCTATATAAGCTGCCCTGGAACACAATAAAATGGGCATTCTTGGGCATTCTTGTTTCAGGGATGACCCTTGTCTGTGTGTGTGTGTGTTTAAATCTCCAGCCCCTTGCCCAACTCACAAACCATCCCGTGGAGTAGGGACGGAACCGTGGAGTAGGGGCGGAACCGTGGAGTAGGGGCAGAACGGTGCAGTCCTACTTGTCAAATCTGCCCCCTCAGGAGAGCATGGAGATTGCAGGACATACTAGAGCTGGGGCTGGACATCTGTAACCCCTGCTCTTCAGACAAAGTCACTGACCCCACCTCCCTGGCCGCAGTGGGCCCTGTCACAGCCGTTTGTCTTCCTCCGATGGGTTTAATGGAGCGGGTGGATGACTAGGAGGAGGAAGATGGGTGAGAGGGGGCGTGGCCCTTCCCTACACACAGCAGAGGGGTTGGCTTTCCTGAAAGTGTTCTCAGACCCAGATGTGGGGTGGGACTACGAGAGAACAATAGATTCAGTTTCCAGCTAATGGGCCTCTACCAGCTATGTGGCCATGGATCATTCATAGAATCCTTCTGCAGGCAGCAGCTTGCTCTGAGAGGCTGCCAGTGCTGAGGTCAAGAGCTTGGACCTGCATCTACAGGGGCTCTAGTAACTTCTCCACCGTCTCCTGTGACTTGTTACCTGCTGCTGCCAGGACAGACATAATATGGAACCCTAGGTGATTATCTGACCCTTTCATCTCTAGGGCATGGATGTGGCCTAGAAGATAGACTGGTTTTGAAGACAAAAGTAGCTGCAGGTGCACCCAAGAAGGCAAGAGGTGTGGTTGGTAGGAACAGATACTCTCATCCAAGGCAGCCAGACTGGATCCCAACCCTAGGCTTCCCACTTCCTACCTTCTTGTCTCTGCATTTCAGGGTTGGGTTTTTTCTTTGTTTGTTTGTTTTTCGTCTGTGCCGTGAGAATAATAATAGCACCCAGACTTCACAAGAGTACAGTCAGGGCTGAATAAGATAATACATCTAAACCATTTGGAGCTGTGCCTAACACTTAGTAAGCATCCATGGATTTTAGTAATTTCATCCTTCAATTTCCTCATCCCTGGTCCTGATGCTTCCCTTGGACATTCATCTTCACAACTGCATCCTGCCCCTTGCCATCACTCCTCTGAAATCTGGACCCCCAGCGTTTCCCTTAGCCTATTACGCTGGTGGGACCTGCCCTTCTCTAAGCCCCTGCTTGTGATCTCTGTTTCTCATCCAGGGTCATCACCTGCTCCTTGTCCAGCCCACTCTTCTGCGTGTCATCTCAACCACTCCTGCCCACATCTGCTGTGCCACCTGGCCCTGGTCTAGTGGTTCTTCTGCCACTGAGAGCCCAGTGTCTACAAACCTACACCTCATGCTGGAGCAGGTCACACCCCTGCGGAAGCTGATGGCGGTCCCCACCCACAGTCTCTAGCCTCAGCAGAGCCATTATCTCTTTGTCCCTGGTCACATCCCATCCCCTGTGCCATGAGGCCCTTTTTGCTCAGCAAATGGAGACACTGCCTCCCACTCCCTGGGAGCTCCCTTTCCTCTCCAGGGACCCCACACACCCCTCCCTTCATCTATGCCTCTCCACCCAGACACCCAGAATCTAGGAAGGGCCAGCCCAACAGACAAACCACTCTCCTTAAACCTAACCTCTCCAGAGCCTTGGGCCCCTCCTGGCCTCTTCAGACTCTGCCCTTCATTCCTTCCCTTCCTTCTAGCCTTGTTTGCATCTTCTAGAGTCTCCTTCTCAAACCCCCCTTTTCTGTCTCCTCCTTTTAGTAAGTGCTTTTTGTTGTTCTTTATTTGGTTGGTTTGGGTTGGGTTTGATTTTTGAGACAGGGTCTTGTTTTGTAGCCCAGGCTAGTTAGTAGAACTCACTCTGTAGCCAAGACTGACCTTGAATTCATGGCAGTCCTCTGGCCTTGACACCTCGTGTGCTAGGAAGACAGGCCTGTGGGCTGCATGCAGCTTCACTCTGTGAATATGGGCGGTCCCAGATAGCTTTGAGAATAGGCACCAACATCCCTGAGTTGGAGGCTGAGCACATGCTACACACACACACACACACACACCCCTTTGTGTTTTTCCTTCTCAGTCCATCCAGAGCTCAGACATCCCCATCCCTCCCCATCCCTTCCTGTACATGGGATCCCCTTCCAATAACCCATTTCCCACAATGCAATTTGGAGTTGGTTTTACAATATGAACTGACCACATTGTGCGTCAATCTAAACTCCCCAGGGGCTCTTCAGAGGCTTAAATTCCAAGAGTGAGTCCCTGCCTTTCAACTAGAGCACACTCTAGTCCCCTCCTGCAGTGTCAAACAGCAACCACTTATCTTAGCCATCTACTCTGCTTCCTAGGACAGGCACGGTCACCCATGTGAAGGAGGTATCCTGTACTACTAAGTTCCTTCAAAACAAGCCACTGGCCATTCAAGACAAACGAACAAGTTAGTAACGAATCAAATAAGAGGGAGGTCAGTGAAGCCAAATCTTGTGAGCCTGGTCCAGAACTCAAACCTCTACCACTCTTTCTGCTGTTGTTGTTGCTGGGGATGAAACCCAGCACCTGGCACATGCTGGGGCACAACTGTTCTCACTGAACAATAGCCCCAGCCCTTTAAAAAAATGAAAAATTTGAGACAGGGTATTCACAAGCCATTCAAGCTAGCCTTGAACTTACTCTGTGACCCTATAATCCTCCTGCCTCCGCCTCCTTAGTAGTTTGGCTGTAGGCCTGCACCATCAGGCCCATTGAATGCCATGCTCAGCTGGACCCTTCAGTCTCTCTTATCCCCTAGCCCAGACCTTGATGGAAATCTGGCCACACTGATGTGTATGCTGCCCCACAGATGACATATGAAGGCTGTGTGTGTGTGAAAGCAGTCAGTCATAAAGGGCCAAAGGGCCATATATTATGCAATTCCTTTGTGTGTGTGTGTGTGTGTGTGTGTGTGTGTGTGTGTGTGTGTGTGTGTGTGTGTGTGTTCAGGGTTTCTCTGTGTGTAGCCCTGGCTGTCCTGGAACTTGCTTTGTAGACCAGGCTGGCCTCAAACTCAGATCTGACTGTCTCTGCCTCCTGACTGCTGGGATTAAAGGTGTACACCACCACTGCCACCCAGCTATATATAATTCCATTCCTAAAGTGCCTGAAATAGGAACTCTGAAGATAGGAAAATTGGTGTCACGCAGGGATGGGAGGGATCAAGGACACAAAAATATCTAAGACAGGGCTGGAGAGATGGCTCAGAGGTTAAGAGCATTGCCTGCTCTTCCAAAGGTCCTGAGTTCAAATCCCAGCAACCACATGGTGGCTCACAACCATCTGTAATGGGGTCTGGTGCCCTCTTCTGGCCTGCAGGCATACACACAGACAGAATATTGTATACATAATAAATAAATAAATATTAAAAAAAAAATATCTAAGACACACAGGGTTTCTTTTGAAGCCAAGGAAGGTGTTCTAAAATCAGCTGGGGTTAAGCTGTAACTTGTTGAGTGCACTAAAAACTGTGAATGACTATCCAGCCACAAAGAGGGTGGAATCCTATCATTTGCGCCAGCTTAAATGGAACCACAAACCAGGCACAGAAAGTCCACTTGCTCCCACTCAGTCTAACAGTTGATCTAAAGCTACGCATGGGGCTTCTGCCTAAGAATCTCATCACAGGGGAGGCTGATGCAGGAGGATGTTCACACCTTCAAAACCTAAGCCACAGGGTCTCAAGACAAACAGGGGTAGGGTGTGTAAGTATAATCCCAGCTAGGGAAACCTTGGTGTGTGTGTGTGTGTGTGTGTGTGTGTGTGTGTGTGTGTGTGTGTGTGTGTGTGTGTGTGTGCTGGGGATTGAATACAAGGCCTTGGGCAAACTAAGCAAGTGCTCTACCATAGAGTTACATCCCCAGCCATCTTGCTTTTTGAGACAAGGTTTCTTCCTGCTTGGAGTTCGCCAAGTAGCCTAGGCTGGCTGCAAGTCCCAGGGATCCACCTATTTCCACTTCACCAGCACTGGGACTACAGATGTGTAATGCCCAGATTTTTAATGTGAATTATGGGTTTGAACTCAGGTCCTTATCTTGCAAGGAAAGCACTTTACGCATTGAACTTGCTCCCCAGCCTTGTTTGGTTGGTTGGTTGGTTGTGGGGTTTTTTTTTGTTTGTTTTGTTTTGTTTTTTGTTTTTGTTTTTTTTCAAGACAGGGTTTCTCTGTGTAGCCTTGACAGTCCTGGAACTCACTTTGTGGACCAGGCTGGCCTCGAACTCAGAGATCTACCTGCCTCTACCTCCCAAGTACTGGGATTAAAGGTGTACTCCACCACTGCCCAGTTTATACTTTTTTTTAAAACTAGAAGAAAGTATTTTGAAAGTTTCTACAGGAAATAATCAATGACTGAGGAGATATCTATGTTTAACTTAATTTAAATATTACATGATGCATATATTGAAACAGTACATGGCATTTCATGGGTGTATGTATATGTGTTGTTTTGTTTTATCTTGTTTGTTTGTTGAGACAGGGTTTCACTAGGTAATCCTGGCTGGCCTTGAACTCATAGAGATCCTCCAGCCTCTGCTTCCTGAGTGTTGACTTCAGAAGTGTGCACCATCACAACTGGCTAGTTTTTGTTTTTTAGCTGGGAGGCAGAGGCAGGCATATCTCTGAGTTCATACAGCAAGTTCCAGGCTATCCGGGGCTACATATGGGATAGAGGAGTGGGGAGTGGGAGGGAACCCATTAAACTGTGCACTTTAGGTGGGTGAGTTATAAGATATATGGATACATTAATAAAGCTATTTTGGAAACCCCATTAACAAACAAAGGGTGCAGTGGCCTCTCTTGTCACCTTAGCACTTGGGAGGGTGAATTAGGAGAATTGACATGAGTTTGAGGCTAGCCTGGGCTATACTGCAAGACCATGTCTCAAAAATCCAAAAAATAAATAAAGCCGACAGTGGCTTCTCATCCCCCAGAAGGGAGATTCCCTGTGACACTTAGTCCCTGTGACCGCAGAACACACTTATGTTGGGCGGGGCTCTGTTCTTAAGCACTTTGTGAGGACCCATCTCAGCCTCTCCCTGCTCTTTAATGCATTATGCTTCTGCCCACTTTGCAGATGGGTAAACTGATGGGAAGATGAGTAACTTGCACAAGATGACTTAATTCCCTTGTGTTTGTGTCTAGCTAGCCTGGGCACTTGTTGCAGTATGTGGTAAGGACCTGTTTTAAAACTTCTCTGGCTTCTAAAAAGAGAAAGAAGTGCCAGAGATAGGTCCAGTAGTCTCACGCTCTTTAGCCCGGCTTCTTTTGGGCAAGGACAACTCACCCTGCCCCCAATTCTCAGAAGATATGCCTAGAATCTATTTTCCTCCTGTCTCCCTTCCTGGGACCTTTCTCTGTAACCAAGAAGTTGGCTCTACCCAGAGCCATTAGCTACACCTTGGAGCCTGGCGTGGTCCCCAAGTGCAGCAGGAAGTTTAGTGGGCCCTGCCCAGGACCCTGCCTAACCCTGTCTCTTGAGATGCTGCCACTGTCCCCATGGCTCGTCAGGTGGCTCTGGATCCTATGGGGAACTTAATGGGGTAGAAAGAGATGTCTGAAGAAGCATGGTAGGAGTGGCCACAGTTCCTAGTGGCTTGGTGACCAATGACTCAGCAGTTGTGTCACTCCAGAGGAGACAGAGTCACCCCACCCAGGTTTCTGGCTCTAACGGGCCTGTTTTCTCCCCCTGCCCCTAACCTCATTATGAAAGTCTCTGTACTTAGCATGCTTTCTCTGTGAGATCTGTAAGTAGTTGCCCTTCCCAGTGACTTGGCTTGAAGACAATCTAACACAAAATATTCAGAATCCTGCAGAAGTGAAGACTGGCTCACATGACCCTCCTTGGCAAGGCTGGCCATGCCCTTTTACTTGTGCCCAGACCTCCAGCAAAAGCCCGCTGGTGAAATCTGGGAAATCAGGAGATCCAGAACCTCGAGAACTCCATTATGCTCCAACCCCCAGCACCCTGACAACCCATGCCCTCCCCATGTGCCCCAAGGGAAGTCAGGCCCCAGGACTCCCAGGGCAGCAAGGCCACTGTGGCTCTTGGAAACAGGCTGGAATAATGCCCTGGTGGCCCAGGTGGCTTGCCTCTCCTGGGGCATTCAGAACCCTTGGCCCTCTTCTGCCTGCATTCTCTGTTGATACAGAGTTCTCGAACAGCCCTTCCTATGCCTCAAAAAAAAAAAAAAAAAAAAAAAAAAAAAAAAAAAAAAAAAAAAAAAAAAAAAGAACAATCAAGACTCCACCACCGCCTTGGCTGGTGCTCTCTTCTGCATAATTTCATCCAGATGTACCCCTGGGTTCTTCTGCCAGAAGGGTCAGGAAGCAGTCTACCAGTGATACCCGGAGGCAGACATGAAGAACGAGAACACAGAACTGAGCCTTCGGTCCCTCTAAAAGGGAAGTTGGGAGATGAGGGTTTCCCACCAAGGTTCCAACATCCCATTCTTCTCTGCACTTTAAGTCCCTTCCCTGAAGACATGGCTGCCACGCTGGGGCAAACCCAAACCCATGCCCTGAACAAAAGCACAGGACTTACCATGATAGAAAAGATGAGGGGAATGAGGTTGAGGGGCCAGACCGGGCAAAAGCAAGAGGCAATGGCAAGGATCAGGTAATCTTTGGGGGCTTCTTGATCCTGGGCATAGGAGGTGGTGGCAACAGAGGATGCTCGTCGAGAGCTGGCCCGGGAAGGGGAGCCAGGGAGGGAGTGCTGGCGGTGCCCCTCAGAGATGACCTTGAAGGGCAGGCTGTGGCCATTCTGCTCCAGGTCCAGAGCCCCTGACAGGGACTTGGACAGATTCAGGGCTTTGTCATCCTTGTTCTCCACTTTGGTGAGAAGCTTCTCCATCTCGGGCAGCTCCAGGGGCGAGGTGGAGCCTGGGTCTTGAAACTGAGGCCGCACCGGGTTGGCCATGTTGGCTTTGGCCTTGGGTTTCTTCAGGTCCAGGTAGGGCCAGGGACAGCCTGCTCCAGAGGGTCCTCAGCACAGCACCCCCAGCTCAGATTTCAAACCTCCAGGACAAGAGTGGATATGTATTGTGGGGAGCTGGGGGCCAGCTGGGTGCTGGAAGACTCGGATGAGCTTCTCAAGACTAGCAGGGTTCACAACTGGAGGCTGCTGCTGCTGCTGCTGCTGCTGCTGTGAGAAGCTCCCAGGAAGCTAGAGGCTTCAGCTCCGTTCAAGTTTGAGGCCAACTTTGCTGGAGCTGCTGACTGCACAGATGGGCGGGGAAGCAAGAGAAAGTCGGGAGGGCAGAGAGAGGAAGAATGCTCTTCTCGCCTCTCTAGTGACTGAGGCAGAGGCTGAGGCGGGGAAGCTGTGTGTGCAGTGTGTGTGTGTGTGTGTGTGTGTGTGTGTGTGTGAGAGAGAGAGAGAGAGAGAGAGAGAACCTCCCTCCCTCTCCACTCTCCTTGGAGATGTCTCTCTTTTTCAATTCCCTTCTCCCCAGAGAATCACCCCAGCAGCATCTTGCCTCTGGCCCGGCCCAGCCCAGCAGAGTCCACAGGGACTTGGACCAGCCTCTGGTTTCCTCTGCAGTCCCACACCTGCTCCTCTGGGCTATGGGCTTAGATAGAGAAAAAGACAGGGATCACCGAAGCAAGTGCCTCCTGCTTCTCCTCCACTAAGCAGGCTTGTGCATCCCATCATCTGTCGGCAGGTGCTGGGCCCTGGGCCCATCCTCTCCTCCTAGGCCTTCACCCTCAACACTTATCTGGGGAAAGAGATGTGACGGCTATGTGGTTGGTCCCTGGAGGACAGTAGGACCTTAAGCCTAGGTTCCTAAACGGCTCACCAAGGGCCGATGAAGGGGCCTGTGGGGTAAATGCCTCTCTGTCTCATGCCTTCCATGGCTTATGGTGCTGAGCTGTAGGCAGAGCCCACCCTTGGGATTTCTCTAACAGACGCCAGCTCTGAGAGTGCCCTAGGCTCTGCCTGTCTTTCCTCTAGTTCTTTCTCTTCTGTTTCTGCTCCTCGATTCTCTTCATCTTGTTCCCTTTCCCTTACCTGACTCCTTGTTTTGTTTCACCAGAGTGACCTAAAGCCACCAAGGGTACACAGAGAAAGTATAGCTTGGATGGGGCACACGAAATCATTTAAAATTCAGGGTCACGCATGATGTGGGAAACGAGAGCCGGAAGCACCGCAGAGATCACAGAGTTCAAATCTGTTGCTTTCATAATTCAGAAATAGAGGCTCATAGAAGAAACACTCATCTCAGCGTCATCTCAGTCAGATGGCTTTCCCTGGCCTATGTCCTGGGGCTGGAGAGGGGCAAAATCAGCCATGGGTAGGGAGCAAAACCAGCCTGGGGGGGGAGGGCTGGGAGAACAAAACCAGCCACAGTGTGGGGGGGGAGAGGGGAACAAAATCAATCACAGAGGGAGGGGGCAGGAGGATGACTTTGGTTGGTTTCAAGTTTATTTCAGAAATATTGCTCCTAGCAGAAGTAGAAGGGGAGTTTGACTTCACAGAGAGCTGGCAGGAGGAAGAGAGGAAGGAGGGAGGAAGGGATGCCAGACCTGAGAAGGAGTCACATGTGGGACCTGCCTGAAGGGGGACCTGGGAGACTGAAAGCACACCTAGGAACTAGTAAGTTTAGAAATTCTAGCCGGGTGGTGGTGGCACACGCCTTTAATCCCAGCACTCGGGAGGCAGAGGCAGGCGGATCTCTGTGAGTTCGAGGCCAGTCTGGTCTACAAGAGCTAGCTCCAGGACAGGCTCCAAAGCCACAGAGAAACCTTGTCTCAAAAAAACCAAAAAAAAAAAAAAAAGAAGAAAAGAAATTCTTTGAGGAATTAAGGTGAATTCTCATGTTTGATAAGTTAAACTATATTAAAGAATTTTTTATTCAAGGGTTAGGCATAGTGGGTAAAGTGCTTGCCAAGAAACGGTGAGGCCTGAAGCTCACACAGTACCCACACACATGCCAGGTAGGAATGGCGGCCTACCTGTGCTCCCAGCCCTTGGGAGGCAGAACCAGGGATTCCCCAGCTTGTGAATTAGTGAGGTCCTGGTTCAGATGGAGACTCTGACTTAATATAGAAGGGAAAGACACCCACTGTCAACCTCTGGCCTCTGCAACATGTGCACAAACCTGATGTGCACCAGCAAACGTGACCATCTCCCACACATACGCATGCTATTCCACCTCACGCACATACATATAAAAAAGGAACTTTTATTTAGTAAGGCAAAACCATTGTTATTTGCAAAAGGCAGCCCTCTAGGGAGACACTTTGTCCGTCTCAAACCTTGGGGTGACTCTTTCTATCTCAAGGCAGGAGGGTGGCACGGGAAATGAACTGGGTGGGTGGCCCTGCCTAGGAGTCTGGGAAACTGAGCTGATGCCGTTCAAATAGAAAAGGCAAGGAAACTAGGTCCCTGACAGTGATGGGGCTCCTCTCATCAGTACCCAGGTTACAAGGTGGGAGCTGTCCCTTGGATAAAGGAACTTAGGCCCAGCCCAATCCTAGCAACTTGTGGCTCTGAATACTTGAAATGTGACTAATTTAAATAAAAATGTGCTGGTAAAAAGAAATATTTCAAGCAAATAAATATTGGAGGGAATCAGACATAAAGAGACAGTTTTTGACTTAGTAAAAGATACAAGAAAAAAGGGAATCAAGATGCCCCAGAGTGGTCTTCGGCAGGAGCAGGAAAGGGGCCTGATGGGCTGGGATGGGGGGGACCACCAAATCAGGTTGACCATACTGAATCTGCAGTGCCACCTAGTGGTTAATACTAATAGGTGACTGATCAGAGTTGGGGGTGAGCAGAGAAGTAGATGGATGTTTTGGTATTCCCAGATGAATCCAACCTGGCCAGTGGCATAGTGTGCTGGTCCATTATGCAGTAGTCCCAGATAGGGTTCCTTCCTGTTTCTGCATCCCCAGAGCTGGGGTGACAGGGGTGTGCACACCTGGTTTACATGGCGTCCTCCCCAGAGCTGGGGTGACAGGGGCGTACACACCTGGTTTACATGGGTGCTGGATGCTGAGCTCAGATCCCCTGGTATTCACTACTAAGGCATCTCCCAGGTCTCTAACGCATGGTGTTTTTTTTCTAACTCCCCCTACCCATTTCCCTCTCTTCTTAAAACATATTCTTATTGCTGGGCAGTGGAGTTGCATGCTTTTAATCCCAGCACTTGGGAGGCAGAGGCAGGTGGATCTCTATGAGTTCGACGCCAGCCTGGTCTACAGAGTGAGTTCCAGGACAGGCTCCAAAGTTACACAGAGAAACCCTGTCTCAAAAAACAAAACAAAAAATTCTTATATTTGTCTATTTTGTTGGGGGTGGGTGCATGTATGTGCCACGGCAAACATGTGAAAGTCAGAGGACAGCTTGCAGGAGTTGCTTCTCTTCTTCCACTATGAAGGCTCCAGAGGTCAAACTTAGGTTGTTGGGTTTGGCAACACGTGACTTTACCAACTGAGCCATCTCCCTAACCCTTAACAAATTTTTTTTAACTTACTCCATATAAAAATGAGGGTTTCATAATTTTAATATAAAGATATCGGGACCTAAATAGCTTTGAGCTCTGACCAACTCCTGTTCATGTGACCCAGCCTGAGGAGGAGGAGCTGAGCCCTGTCTCAGCTGGACAAGTAGATTGCTGAGCCCTCCTGAGCTGTGAGGATGCTAAAAGTACTGAGACATTTGTATTCTCTGCCTCTGACAGGCTTAGTGGCACAGACTTGTGAGCTCAGCACTTCTGAGACTGAGGCAGAAGGATGGAGAGTTCCTGGTCACCCTGGACGATACAAGCAGGTGCTCTCAAAAAAACAAAACAAAACACAGAGAGAGAGAGAGAGAGAGAAAGTAAAAACTGGACATGGTGGTGCACACTTTTAATCCCAGCACTCAGGATTTACCAGGCTGGAGAAATGGCTCAACTGTTAAGAGCCCTTGTTGCTCCTGCAGAGGAGCTGGGCTCAACGCCCAGCATCCACATGGTGGCTCACAACCATCTGTAACTTTAGTTCTAGTGGATCTTCTGATCTCTTTAGGCATCAAGCATGTACATGGAGCACATACATACATGCAGGCAAAACACACACAAAAAAATGAATAAATTACAAAAAAAAAAAAACAGTAAGGGGGCTGGAGAGCGTGTGTGGCTCTTGCAGAGGACCAGGATGCAGACAACCAGAATTCAGCTCCCAGAACCCTTATTAAGTAGCTCACAACCACACTCAACTCCAACTCTGAAGATCTAGCACCCTCTTCTGGACTCTAAGGGCACCTGCGCTCATGTGCTTACACCCCCCCAATACACACACATTAAAAGTAATATGAATAAAACTTTTTTTAAAAATTCAGTCAAACTTTTAAAAGGGCCAATACTTGTACTGCTAATAATAATAATAATAATGTAAAAATTATATTAAAAATCCCCTTGAGAGACTCTTTGAGGGACTTTTTTCCAGTCTTGCATAGATAAGGAATTTCTTTGTCCATATCAGTTTTTATAACTTTTGGCCACAGCAGCACTATTGCAATGTGTGGTCCCTTTCTGGAATTTACTTTTAAAAAGCATTTTTAAGTCATACCATTGTGTTCCCCCCCACCCCCGCTATGTTTGGACAAACCCATCTGATCTTAGTTGATAAGCTTCATCTCTTTAATAAATCTCAAATTTATCGTTTTTTTATAGGATCACTCATCTAGGAGAATGGACATGATCTTGGGAAGCAATTTTTTTTTTCAAAACTCATGCAAGAGTTGTAGAAACTTTTTGTAGAAAATTGATGTAGACACATAATTGAGGCTCTTCTGGCTTAGACTCTCCCTGAAGCTCTGGGGAGAGGAGGCAGCTCCTGTTAGGTTGGTACATACACGCACACACACATATTCATGAAGCCATACATCTGCATAAATACATATATAATACGTATGTGCCAAAAGATTTCATAATAGGCGAATACATATCAGCATACTGGCACTCAAGCAGAGTCCTAATGAAGCAATAAAAGGAACCATGTTGCAGGCTCCACGGCTTCTAAACACCTTCCCAAAACACAGTGTCTTAAGGCAACCTCGTGAACAGATTGATTAACTACCTTCCACTCAGGGCTTACGGCGGAGCTAAGCACTGCCAAGTGCTTTCAATGTGTCTCATTTGCTCTGCACAGCAGCTTGTGGTGTAGCAACTGACTGTGTAGCCATTATACAAAGAGGTTAAGTGATTTGCTCAAGGCCACTCAACTGCTGAGCTAGAAGGCAGGCAGAGTTCATTCAACTCCTGCACGTGCTGCATACCCTAATTCCACCCACAGGGCGCGCCATCGATGTCCTTAGGTGAAGAACGTGATGCGGGGAGAAAAATCTTATTATCTTAGAATTTAGGAAAACAGGATTTGCTACGTATTTATCTTATTTCCATTGAAAAAGTCCCTGAAGGTAAAACAAGGGTAAAGCATTGTCTGAGCTGCCCAAACATAGAATTGTAGTACTGAACAGCAGCAATTTGTAAACAACTGCTGAAAGCTACCTCAGCCTCCCGGAGGTGGCATCACTATCCACATCAGAAGTGAAGTGGCAGGGAGGTCGATCCCAGGCAGGCCCAGGTTCGTTCCTTTTCCTGCGTCTATCCGCTTAGGGACCGGACTGAAGCTAGAGTCTCACACTTCGCTCCTATCTAGACCCAGAGCAGAAGCCTTCCCGCGGACTGTTTCACAACCTTGGCTGTGGGAACAGGAGCCTTAAGGCTAAGACTGGAGGAGACAAGACGTCACAGAAAGCAGATAGCTTCAGTTGTGACCTTGAATTTCATCTCGACTGTGCTGAGAAACCCTCATTCTCCGAGTCCATTCATGCCTGTGACATTTGTCCAGCCTCCATTCAGAGGTGGCAACAGCCCAGCAAACAGTGCCTGCCGCAATTAGCACCCCACGCAGGAGCCCATCCTATAGACAGCTGACCAGTTCTCCATAATTCTCAGGAAAAGATGTTCCTGTGCCTTCCTTGGCTTTGGCCTAAGACCACCACTCTTCCCCAGCCCACACCTCAAAATCCCTCCTGGATTCCTAGTCTACTTCTCTACAGAAGCCCGGGCGCTCTATTGGCTGTGAGCTCTACCTATCGCTCTGGGTCCCTGACCGGACCCCTTGACCTTGCCCTCAACTTCCCCCTCCCTGCGACTTGCGCAGGCTCTCTTCTCAAGGCAGCCTAGACTGAGGCTCACTGCAGACAGCAGTCCGGCAGGGAGACTCACAGGTGAAGGTGACAATGACCTTAGCATCCGATGCCCCATTATAGCACAGGGAGGAATTTCTCCTCTAATGGCTCTTTACCGGGGTCCCTATCTCATTGTGCTCAGCCATTCCCTGGTCTTGCTATAAACCAGTGCACGGGTGCCTCCTGGGGGCTGCAGTCCCTACCCAGCCTTCCAGAGTAACCCCCAGGTTCCCAGGCTTTCCTATCACACTAGGTCACTGAACTCAGTGGCGTCCTGGTAGCGGATGGACAAGACACTTTCCTTTTTATTTGGTCATTTTCCCGACCTCTCAGATCAACAGCAGCCCAAACAAGGTAAGAGGGCCACAGCGTGCACCCTCAGATCAGAGCAGCTGTCCACCCACAAAATCCCATGAGTTCCACTGTCCAAATGCAGCAAGAGCAAAGAGGGTTCAGAGGCACAAAAAAGCAGAGGCTACTTCCCAGGAAGAAAAGGTTGGCCAAGTCCAAACCTAAGATCTCACTCCTTCAGCACCCCAGGCTGGGGTGTGGGAAGGCTGCCCTGGCCCCCAGAGTTCCTTCCCGCTGGTAAGGCAGCCACTCAAGTCGCACCCCATCCAGTTTTGCTCTGTCCGGGATGACTTTTGCCGTCTTCTCTTTTGCAGTAGTCATTCCGCCAGCTAACCTGATTTCCCTCTCGGTGACCGAGTCAGGAGTGCTGGAAGCCCATCCCGGAGCCCCACCGCCACGGAATCGGCCCGACAGGGGGAGCCCCAGGACATCGGCGCCAGCTTCCCCCGGAGGCCTGGGCCAAACTGGGACCTTCAGCTACCACCCTGGGCCGCCCCAAAGGCGCGTGCGGGGAGCACGAAGCGCAGCGCGGTGAAGGCGGCACTAAGGAGTTGGTGACATCCCTGCGCACGAGGCCAGGCGCTGCGGTCGGCGGCGCGGACCGAGGAGCACTGAAGCCGGAGTCCCCCACTCCTGAGCCGTGAGCAGCCTGGCCATGACACTCCAGGTGGCTGCAGGGCCAGCGGGGCGCCGGGCTGGCACGCAGGACCAGGGAGAGCGCAGTGATGCGGTGGATGGCCCTGCGCAGCGTGGCGATCTTGGAGAGCCGCTTGCCACCCAGGTCGTGCTGCAGCGCCCGGCGCAGCGCGTTGAACGCCTCGTTGTAATCCAGGATGCGTTTACGCTCCCGCACGTTGGCCGCCATGCGCCGCGCCTTGGACCGGGCGGGCCGCTCGCGCCTTCTGCCTGCCGCCTCCTCTGTCTCATCCAGACTGCGCTTCAGCACTCCAAAATTCCTGCCAGCCTCGGGGCAAGAGCGCCCCAAGTCCTCCACAGAACCCTCACTCCGCTTCAGTTCCCTGAGGCCTAGTCCTGGCGTGCCTCGGAGCATGGCCTATACCCTGGCCCTGCAGCTTCTGCTTCGAGTCCGAAGGGTTGCTGGTCCACTTTGACTGTTGGCGCTTGCTGGCTGGACACTCTCTGGACAGGCCCTCTCTATCCGAGCTTTATGACACCACGTGGCTCCCCGCCCTCCCAGTCCATCCATCTCCCTCCTCCTGCTTTATTACCTGCCCCCAGGTAAGATGGTGAGGGAGGAACTGAGAGGAAGGAAGGAAGCGAGGAAGGAAGCATGCAGGTTCTTGTACACAGGACCAGCTGGGTAGCCTGGCCAAGCCGGAGGCGGTGCTCTAGTTGTCACCGGGAATGTGCTTGTTCTGCTCACGGACCCTCGGGTACGACTGGGTTCTGTTTCTGTCTCCTGACCCCAGATAGAATGCCACATTTGCTTCTGGGCAAGAGCGCAGGCAGGCTTTCAGAAGAATAGCAATGATGGATTGAGTGAGTTTCAAGAACCTTGAGTAAGGGCACCTGCTGCCAATCTGTGAGCAACCAGAGTTGACACTAAGGTTTAGCATGACCATCCCAGAAGAATCCAGAAAGGAGGAGCAGATCTGATGCAGCAGGTAACCTTGAGCCACCACTGTGAGGCTGGTACGGATTCTGGGTTGGGGTTTGGATTGAGCCCAGTATTCCCCCTACCTCTTTCGTGCTCCCCCATCTGCAGACAGAGCTGGGCTGAGTCAGAAGCAAAGACTGGGGAAGACTTATTTCTGGCTTGTCTTGCAGTATAGTCAGGGAGCAGCAAGTCCAGGGCCTTGGAACAGCCCTATCCCACGACACAGTATGGCCAAGTTATGAATGCAGCGGACAATCCCCATTGCCATCACCAGGACTGGGATTCTAAACAAGATCAAAAAGAAAAAGAAGAGGAAGGAAGAAGGAAGGAAGGATAATGCTTACTCCTAGGACACATCCCCAGTGGAATTTTAGGGACGCATTCATGATTTATCAAGAGCAACATATTAAGATTAATCTCATTCCCAGCCACATTCCAAATGTTGTGGCACCAGCCAGGATGGGTGCACAGGTCACATTCATGTTGCCAATAACTTCATTACTTCAAGCTGAGTTTTCCCACAGAGGAAAAGAACAGGGCGCTGAGAAACAAACTTCATGGACTTACATATGTCTGTCTTGGTCACTTGACTGAAAATAACCTAAAAACTATTATTTTTCAGGGTCAATTTCTCCAAAATGTCCAATATATGTGGAATAGAAAGTGGCTAAGCCCATCTATAATCCCAGCACTTGGGAAGTAGAGGCAAGATGATCAGGAGTTGGATACCAGCCTCAGTTACATAGAAGTTTGATCCTAGCCTAGGCTATATGAGACCTTGCCTCAAGAACAAAACAAAATTTTAAAAAGTGACTAGAAGCTAGGCGTAGTGGTGCATGCCTGTCACCTCAGTGCTCAGGAAGGCTGATCAAGATCACCCGTGTGACACCTGTTCATGCTGCTTATAGAGACCTTGTTTTAGAAACAGCTGGGGAAGAGGGCTGGGAGTTTAGCTCAGTGGTAGAGTGTCTATGCATAAAACCCTGATTCAAAGCCTAGCATTACAAAACAAAAACAAACAAATAATAAAACAGCAAAAAAAAAGGCTACACCAGATATTCCCATTGTATATCATCATCACCATCATCACCATCATGCTCAAACAACAGGATGCCAGTGTAGATGGATCTCAGAACAGAAGATAGGCCAGGCCAAAGCCCAGGCATCCAGCTCCGGAGTGTCACATTCCATGGGTGCTCTACCGTGTCTTTTAGCCTGTTGAAGGCCTGCTAGAGACTGCTGAGCTGTGGCCCTGTTCATCCAGGCTGACTCGGGGACTCAGGGCCTTGCCCAGCCTCTAAGAAAAGCCTGACTCTAGGGTGGAGAGCCTTGGACAGGGTGGTGCACCTCAACAGTTTGGTACCAAAGGAAGCTTGGTGGTGATGGGGCTCTTCCTCCCATCTGCTCCAGCCACTGACTCCTTGCTGAGCAAACCTGTGCCCGTCATCTCATCTGCTCACCTCAGTTCCCTTTGTTTTATGTGGAAGATACCTTCTCTGTGAGAGTTTAGCCAGGGGGCTGATGAGATGGCTCAGTCAGTAAAGTGTCCGCTGCCCAAACAGAAAGACCTGTTCAGATCCTCAGCACCCATATCAAAGCTGGGCATAGCATCTGTAATTCCAGATCTGGCCAGATGGAGACAGGCAGACCCCAGGAGCTCACTGTCAAGCCAGCCTCGCCATACTGAGGAGCTCAGGTTCAGTGAGAGATCGCATCTCAAAGCTACAAGATGGAGAACAACTAAGGAAGACACTTGGCTGAACTGGGATTGATGGAGGGGATGTGGAACTAAAGGAAAGCAGACAGATAGGCATCCCCAGCCGCAGAATTATTCTAATCAACTAAAGGGCCACTGTCCTCTGGAGCAGGAACTGTTTGATGTGGGTTCCCCTCTGTATGCCATTGGTTAGTAAAGAAACAGTCTTGGGCCTGCCCAAGGAATAGAGGTAGGCAGGGAAAACTAAACTGAATGCTGGGAGAAAGAAGGAGGAGTCAGAAAGAAGCCATGTAGCCCCACCGGAGACAGATGCCAGAACTTTAGCCGGTAAGCCACAGCCACGTGGCAATACACAGATTAATAAAAATGGGTTAAATTAATATGTAAGAACTAACCAATAAGAAGCTAGAGCTAATGGGCCAAGCAGTGATTTCATTAATACAGTTTCTGCGTGGTTATTTCGGGGCTGAGCTGTTGAGCAGCTGGGAACTAACTAGGGGTCCTCTAACAACAACTGCTTCTTCACACAAAGGGACAGGGAGTTTGGGGGTTTTACAGGTAGAAAAGGATTGGATGAGAGATTTCATCTGCAGGTCAGTTTCCCCACAGTCTTAAAGCAGTGGACACCCCAAACAGGCACATGCCTTTAATCTCAGCACTTGAGAGGCAGAAGCAGGTGGATCTCTGTGAGTCTGAGGCCAACCTGCCACATAGAGAATTCCTGGACAGCCAGGGCTACTTAGAGAAACCCTGTCTCAAATAAACGAAAAAGGGGCAAACGTGACTGAAAGAGGCATGTGTTTCTTCCTCAGATCCTAAAAGCCCGCAGCTGTCGTCAGTCACATCAACTGGCCTGTCCAGAGCTCTCAGTCCAGCTGGGCCATTAGGTCATTAACCCTTCATACCCGATGTCAACCCCTAACCTCCAGTTGTATGCACAAACATGCACACACTCTTGCCTGCACAGATACATATACTACACACAGGCACACCAGAAAAAGAGAGACAGGCAGACAAAAAGAGTGTAGACAGGACTATGCCACCTACCAGGTCAAGTGAGAAACCAAATAAAAATGTGGAACTCTTTCTCAAAATGATTAGGAATTTGAAGACAAAGGCAGACAGCAGTTCGCCAAACCCTAGTGTTCGGAAGTGCTGCCTCGTTTCCAGACCCATGAGGGTAGGAAAGAGCTCAAGCGTTGGGTAGACACTCATCTGGATACCTAGCAAAACCTTCACTACAGCCAAAGATGGGCAAGCCCTGCACATTCCCATCACCGTGGACAGATGGAGGGGACCAATCCAAACAAGCTGTCCTTCCTCCTCCATCTCCAGAGAGCTCCCCGGAAGCAAAGGGGAAGGTGCCAGCAGGTGATAAATAAGCTTAAATTGCTTCTGATGCCTTCCTTCCTCCAGTGACTCAGTATTTTAGAACTCACACTCCACTACGGACACTATGCAGCTTAGTAATAATTAATCATAAAAATAATAATCTTAATAATACTGATACCGACTTCTGCGAAGTGTTTACTGTAGCCAAGGCTTCGACTGAGTGCTTTTAAGCATACATTATCTTAGCCTCCCAGCAATCCTATATGGAAGGCCTATGATTATAATACCTATTTTACAGACTGCAAACAGAAACCCAGACAAGGAACTTAGGCCAAGCCACTGAACTGACCTGGAGTGTGGCTCCCTTCTGGGCTGAGCCTGCACTCCCAGCTCATGAGCACATGTAGTACCCGGAGTCCCCACTGACCACCTGTAGCGGTTAGAAACCTGGCATTTATTTGTCTTTTGAAGTAAAAGCTCTCAAAGAACTGGGGCTGGAATTCGGTGACAGAACACTTGCTTATCATGAGCAAGGGCACCTTCTGCTTTTGCAGATGGGAGTTCAGCAATGTAAGTACCCGTGTGAGTGTGTGTGTGTAAGATGTGTGTTCTTTAACCACCCGTGACTCCAGCGCAAAGGGATCCCATGCCTTCTTCTGGTCTCCTGAGGCAGAATTTTAACTTTTATTACCAGCTGTGGTGAAGCACACCTGAATCCCAGCACTCGGGAGACAGAGGCAGGAGGTTTGCTAAAACCACTTTGGTCCACATAGCAAGCTCTAGGTGAGTCAGGGTCTTAACCTCAGCCAAGTTTACCTTGCATAAAAACATTGTTCAAGGGAGGCAGAGACAGGCAGATCTCGGTGAGTGTGAGGTCAGTCTGGTCTACAAAGCAAGTTCCAGGACAGGCTCCAAAGCCCAGGGTGACAGCAAAAACGAGATACTACTGTCTTTCTCTGCTCACTGAGCATTGTGACTCCAGTGAGCAGAGACAGTAGTATCTCGTGTTTGCAACTAGCCTGGGCAAGTTAGTGGCACCCTGTCTCAGGAGGGAAAAAAAGAGGAATGGGGAGAAAGAGAAAAGAAAAAGAAGAGTCCGCAGCTGTACGTCAGTAACTTTGGGGCCATGCTTTCCTGATCTTTGGCTGCTGGGTGAGTACATTGGGATCCCACGAGGGATCTTCAAAGATATTCCGCGGCACCTGCGGCGCTGGCCCTGGAGCCGCCCCTGCCGGCCGCTCCAGAGCTCCGCAGCTCCTGCTCGGCCGGAGGAGGAGCCCAGGCAGGTGATTTAGGGCCGGGCGGTTCCGCTGGCGGCCGCCAAGGTGCCTATTATCGCCCAGGCTGGCCTGGATTTCAGAAATTTTTCTCCAGCGTCGCTCCCTCGGGGGAGCACAGAATCCCACCTTGGAAGAAAACGGAGGAGCCACGCTTAAGAGCACACTTAGGAGAGAGCCTCTGTGTCTCTACCCTATCATACCCGGGCCCCTCGCTTTGCCACCGGGACCATGGCTTAGAATGGGACATCATGCTGTCATTCAATAACAAGAGACAACAAAACCAGTATGAACCCAACGCTTTCTGCATGCCATACTAAGTACATACTCTACCACTGACCCACACTTCTGTCGCACAACTGCCAACAACAGAACTATTTTCAGAGGGTTCGATTCCCAGGACCCATAAGGCAATCCAGTTCCAGGGGATCAGAAGCCCTCTTCTGAACTACGCTGAATCACATAGTACATGCAGGCAAAAACACCCATGTGCAAAATAAAATAATAGTTTTTAAAACTTTAAAAATTACTGACTGGAGTTGTTACAGATGGTTTAGAGAAGAGACCGATATGGCCCCAAACCTACCCTGTTGGGGTCCTGAACAGCAAATAATAATTGAGTAATTTGAGTATTGAGGGCTGGAGAAGCCGCTCAGTTCCTGAGTGCTTGACTAACATGCAGGAGGCCCTGCTATCACATAAACGAGGTAGGTATGGTTACACACACTTGTAATCTAATCCCAGCACTCAGGAGGTGGAGGCAGGCAAATAAGTTTAAGGTCATCCTAGGCTTCAGAGGTTCAAGGCCAGTGTGGGCCACATAAGATTATATATATATATATATAATGTTTTAAAGTAGAAAAAATGTAAAGGTTAGTAGCATACTAACACATTTCCACAAGAATGAAATAATAAAGCTAATCTTTAACCAACCTATGGGGTGCATGTGTTTTTATCCCAGTACTCAAGAGGCAGAGGTAGATGGATCTCTGTGAGTTCAAGACCAGCCTGGTCTACATATTGAGCTTCAGGCCAAGTGACTACCTCCTGAGACCCTGCTTCAAATGCAAACAAACCACCACCACCAAGACACACACACTAAATTATGTATTAAATAAGTATTGTCAAAACCAGCATAGTGACTCTAATCCCAGCATCCAGAAGGCTGAAGCCAGAGGATCTCACATTTAAGGACAGTCTGGGTTACATATTCACACCATGTTAAAAAAAAAAAAAAAAAAAAAAGAAAGGAAGGGAGGGAGGGAGGGAGGGAGGGAGGGAGGAAGTAAGGAAGACACAATGGACCAATGATAAATTACAAATAGAGGAGACACTGGGAGCTGGAGAGATGGCTGAGTGTCTGCTTTGCAGCACTGCCTGCTTTTCCAGAGGTCCCTGGTTTGATCTCGAGCACCTACGTGGCTGTCTGTAACTTCAGTTTCAGGGTATCTAACCCCTTCTTCTGGTCTCTGTGGGTACTGCATGCAAGTGGTCCTCAGATGCATACAGGCAAAACACCCATATACATAAGTGTAAAAGAAAATAAAGACAGGGCCTTTCTTCACAGCCCTGGCTGTTCCAGGGAGATCCGATGCCCTCTTCTGGCCTCCGGGGGTAGCAGGCACACATGTGGTGCACAGACATACATCCAGGCAAAGCACTCACATTCGCGAAAAATACAAAGAAATAAATCTTTTGACAAAACGGTTAGTTTCCATTATCGTCTTTCTGGTAAAACCAGCATTCCAGGAGCGCCGACTTCTGCCCCTCCCACCTCCCGCCCACACAGCATCCACTCTGCCTGCACCCCACAGCCAGTGTTGATTTGGGCTGGAATCACTTTTATTTTTTTTTAGATCTACAGCCTTGGACAAGATGCTTATCTGCTTCAGGCTCTGGTTTCCTTGTCTGTCAAATGGGCAAATGTAACAACAGTACTGCCTCTTGAGATTTCTTGTTAGAGTTAAATACAGTGGAGTGTGTGAGAGAAGCGCTCAGCCCCCTCCTGTAGATGCTCAGGGACTGGGCACTTCCTCTACCTCGATTGTCCCCTCCCTGTCAGGCAGTAAATCATCCACTTGACCAGGAGCTGCCCCTGGCCTCCCAGCCCAGCACTCCTCACCCCTCCACCCACTAATGACAGGGCCATTGGCTCCTCATTAAGAAAATGACAACGAGGCCTCTGTGCTTAGCTGGGGTCCAATTTCGAGACTTGTCCCAGTAAGTGGGGAGTAAAGCAAGAACGCCAGGTCTAGGGGGTTGGCAGGAGGAAGGAGGGTTCTGCCTCCTGGGAGAAGCAGCTTCTGCTCTGACCAGGGCAGATGAAGGTCAGGAGTCCTATGGAAAGGACTCTATTTCCACGGTGAGGAAAAGCAGGGTTCCTTTCTATTGTCGGGGGGAATGGGGCCTTGAGTACCAGCCTCAGTACCCCTCGGGGCTCAGAATTGGATGTCTATGGCAGGGGAGGATCTGAGGGTAAAAAAAATTAACTCAAGTACGTTACCTCTGCATGTTCTTTATTTTCCGTGTGAGGGGAAAAAGTGAACAAGGGGCACAGAGAAAAAGAAAAATAAGGGGGAGAAGAAGGAGGAGAGGAAGAGAAGGAGAAGAAAGAAGGAGTAAGGGAGAGAAGTAGCAAGGAGAAGAAGAAGAAAAAGGTGTAATCTCTATGAGGGTTTTAGTTTTCACAGACATAGTTGGAAAATTCCATAGGCAAGGACAATGATAATATGTATATCAAAATCACAAAAAGGGCCGATAGAACCTGACAAAGCTGTGCTCCAGAACAGGTGGCACCACCCGGGAAAGAGCCAGCATCCAAGGGGAAGCACCTGACATCCCAAACCATCAGATAAAGTTACCAAACATCCCTGAATTCTGGATTCACCCATCCTCCTCATCCAATCTCAAATAACTGGCTTTGGGGACACCCAGATTTGTTTGCTAGCAAAGATGGGGTATATTGCCTTCTTGTTCAGTGCCTGTCTTCCATAGAAATTTCTCTGTGGTCTGTTAGCAGGTAATTCTGTGGGACTGTCTCTATGTAAATTTGACTGTTAGAACAAAGAGAGAATGTTGTCGCTCTAAGGCCTCATGGTGTGGGGGAATGGAGCAAGGTCACTCCATTGCCCGTGCAGAAGTTACATTGCTCAAGTGTTTTGGGAATGAATCCCATCTTAAAGGGAAGAATCACGGCTTCACAAGGTTTTTACATATATGACAGTGACTTTTCCAAAAGACAAGTGTTCCCGCAGCTCTGAAAAACGGGTGCCCCATAAGTTGTCCACTTGTGGATCTGCCTTTGTGAGTCTGTCAGCTGTGCATTTACTTAGTCCTGTGGGCTCCAACACCTTTCCTGGGATCAGAAGGCTGAACGACAGGGGTGGGCTCAACGATGGAGATCCTTACCCTCCCTCAGGCTAGGGTGTGGTGAAGGAAGGTGGGGTAGACCAAAATAAGATTCTAGTGCTTGTAGATGCCCACAGATGAGCACAAGGGGGTCGTGACTGTTAGCTTTCCTCGCTGCTCCCGGAAACCCGGTATCAATCTTTCAGTTCCAGTGGGTGTCTAGTTCACTGTCTCCAAAGGTGTCCAGTGCCACATCTCTGCCATGCCTAACCCTAACCCTAACCCTAACCCTAACCCTAACCCTAACCCTAACCTGTGTGGAAGGTCTGGCTGGCCAGGTTCATTCTTCAGAATTGTCTTGAGTGTTCTTGGCCCTTTATACTCTTGGTTTTTTGTGTGTGGGGGGGGAATTGTTTTTTTTTTAAGATTTATTTTATTTTTATTATGTGTACAGTATTCTCAGTATCCTGTCTGCATGTATGCCTGCAGGCCAGAAGAAGACACCAGATCTAATTACAGATGGTTGTGAGTCACCATGTGGTTGCTGGGAATTGAACTCAGGACCTTTGGAAGAGCAGGCAGTGCTCTTAACCGCTGAGCCATCTCTCCAGCCCGGGAAGGGGGGGGTTGTTTTTAATATGTAATTAAAACTTCAGGATGGAGAGATGACTCAAGAGTTAAAAGCACTGCCCACCCTTCAGAGGACTCAGGTGGTGCCCCACAACCATGTGTAACTCTAGTTCCTGGCCTCTGACACCCTCTTCTGGCCTCTGAGGACATTACGTGCTCACCGTGTGCAGATCCACATGCAGGCAAAACACCCATACACATAAAAATACATTTATACCGAAACCTTTATTGTAAAGAAATTTCAAATTTAAAAAAAACAAACAAGCAAACAAAAAAATGCTAACCAGATCCAAAGTGTATACATTTCAATGAACTTCTTTATAGTTAGATGAGTCATTCTGAAGCTGTGGGGGCACACTCTATATTTTATACTTTCACTATCAATTATATTTTTATGTACTTAACCACCACACGCACACACACACGCAAATGCAAACGCACACCACACACCCCCACACTCCCCACACACACGCATGCAAATGCACACCACACACACACGCACATATACAAACACTGAAAAATTCGTGACAGTTAAAAGTAAAACAACAATTAGCCTTATAATAAGATAATAAGAGTCCATTATCTGGATTCCATCCTTCCTCCTCGCCCACCATTCACACCTTCACACATTCAAAGAATCCCTTTGTGTAGTTCCGTGACTACTGTATGATTAAAAACGTTTTTTAAGTTGCTTGTTTAGTGTGCATATGTGTGTCAGAAGACAACCTGTGGGCATCGTTTTCTTCTTTCCACTGTGTGGGGTTGAACTCAGGTCACCAGATTTGGCAGCAAGCACTGTTGAGCCCTCTCACTACCCCTAGTCTGTGTTTTGTTTTATTTTTTTCAAGACAGGGTTTCTCTGTAGCTTTGGAGCCTGTCCTTGAACTCACTGTAGACCAGGCTGGTCTCAAACTCACAGAGATCTGCCTGTCTCTGCCTCCCAAGTACCGGATTAAAGACATGTGCCACTGTGGTTTCTTTTTAAATGCACTCCTATGCATTTTTCTTTCTCAAGATGACTTCCTAATGTTGAGAGAGAAAACAATACCACAGTAATTCTATAGTTCACATGCATACTTCATTGTGCACAAAAGAGAAAGAGAATGACCAGGCAGCTACCCTCCCCCTAAAATCTTGACCCATAAAGACTACGAGCTAATGTGATTTCTTTTAAAAACAAGATTTATTTATTTTTATTTTCTATGTGTGGGTGTTTTTGCCTGCATGTATGTCTGTGTACCACATGAGTACAGTGCCCACAAAGGCCAGAAGAAGGCATGGGTTATAGACCATTATGAGCCACCAGTGGATGCTGGGAATTGAGCCCAGGTCCTCACTCTAGAGATGATCCAATGCTCTTAACCACTGAGCCACCTCTCCAGTCTCTTGTTGCTTTTGTTTGTTAAGGTGGGGTCTCTGAGTAGGCCCTCTCCTGCCTCAGCCTTGGGAGTGTGGAGGTTATAGGTTGCCCCACTATGCTGGGCTGGGTTTAAACCAATAGGTTTGGCAAAAGTTGAGGAAATGAGCAGTCATTCCCAAGCCTTGCCTGCAGTACTCTGGAGTGTGATGTGCGCAGACTCAGTGGGCTCCCCTCCCAGCCTGCCCCCACACATACTCGCTTCCCTCTTGCCCCTTCCCTTTCAGAGTTGCCCAGCCATACCACCCACAGCCTGGAAATGGCAGGGCTACCCAACAGTGAAGTCCAGACCTCATGATGTCCAGAAGAAACCTGACCAGGAAGAGTGATTGGCTGGAAATACCCTCGTCGAAGGTGCATGGACCTCAAATAACTTTTTATGTTCAAGTCACTGATATTGGGGACTTAACCTATCACAGCACATAAAATTACCAGAACAGGGAAATTTTTAAATGTTTCCCCTAAATTTGATCCTAGCTCCTTGTGCAGTAAGCAAGGCAGAGTCCCCTTCAGCCAGTGAACAGTGCAGAGATTCAAAGAGACCATGCATTTGCCCAAGGCACACAGCCACGACTGGAGCAGGACAGGGAAGGATGTGGCACAAAGAGGCGGGATAATCTGGACCAAAATACTCAGAGTTTTGGGACAGGTGGCCAGGAGTTTGAGTCCTGCAGGAGCCACTGCTTACCAGTCAAGTGACCTTGTCATTTAATGGCTTCCTTCTGCGAGGACAAACTTTCAGGGCTGTTAGTGGCTGTTCAGGAGGTAGTAAGTGTAAGACTCCTAGCACCTAATAGACATTCAACAAATATTTGATAAAGGAATCAAAGTAGTGTTTAGTACAACTCGCAGAAAGTTACCCATTGTTTCTGTTTAGATTTTCTTCAAATATAAACATACTACAGCTTATTACTCTCAGGGTTGTCATCTCTACAAGATCCTGGAATTTGGAAGCCTCTCAAGCCCCCACCTCCCCAGGCTCCCTCAGACTTGCAGGCCTGTGCCTTTGCTTGCACCATAAATCAGGCCCCACAGGCCTGTAATTAAGGGACCACGAAGGCGGGCTGAGCCCACCCTGTCCCAGGGGCTTCCTGCACCCCGCCCTTCCATAGGGGGAGGGACGGGTTGGGAGCTGGGGGGTCCCTCCACAGGCCCCTAATTTATGGCCATTCTGTGTGAAGGAGATTTACGAGCAAAGATCTGGAGCTGGACCAAGGCGGAAACATGGGGAGCGCGGTGCAGGACACTTGGTGACAACCGTGGGCGTCCCTGGCCAAGTGGGCCAGTGGACAGGGTGACTGCTTGCAGAACACCAGCTCCTGGCTCCCGGGGCAGCCCCTCGCTTGATGATTCTGTAGGCCATCCAACCGTGTCCTTAGATCTATCACCTTGATTTTCAGATGACAACACAAACGTGAGATTGTGTTGCCTTGACTGCAAAGCTCAGAGGTTTCTGGGGAGCCAGTCACCCTTCCCCTTTGGCTTCCTCACACCCCTAGTGGCAGGACTTGGCTAGGACAGGGAACAAAAAAGGACATCTTCCAGGTCCTGCAGGCTCACTTAGATTTTAGTCCCTAACGCTTGACATATCTGTTTGTTTGTTTTGTATTTGGAGACAGGGTCTCTTTTAACCCAGGCTGGCCTTGAACTCATCATATAGCTGAAGCTAATTTTGAAGCACTGATCCCCTTGCCTCAACTTCCAAATGCTGGGATTCTAGGTATGCACCACCGTGTCCGGCCTTCGTGTACTTCATGGAAGTGGAAACAGCTTCCAGGTAGGCACACAGCTCGAAGTGAGCAGGTGTCTGAGTAACTTTGGGTGTGGTTGGAAGAGACCTGGGGCTACTGGTAAGACAGAATACATTGAGGGACACAATTTATGGGAACTCCTGGGAGCAAAGGGCCTGGGGTGTCAGCGGCAGGAAGAGGCAGTTTAGCAGGTATAACCAACCAGATCTCTCTCTTCTAGGAATATGCTCAACAGCCACACCTAGGGTGGGCCATGAAACCTATTCGCTGATGTAGCATTTAACCCTTGCCAACCTGGAATATGCCAGCTTCTTCAAGGGGTTGGGTTTTTGTGCCCAGCAGGGGTTCAAAACCCCCATAGGCTCTCAACAGGGGTTCAGAACCCCCACAGTCATCTAGGCAGTCATGCTAGGAGGTGTTCAACAGGGGTTCAGACCCCCCCACATAGTCATGTTGGGAGGTGCTCAGCAGGGGTTCAGAACCCCCATAGTCATCTAGGAAGTCATGCTAGATGCTTAGCAGGGGTTCAGAACCCCCCCATAGGTGCTCAGCAGGGGTTGAGCCCCCCCCAGTCATGCTAGGCACTCATGCTAGCAGGAATGGGTATGACCCTCGCTGACCACCTTCAGTCCAAGAAAGAAATGCTTTCCAACAGATTTTTTTTTAAATGTTTTCTTTTACGCTTGTGGGTTTTTGCCAGCATGTATGTCTGTGCACCACATGCCTGCCTGATGTCTGTGGAGTCCAACAGAGAGCACTGGATCCCCTGGAACTGAAGACACCGACCTCTGTGAGTTGCCATGTGAGTGCTGGGAACTGTACTCTGGAAGGGCACCGAGGGCCCTTAACCACCCAGTTGTTACCATCCAGCCACAATGGTTACCTCTTTGTTCATTTATTTTAGAAGGTAGCTCACTTGGTAGCCCTGGTTGGCCTTGAACCTGTAGAGCTCTGTCCTGCCTTGCCTCCAGTGAGCTGAGATTGTAGGCACGCACCACACCTGGCCATCTGTGAGTGGATGTCTGACTAGGACTCAGGTTTCACCTGAGGCAAGTGATTTACCCTCTCTTACCCAGATTCCTCGTTTGAACAATTAGAACAATAAAAGCATATGGTTGCAGGCGGGGGGGGGGGGGAGACCGCTGGGGAGATGGCTCAAAAGGTGAATGTTTGCTCTCTTAGTGTAAAGACCAGAGTTCAAATCCCTAGCAACCAAAGGAGTGGGGCACTTTCATCAGGAAAGAGCGCTTGCTGCCAAGCCCAACCACCTGAGTTCAATTCCTGAGACCCATAAAGTAGAAAAGAGACCCCTCCCCCAGATTGTTCCCTGACTTCCACATGTATACATAGAATGTATATGTGCACCCACACACATACACAGTAAATAAATGTAACGAAAAATAAACAAGACAGATAATTTGTGTGTGGCTATGCATGCCTATGACCCCACAATTGGCAAGGCAGAGACAAATGGAGTTGGAATGTCCTCTGGCCAGCTAGCTTAGCCAAAATGGTGAGTCTCCAGTTCAGTGAGGACCCTATCTCAAGATGGTGAGGCTGAGGAGAGATTAGAGGAAAACACTCTACATTCTGTTCCAGTTTCCACACGTGTGTGCACAGCATGTACACCTGCACACCACAGAGCATGTGCCACACGCACCACACAAAACACACAAACAGCCTGCACACTCAGAGATGTACCACACGTACCACACAAAATACACACACACCCTGCACACTCACAGAGATGTGCCACATGCACCATACAAAATACACATACAGCCTGCACACTCACAGAGATGTGCCACACGCACCACACAAAACACACAAACAGCCTGCACACTCACAGAGAGATGTGCCACACACACCACACGAAATACACACAGCCTGCACACTCACAGAGATGTGCCACACACACCACACAAAACACACACACAGCCTGCACACTCATAGAGATGTGCCACACGCACCACACAAAAACAAACAAAAAAGTCAGGTGGCACCACATCAGTGAAAAAATAAAACTAAATCTTAAATAAACAAGGGCAGAGGGAATGGCTCAGTCATTAGCATGCTTGTGCTCTCAACATGGCGATGAGTGACAGGTGATGATGCCACTTATGTGCACACACATACACACACATGAACATATGTATACACATGAACATATGCACCGCCATCTCCTTAATATGCATATTTGCTTCTTTTTATTTTCTGGTTTTTCAAGACAGGGTTTCTCAGTGTAACAGCCCTGGCTGCCCTGGAACTCACCCTGTAGATCAGGCTGGCCTCAAACTCAGAGATCCGCCTGCCTCTGCCTCCTGAGTGCTGGATTAAAGGTGTGCACCACCAACACCCAGCTGCAAATTTGCTTTTTAGTGTTTTAAAGTTTTTTTCCAAAGGACGTGGATTTTATTTCCAGCACCCACATAATGGCTCACAACTGTCTGCAACTCCAGTTCCAGAGAATCTAATGCCCTCTTCTGATCTCCGTGGGTACCAGGCATAAACATGGTGCATCAACACACATGTAGGAAAAATCCACGTCCTTTGAAAGAGCAGTCAGGGCTTAACCACTGAGCCATCTTTCCAGCCCCTGCTCTTCCTTAATTAATAAACTATGTGTCAGGGACAAGCAAAACACCCATATATGTAAAATAAAAAATAAAGGAAAAAATAAGTGTAATTTTTTAAGAAATTAAATTTCTTTTTATTTTCTGTAAAAAAATAAATTACATACCAAAGAATTATTTTAAAATAATTTCTTTACAAAAGTTTAATATATATACCTTTAACATATTTATATACCCAAAACATAGAGATAAAATTTTCCAACGTGAAAAGGGGTCATGAGTGGAAAAAATGAGGGGGAGGATGTTTGTGACAGGGTCTCACTATGTAACATTGGGTGACCCGGAATTTAGTAAACCAGACTGGCCCCAAACTCACAGAGATCCACCTGCTTCTGCCTCTCTAGGCTGAAGTATACACCACCACACTCATCTAGGTGGAGAGATTTTAAGCAGCCCTGTGTGGATGACGTGCCCAAATATACAGTCTCCAAAGCAGCCCAGGAGCATCCTGCATCCCCTCACTGCCTAGTCTGCCAGGCCTGTGGCCCATCAAGGCAGCCAGCACTGATCCGGACTTGTTCTCCGGTTTGTCTGCTCCTCCACAAATGTTCCAACATACATACTTCCGTAGTTAACTAGTTACAGTCAATTAGTAATACAACAGAGCAGAGTGGCATTTGCCTTTAATGCTAGTTGTCAGGGTGGGGTGGGGGTGGAGGTTGTAAGCAGAAGGCAAATCTCTCTGAGTCCCAGGCCAGCCTATATAGTGAGACCGTCTTTAAAAAGGGGGGTGGGGGAAGCAGGGGAATCCAGCTTAGCCCGGGCACCAAGCAGACAGATTCCATGCAGCAACATCCAGAAATAATACTCCACTGATGTATCACCCTTGGTGTGACACTGAAAGCTGCCGTACAGAATCCGCAACCCACGTATAATTGGGTCCTCTCCTTTGTCAGGAATTCCCAGCACGAAAAGAGGCTTAAGAAGCATGCATCAATTCTTTCTTCTCGGAGCTGTCACTTAGGCTGATCCACCGAGTCTCTCATCCTTCAAGCACGGGTAACTCATAAAACTTTTGCTCCTAAAATCGAAAGCTCTGGAACTTTGGAAAGGGTACCTTGGAAGGGCAAAAGAAATTTTAGATAGCTCGCTTGCACTCTCTGCTGGTCAGGATGTGGAACTTTAAAGCGATGAACAGTTTTTATGCAGACACAAGCTCAGGGTCTTGAGACTCTCTCTGGGGTGACAGCAACTGTAGTTTATTCTTGCATGTTGCCTAGCTCCTGCTGCTGGGGTGAGGGGCTCCTTCAATTCCTTGCAGAAGCTTTCCCTTCCCAATCTGTTTAAAAGGAATTGGGGATGATGTGGTTTGGGGTTTTTATTACATACCTTTATTTATTGTGTGTGCATGCATGCACCTTTATTGTGTGTGCATGTATACACCTTTATTTATTGTGTGTGTATGCTTGCACCTTTATTTATTGTGTGTGCATGCATACATGTGTGAGAGTGCCACACTGCATGTGTAAAGGTCAAAGGACAATTGGCAGGGATTGATTCTCCCTATCATGACCTTACCAGGGATCAAACTAAGGTCATCAGGCTTTCAAGGCAAGTGCCTTTACCCACTGAGCCATCTTGTTGCTTTTGTGGTACAGTTAATCAAATCCTGGTCCTTGCCCATTTTTAAGATTTTAAAGAAATTATGTGTGTGTGAAACTGAGCAGTGGTGACACAAGCTTTTAATCCCAGCACTCAGGAGATAGAGGCAGGTAGATCTCTGTGAGTTCAAGGCTAACCTGGTCTACAAAGCGAGTTACAGGACAGTCAAGGCTACACAAAGAAACCCTGTCTTGAAAAACCAAAACTAAAATGCTGTGGGAGCACATTCTGCTCCTTCAGCCAATAGCCTTTAAGATACCAGCCCACCTGGGCGTGGTCTTTTATATTGTAAAAGCAGCAATAACTGTGAGCCCACTCTCTTGCTTCCAGCTCCCACTTCTGGCTGCTAGACTCTGTTCCTGTTCACGTAGAGGACTATTGTCTAGGACAGTGATCTGTAAGTTTTCCCCTTAAATAAATAACCCTTCTATTATTAATTCTGAACTGGTGTGGGATTGTTTTGTGACTTGCGTCATCATTAAAATATTCGGGTGTGGGTGTGGGTGTGTGCTTGTCAGTGCAGGTTCCCATGGAGGCCAGAAGGGGGCATTAGATCTCAGTAAAAAGTTATCAAGTGGGTGCTGGGAGTTGAACTCCGGTCCATCTGGAAGATCAGCCAGTGTTCTTAACCACCAAGCCATCTCTCCAGCACCTATCTTTTTATTTTAATATGGTGCTAAAGATTGAACCCAGGGCTTTAAGCATAATAGGAAAGCATTGTACCACTACAGTTCCAGCCTTGGCAGCATCGTCTTGCATATTAAAAATCGGACTGGGTGAAGTGGCTCATACCTGCAACCCCAGTACTCCAGTACTCAGAGGCTGAGGCAGGAAGACTTTGAGCCAGTGACAAGAGACTGCCTCTCAGAAAAGCAAAAGCAACCACGCAAACAGAAAACACAGACACTGAGGGCCATGTATGGTGTGTGTACACATGGGAGGCTGAAGCAGGAGAATGACAAGTTCAAAGCCACCTTGGGCCACACACAGAGTTCAAGACCAGAATAAGCTCTAGAACAAGACCCTATCTCAGGGGTAGGGGACAGGGCTTCAGCAGTTTAAAGCACTTGCTGTTCTTGCAGAGGATCTGGGTTCAATTCCCAGCACCCACAAGGCAGCTCACAACATCTGCAACTTCAGTTCCAGGAGATCTGGTGTCCTCTTCTGGCTCCTTCGAGTACCAGGCACCAACATGGTGCACAGACACACACGCAGGCAAGGAACCCACGCACATTAACTTGAAAAAGGAGGAGGAGATACGTACATCAATTAGGGCATGAGCTTTCACTAAGTCCCAGCTGAGAGGCTAAGGCAGAAAGATCACGCGCCTGAGATCAGTTTGGAGACAGAGCAAGATCTTGTCTCAAAAAATAAAAAGCAAAAATTAAAGTAAATTCATAAACACATTGTGGTGATTTTTAATGAAAATGGCCCCTATAGGCCCCTAGGGAGTGGCAGTATTAGGAGGTGTATCCTTGCTGGAGTAGGTGTGGGGGGGCCTTGTTAGAGGAAGTGCATTACTATAGGTGGGCTTTGAGGTTGTAGATGCTCAAGCCAGGTCCAGTTTCATTCTCTCTTCCTGTTGCCTATGGATACAGATATAGAACCCTTAGCCCTTTCTTTATAAAGGAAGCCTGTCTCAGGTATTTCATTACAATGATGAAAATCTAATGCAGGCCTGGATCTCAAGACCACTGTCTTTGCAGCAGCAGAATGAAATCTAATCTATCTAATTGTTCTTTATCAATAAAAAATTGGGAGTCAGATATCGGGGTAAGAATCTGAATGATCAGAGCAGTGGAGAAGCTACCAGTGACCTCCTTTCTCTTCAGTTCCTCAATGGAAAAGAGCTGAGATCTCTCTGCCCTGCGCCTTACTACTTCCTGTCTTCTATCTGTCCTGTCCTCTAAAACCTCTATGGTTAATTTTGGTCAGCTAGTGGCTAGCTCTGCCCTCTGACTCAAAGCAGACTTTATTGCCAGAATGAAATCAAAATATCCCACACCAGCAGAACACTGACACAGAGGGTGAAGTAGGACTGTCCGCATCCCCTCCGAAACTAACAGCTCTGCACGGAAGAGGACCCTGAGGGGAGCAGGCGCTCAGAGCTGGTTGGTTCCTGCAGCATGGTTGTTTAGGAAAGAAGCAGACTCCAGAAAAAGACTGGGAGAAAGCTAAAGGGATAAAAAGGTATACTTTTTGTTTCATGGTTGTTAAGACACAGTATTGCCTCCACTGCTGGGCACCCTGTAAACATTGTAACACTGGGAATGAGGAGGTCAAAGACTACATGATGGCAGGTGACAGTGACTGGCAGGAGGATCCAGATTCTTGCTCAGGCCGTGCCTGCAGCCTTACAGATACAGCCAGGCTCTCTCTAAGATTGCTGCCTGTGGGTCTCCAGGTAACAGGCTGTTATGTGTTGGGATTTCCCTCTGGAGGGAAATTGCAGGCTCCTGGATATCAAGGACATCAAAAGGCTACTTCCTGAGGACCACACATCCTGTTCTCCATGCCCCCTCTCTTTTGCCTGGCTGCAGGCTTGTGCTGTGAAGTACAACCCTTTCCTCGGAGACCTATAGGGAGGGACCCAGACTCTACCACACAGGGCCTGATTCCACTTTACAGTCTCTGCCTTCCCAGGGCTGGGATTAAAGGCGGGGCTAGCACCGCCAAGCTGGTGTCCTTCTGACACATCTGAATGGACATAACCATTCAAGCTGAGAGCCTGGGGCTAGGAATACAGTTTTCCTAGTTAGCTCACACTGTCATCTTGACACAGCCCAGAGTCTTTTTTTTTTTCTTTTTGGTTTTTTGAGACAGGGTTTCTCTGTAGCTTTGGGGCCTGGAACTAGCCCTTGTACACCAGGCTGGCCTCGAACTCACAGAGACCCGCCTGCCTCTACCTCTGGAGTGCTAGGATTAAAGGCGTGCGCCACCATTGCCCTGCAGCTCACAGTCATTTAAAAGGAAAACCACAACTGAGGAACTGTCTAGATTAGATTGTGGGAGACTGCTTTGATTATTAATTGATGCAGGAGGGCCCAGCCCACTGTGGGCAGCACCACCCCTAGGCAGGTGGTCCTGGGCTATATAAGAAAGCTAACTAAGCATGCACCTGCAAGTGGGCCTGCCTAGGAAGCAGCATCCTTCGTGGTTCCTGCTGTGCTTTCTTGAGCTGTGCATGCATTTCCATATCAGAAGTAGTACTTAATGAATTAGCAAGCACTCCTCCCTTCAGGTTCCTACCTGAGTTCCTGTCTTGACTTCCCTCAATGAAGGACTTTGTGACCTGGATGTGTAAGACGAAATAAACCCTTTCCTCCCCAGGTTGCTTTTGACCAGAGAGTTTTATTTACCACAGCAACAGAAAGGGAACTGCCTTCTTGAGCCTGCATTCAGACTGACCCTGAAGCTCTGGGCCTTGTATTCTGCTGAGTCTCACCTAGGGCTCACTCTTCACGCCTCAGCTCCACAATGGAACTTTTGCCCCTCCCTGCTGCCTTCAGAGTCCCCAGTCTCCCTCTTAGGACTCCAGGGAAGGGGCCAGTGTTTGAGGTCCTCCTGCCATGTAGAATGAGCTCCTGCAGAGCTTTGGGTGGCACAGGAGACTGGTGTGAGCTTGGGCAGCAGGGGAGGTTCTAGAACAAGGCTATTTTTAACCTGGCACAGATGGCCTCGTCCTTGCTAAGGGAGGGGGTGTGTTAGGTGGGAAGAAATCTTGCCTTCATAACTGACTATTTTATTAACCACTTAGGATGCTGATGCAGGGGCCATCGCCTGGGTTCGCGGACAGTTTTCCTTGCCACAACTCCTTGCTGCTTCTTCTCCAGCAACCTTCTCCCTGCAGAGGCCAGAGAAAGATGGGGAGAAAATGATATTGACCAAGTGATGATGAATAAGGGTAAGGAAGGGGTAAACATTCTGTCTTGTGCCATCAGCAGTGGGAGTGGATCCAAAAAACCACTTAGCCCCTTGAATTGCTCACTTATCCTCTCTATAGTGAGTTTTCTCCAAATGGCTTGAAACCCCATTGCAGCTAATCAAAGGCAGCTGGAAGAAGGCCAGGCTGGACCCAGCAGGAGTCTGAATTGAGCCTGAATCCATTATCCTTATCTAGTCCAACGTTTTAGTAGTGGGTTTTCGTTTGATTTCAGAGTGAGATGGTTAGGTCGTTACTTGTTAAATTATAGCTTTTAATTAGTGGATCTATTAAAATGAAAAGCCTGAGAGGGGCACACAAGCCTCTAGGTTTTTATTTGGAATTCATAATTATCACTGTTTAGAAAAGATTAGTTGGAGGTGTTAAAGTCTTTTAGGAAAATCCTGTTAGCAGAGATGCCAATAAGCGGAATATAGACGCCGCTGCTGTAGCTGTCTGCATCATTAGCCATGTCTCATTACTGCAGGAAACGGAGGAGGAAAGGGCTGAGGTCGTGCTCGGGGCTAGAGCACTTCTCAGCAGCTGGAGGCCCTGAGTCCCTGAGCTCCATCCCCAGCACTGCAGAGTCTAGGAACTATCGTAGAGCATCCTTTTTTTCGGTGTTGGGGATCGAATCCCGAACCTTGCGAATGTTCACAAACACTGCCGACCGACCCTCAAAGCCGTTCAGTACTTTTCCTAAGAATGGGCCCAACTGATCACCCATTCCTTATTACTCTCGGGTTCTTGGGCAGTAGGGAAGTTGGTGGCGGTTGGGAGAGCGACTTACTGGATCTGCCTGCGTAGATTTAGGCCTGGGGGATTTTGGGTTTGGAAGTAGCAGGACTAATTTGGTTCTTAGCGTCCTTCCTGTCGCTGTCCAGCCTAGCTCTGCAGACTCTGCTGGGTGCAGAACAGTCTTGTTCCAGCAGAGGGCGCGCCACCGCCTATTTTAGATGATTTCGCCTCCAGGACAACACACTCCCACCGTCTGTGAGAGCATGGCTCTCTTTTGGACTGTGTTGTTTTTCCGTCTCTGCTAACAGCAAGGAAGCCGATCACAATCTGCGCACGTCTGGCCTCGGGCTATCAGAGGCTGCCAAGGCACACGCTCTGGCTTTCTTCATCTTTTTACATAAAAGCAGAACCTCGGTGCTCACTGCACCAGGGGCTGAGACAACGAGGCTCTGGGCATCTAAGCCACTTCTTCCTAGACTCCAGCTCCAAAAAACACTCCTTCCAGATGCTCTGTGCTCTGCAGGCCCCACTGACAGCAGGTGGAGCGCCTCTCCGCAGCCCGACACGAGCCCTTGTCCACTGTCCCCTTCTCCAACCTACTAGGCTTCTCTACCTAGCGCCTGTCAGGGATCACAAACCCCACCAACACAGCCACTAGGGGCATCTTCTGTCCTCTATCTCCAGCAATCAGCACAGTGTCTGACACAGACACTCCAGAAACACTTAAGGAACAAACGAGTAGTCGTGTAACTCACGTGAATCCAAATTTCAGTGCCCGCCCCCATACCATGCAGTGGGGAATCGGACATAAAAGGCACAATTCCCGTCCTCAAAGAGACTGTAACCAGAGGAAGGCGGGCATGAATCCGGGCAGCTTGAATTTCCAGCTTCCTCTAGGTTGGCAGTTAATTTCACACCATCACAAAAGAAGGTTGCTGGCTGGCCAGACTAATGACAGTCCTCTGAAATTCGACCACCGTGAACTTGACTCCCAACCTACGCCGGGGTTCTGTTACTCTGAAGGCCCAGCTTACACTGTGATCTTTGTTAGGAAACCAGACCACCTTGCCGAGGTCATGTGGCTGTGTACCAGGGTTTGTCTGGGTCTAGTGTCCTCACCAGGACAAATGAGAAAATCACCACTGATGGTATGTGCTCTGAAGGGGGTGGAAAATCACCACTGATGGTATGTGCTCTGAAGGGGGTGGAGCTTTTGCTGTCGGTGGTGTGTGTTGTGGTTTCTTTGGTTTGTTTTGGTTGAGACAAGGTCTCACTCTGTATCCCAGAATGACCATGAATTCATAGTAATCCTCCTGCCTAAATTTCTCATATGAACCACCACACCCAGCCTGTTGTCTTGATGTTGCAGATCTGCGGCCAGTCCTGGTTTCGCCTTTCCATGCATTTGTCTCTATGCTTACTAACTGCAGTCAAGAGAAACCTGCTCCCTGCGAGGGCCAGCAGCAAAGACAAAGCCCACAGACAGGCATTGCTTTCTGATGAGCCAATGCCACACTCTGCAGATAAGCTTTGGGATAGGAGCAAGGGCTGTTGTTATGGCCTGAAGCAACTCAGACTCATTTGCAGAGAGCAGAGTAAATGTTTGGGAAATGGTTTTATGCAAAAATCTGGCTTCTGAAGAAAGGCTGGAGCATGAAATGAGTCAAAGAAAAGACTTCAAAGTGGCTCCCCCTTCACTCAATAATTGGATCTTTACAATATCACGGTATTGAAATTTTACCCCAAGTAAATGCTTTGCTTTTGTGGTTGGCATTGTTTTTCAATCACACAATTGTTCCAGCTACAGCTGTGTGCACTGGCGTGCATCAAATACTATCTGTCATTTGGATTATATGTCCCTCCATAGCCCCCAGCAAGGGTCCCAAGGAACACAATTAAACCACTCACCGGATGGTTCACAGAGCAGTTCTATCAAACCTTCGAAATGAATATAATTCTAAGGATTGCTTAAAATGTTAGAGACTAGAGAGGAAAGAATACATGAGCACAAGGCAGATACCAAACTCAACAAAAGACTTCCAAAACTATGACTGTGAATTAACTCACTAATGAATAGCAGTGCAAAAAGGTACAAATGAAACATTAATATATATTATAACACAGAGTACTATAATTAATTCATGATAATTATATAGTATTTACCCCAGGAATTCAGGAATGGTTTAGCACAGTAAAGTCTACCACCATCACCTGAAACTCCTGGTCACAGCAGGCTAAGTTATTTGGTGTTTTGTTTTGCTTTTGCTTGAATTTTCAGCTATCATTATTGATTTTTGCATTGCTGTGATTTGAACTTAAGAACTTGTGTATGCCAGGCAAGTGTTCTACCACTGAGCTATATCACAGCCCACATAGATAATTTATGAAAGTCTTTTTAATGTGTGAAAAGTCAGGAATTCACTTTGGTGACTAGAGGACCTGGCACCACTTTTCCCAGGAATGTTGGATAAGATTCTAAGGTATGTCAGACACAGTTTGCACCTGCAATCTCAGCGCTCAGAAGGCAGGGGCAGGAGGGTTGTGAGTTTAAGGTCCTCCTCAACTATATAGAACATTCACAGCCACCTTTGCCCCATGTCTAATGACCTGAGTTCAGTTCCCAGGACCAAAATAGCAGAAGGAGAGAATGGACTCCCAATAATTACCCTCTGGCTGCCTCCACGTGTGCACCATGGCAGGTGCAGGTGTGGGTGTGCGCACACACCATAAATAAATAATATATGTAATTTTAAAAGTTTAAATGAAGATGCCTGGTAACAACAAACCCAAGTAACTGTCTGGATTAAAACAGAGGTGAGATAAAGAAGTTCTGTTGTTTACAGGAAAACGGAACCAGAGATAATCATGTTAGTGAACTAAGTGTGTTTCAGAAAGGTAAAGTTTTCTCTCTTGAACGTTCTTGATTTTATATAGCTACATCAAATCATGCTGCACGTGGCATAGAGGCTGAGATGAAGCTGTGGTGAGGGGGCAAAGAGGAGGAAAGAAGAGGGGCACAAAAAGGGAGGGTAGTGGACACTGGGGGAGTATATTTGATGTATAATAAATACTTTGCATAAAATTAAAAAAGAAAAGAGCAGAGAGGCTGGCAAGACAGCTCTGCGGTTAAAGCTCTGCTGCTCTTTCAGAGGGACCAGAATTCAGGATCGGCACCCCCACCAGGCAGGTAACAACTATCTGCAACTCCAGCTCCAAGCGATCTGGCACCCTCTTTTGGCCTCCACAGGCACCCACATACATGTGCACATAACAGAAATAAACACACACCCATAAATCAATAAATAATAAATCTTAAAAAAAGAACCCCTGGGTATGGTGGCTTGCACCTTTAATCCCAGCACCTAGGAGGTAGAGGCAGGAGACTTTCTGTGAGTTTGAGGCCATCCTGGTCTATGTAGTGAGTTCTAGGCCAGCAGAGACTACATAGGGAGACTGTGGTGGCTTAGATGACAATGGTCCCCATAGGCTCATATATTTGAATGTATGGTTCCTAGTTGGTGGACTGTGTAGGAGGGATTAGGAGGTGTGGCTTTGTTGGAGGAGGTGTGACCCCAGGGGTGGGCTTTGAGATCTCAGAAATCCACAGCAAGCCCAGTCTTTATCTCTCTGCCTGTGGATCTCATCTTCTGCGCCAATACCGTGCCTGCCTGCTGCCATGCTTCCCCCGATGATGATCTGAAACTGTAAACACACACACACACACACACACACACACAGTTAAATGCTTTATTCTATGAACTGCCTTGGTCATGGTCTATGTCTATGTCGCGACATAGACAATAGAACAGTAACTAAGAAGGAGACCCTGTCTCAAAAAAAAGTAAACTAAACATTTACTTTTAAAATAAACTAAAAAGCATTTAAAAGAGGAGGGAGGAAACTAATATATTTTTATAGTAACTTGTATGTGATGCACATTTAAAATTCTCTAGCCGGGCAAATAAGAGGCAGAGCAGGGTCATGGCACCCAGCGACTGAGCGGAGTGCAGACAGTGGGGGAGCTTTTACCACGGCATGCTTTGTTGGAGGTTTGAGCCATGTGGGTGTCTTATCTTTCCCAGATGTGCTGTGACCTCCCGTGTCACCGTGCAATAGTCTGACCTGCTTTTAAAGCAGATGGACTGTATTTCCGAGCAGCCAGTAGATACTGCCCTGAAACAGGCTCTCTTCCAGCCAGAGGCGTTGATTGTTCCTTTCCTCGGCTGGGCTCCCTGGCCCGGGGTTTCTGAGAGAGAATGGAACTCGTTGGCCTCTCTTAACTGTTGTCTCTTTGACTTAAATAAACGTTTTTTGACTTGGGGTCTCTCTACAGAACCCTGACTGGCCTAGAACCCACTCTGTAGACCAGATTGGCCTGAAATTCATAGGGCTCCTCCTGCCTCTGCCTTCTGAGTACTGGGACTAAAAGTATGGGCTGCCATGCATGGTGACTACAATTTTAAGTTGCAGTAAGACACACATAGAAGGTGGGGATGCCATCCCATTTAGAGAATGCTTGCCTAGCACACATAAAGCCGAGTTTAATCCTTAGCACCGAATAAAACCAGGTTCAGTAGTGCGTATCTGCAATCCTGGCACTTTGGAGCAGGAAACAGGAGGATTACGAGTTTGAGGCCAGCCTGGTCTACAGAGTGAGTTCTAGGACAGCCAGGGCTACACAGGGAAACCCTGTCTCAGGGTGGTGGGTTGGTGTACAGTTTAGCGACATAAAAGTACACTCACAATGATATACAACTATTCTAGCTCGCTCTAGAAGAGTGGTTCTCAACCTGTGGGTCACGACTCCTTTGGGGAAGGTCAAGTGACCCTTTCACATGGGTCGCATATCAGATATTTTGCATATCAGGTGTTTACGTTATGATTCATAAGAGTAGCAAAATTACAGTTATGAAGTAACAGCAAAATAGTTTTGTAGTTGATGTTCTCCACAACATGATGTACTAAGAGTTGCAGCGTTCAGGAGGCTGAGAACCACTGCTCTAGAGCTTTCTCAAGGGTTCCATACTGAAACTCCAGACTCTTTAAACAAACCCTCTACTCCGGCCCACCCTTTGGCCATTTAGTTTCTGGTAACCACGGTGTATGAAAAATGTGCCCATGAACGTGTGAGTCACACAATGGCTGTTCTTTGTGTCTGACACATTTCATTGAATGGCTCACCCACATCATAGCACCCTCAGGAGCTTTTCCTTATTTATGGCTGAGTACTGTCCCATTGTATGGTGTATCCTGCTTTGTTATCCATTCATCTGTTGATGGATATTTGGATTCTCTCCATTATTGACCTCTTATGAAGAATGTTGCTATGAATATTGATTCATACTTACACAAGTAACTGTTCGAGTTCCAAAGCTTTGGGATATGTGTACTTGAGAGTACACGTACTCTAATTTTGATTTTTATTGGCTGAGATAACCCAGAGTGATACATCTCTAAGATTAAAGAGGATGTTAAAAAGAGGGTATCAGTTTTTCAAAAGGAACAGAAAATTAAGAAACTGAAAATGCAGACAACACAATATAAACAAGTTTCTTCTCAATATAAATGCATTCTAGGGGTCTGGAGACATGGCTTGGTGTTTACAGCTGGGTATCTCTCCTTCAGAGGATCCAGGGTTCACTTTCCAGCACCCACAGGCTAATCACAACCTCCTGCTAACTCCAGTTCCAGAGGATCTGATGCCCTCTTCTGGCCTCCATGGGCACTGCATGCATGTTGTACATAAAGATACAATCATTCACTTAAAATAAGTCTTTAAAAAGTTTTGTGGGGGCTGGAGCGATGGCTCAGAAGTTAAGAGCACTAACTGCTCTTCCGGAGGTCCTGAGTTCAATTCCCAGCAACCACATGGTGGCTCACAGCCATCTGTAATGAGATCTGGTGCCCTTTTCTGGCCTGCAGGCATGGAGGCTGGACACTGTGTACATAATAAATAAATAAATATTAAAAAAATAAAAAATAAGTAAAATAAAAAATAAAAAGTTTTGTAAGTAAATAAATCTTTATTTTTTTAAAAAAATGCATTAAAATATAGGTTTGGTGGCACACACCTTTAATACCAGAACATGACAGGCATGTGAGTTCAAGGTCAGCCTGGTCTACATAAAGAGACCCAGTCTCAAAAACAAACAAATAAAATAAAGCATTACAGCCTAATGGTCACAGGCTTTAATATTTCACCACTGTCCTTTGTCCCCACAACCAAACCTGTGTGTTTGTATCTCATGTCAACATTCATCCTCGAGGCCCAAGGATTTCAGAAGCCACCTGACACCCACCCCTTCCTGGCTTGCACAGTAAGGACAGATGACCTGCTGTGGCCACCTGCCAGTAAGTAAACAGCAGACAGAGCCATGTCCCTAATGTCGCAGGTGGTATTGCTTTGGCTCCTTTGAAACTGGCCTGTGGGGCACCAATATAGCTGTGTGCTAATAAGAGCTCTGGAAGAGGCTGCAAGCGCAATCATTTGCTATCACTTCTGACCTCTGAGACGACTTTTGGGAAAGGCACGGACACTGATGTCCTGAAAAGTGAGAGACCCCTCTGCCCACTCCTTTCCCTGGCATTAGTTTCTCCTCACTCTGGGCATTTAGCCTGACTGTTCCAAGGCTGCTTGCTCTAAACCTCTGTACAGTGGGTCACTCTTACCCTTCTACCTTCAGCTGCACACCAGGCTGTCAAAGACGAGCACCATGGGTGCAGCGTCCACATGGCAGGCAGTTGACAGCGAGGCTCACTATAACATCAAGAACTAGCACAAGGATGCTGTGTGCGTAGACAGTCTCCTCTGCCTAGACCAGGGACAGACAAGAGTGAACCATCTTAGTTCAAGCTGTATATTTTCTTTTTAAAAAAATAATGTTTTACATTACATTTATTTATTTACATGTGGGGCACACACACATCACCACACATGCATGGAGGTCAGAGGACACCTTTCTGGAGTCCGTTCTCTCCCAGGAATGGAACTCGGGTCCTCAGGCCTGGTGGCAGGCACCTTTACCCACTCACTGGTTCCAGACCTATCCATTTTCTTTTTTAAAAGAATTATTTATTTTTATTTTATGTGCATTGGTGTTTGCCTGCATGTATGTCACTGTAAGGATGCCAGATCCCCTGGAGTTGGATTTACAGACACTTGTGAGCTACTATGTGTGTGCTGGGAATTGAATTTAGGTCCTCTTGAAAAGCAGGCAGCGCTCTTAACTGCTGAGTCCTCTCTCCAGCCCCCTAACCCATCCACTTTCATTTGCCATCCTCCTTTTCCTTTGCCAATATTGCCCTGATTTCTCATGGAGAAATTAGCTTTCCCAGATAATAAGCCACAGAATGGAGGCTCTATTAGCCCAACTCCCAGGTCTACAGCTGGATCCTGATTGGTCTAAAATGGTGTCCTAATCTTTGACTGTGCAGATTGGTCATAAAATGCCACTAAAGGGGCCTGGAGAGATGGCTCAGGACAGGAGTTTGGTTTGGTTCCCAGCACCCACATCAAGTGGCTCACTATCACCTGTAACCCCAGCTCTAAGTAACTGGACACTTTCTGGCCTCTGTAGGCACTGGCAGTCAGAGAAAAATACCTACACACAGCCGGGCGGCGGCGGTGCACACCTTTAATCCCAGCACTTGGGAGACAGAGGCAGGAGGATCTCTGTGAGTGAGAGGCCAGCCTGGTCTACAAGAGCTAGTTCCAGGACAGGCTCCAAAGCTACAAGAAACCCTTCCTTCAAAAACCAAAAACCAAAAAACAAAACAAAACAAAACAAAAAAACCTACACACATACACACACAGTTATATTCAAAAATAATAAAACAATAAATTTAAAAATAAAATGGCACTTAACCCAAACCAGTCAGAGGATGCTGGTGTTGCTGAGGATGAAAGGCCCCCCTCTTTGTGTCTTTATTCCCAGCACTTGGGAGCAGAGGAAGCTGGATCTCTGTGAGGTGAGGCCAGCCTGGTCTACAGAGTGAGTTCCAGGACAGGACAGCCAGTATGATATAGTGAGACCCTGCTTCAAATATCAGAAAGAAAAGACAAAGGCAAAGAAAGGTGCAGTAAAAGATAAGGGTGGAGCCTATGCTGGCTTGAACTCCTGGCAATCCTTCTGCCACGACTTCCTAAGTGCTGGGATCACAAGTGGAAGCCATCACACCCAGCTTCCCAGCCATGTAAATAAAATTTTAAGGACAAAAAAAAAAAGAGAGAGAGAATAAAGTGTGCAATAGATCTCAAGATCTGTTTCATTGTTCAGCCTCCTCTGGGGTGGCTGAATGTTCCCTGGGCTTGCGGTCTGAAACGGGTTGTCTGTGCCCAGTGCTGTCACCAGCATTGTTTGGTCTTGGCATACTCGATGATCAAGCACTGACCATTTGTAATAGGCTTCATGCTGTAAGCAGGCCTGCTGACACATGCCTGTCTGAGCATATCGTGCCCTATGTCCTCAGCTGTCACTCTTTTAGTGGTGTTGTCCGTATAACTCACTGTGGCTGTCTACAGACTCATCAAAGCTGCAGCCGTTAGCACTATAGGTTTGCCGTCCTACAAGATATGGTCACAAGTGTTGGTGCATGCCTTTAATCCCAGCACTTGGGTATAAGTCCAAGAATAAGTTCATCTATAACACAAAGAGATCCAGGCCAGCCATGGGCTATATAGTGAGACCCTGTCAGAACAAGGGGAAGAGAAGGAAGAAGGGGAAGAGGAGGAGGAAGGGGAAGAGGAGGAGAGGCAGCTTGAATTTCCTCTCTAAACAGGTAAGATGAGTCTCACATGCCACTAAGTAATACATTCACATTTTGTTTATTTTTACCCTTAAAAATTTATTTATTTACTCTCTCTCTCTCTGGGTGTGTGTGTGTGTGTGTGTGTGTGTGTGTGTGTGTGTGTGTGTGTGTATGTGTGCTGTATGCAGGTGCTTGTCCCTGTGCAGTACATAGAGGCCAGAAGAAGGCATGGATGGGTGCCCACCTCCATCACTCTCCTCAATTTTTTTTCTGTTTTTTTGAGGCAGGGTTTCTCTGTAGCTTTGGAGCCTGTCTTGGAACTTGCTCTGTAGTCCAGGATGGCCTCGAACTCACAGAGATCCACCTGTCTTTGCCTCCTGAGTGCTGGGGTTAAAGGCATGTGCCACCACTTCCCGGCTACTCTTCCCTATTCTTTTGAGTCAGGATCACTCCCTGAACTTAGAGCTATTTTCTCCACTAGGCTGAAAGCCAGTAAACCTGAGATCCTCTTGGGGAAATCCCACTCCTGGGGTTAGAGGAATGCACAGGACATACAACATGTTGTGTGGCTGCTGGAATCCAAATTCTGGTCCTTGTTATTGTACAGCAAGACTGTTGAGCTATGTCCCCATTTTTTGTTTTTCACTTTTGTTTTGTTTCAGAGTGACTCATGCAGCCCAGGGAAGGTTACTCTTGCATTTTGGATCCTCCTGCCTCTACCTCTTGGAGTGCTGAGGTTATAGGCATGTGCTCCCTCATGTGGAGACCAAGCCCAGGACTGTGTGCATGTCAAGCAAGCACTCTGCCAACTGAGCTACACCCCAAGTCTGGCTTAGGGTTTGTTCTTTCTTTCACTTTGCTCTGTGAGAGAAGCTCACTGTGGGTAAGCCATGCTCTTTTCAGAGCTCAAAGCTACAGACCCTCTCTCCAACCTGTTAGAGAAACAGTTTTGATTACAGAACACATGAGCTGTTTATGATTACTGTGTTCCTCGTCTCTTGACCACTTCCTTATAAAGTTGATAATATTACAATCCCTGTTTTACAAATGAGGGAACAGGCATAAGTCATGAAGTGGCTTCCTTAAGAACACAGTGTAAACAATGGTATCCAGGGCTGGAGAGATGGCTCAGGGGTTAAGAGCATTGCCTGCTCTTCCAAAGGTCCTGAGTTCAATTCTCAGCAACCACATGGTGGCTCACAACCATCTATAATGAGGTCTGGTGCCTTCTTCTGGCCTGCAGGCATACACACAGACAGAATATTGTATACATAATAAAAAATATTTTAAAAAACAACAATGGTATCCAATCCCAGGCGCTCTCTCTCTCTCTCTGGTTCAGAGTCACTGTACTTTTCTGGTTCTATGGACACACACACACACACACACACACACACACACACACACACACATATCTTAGTCTCAGTCCACACACACTGATCCTCACAATCTGGATCTGCTGCTGTTCGGCGTTCAGCTGGGCTGACTGGCCGTCTAGGTTTCCTGAACAGACTGGCCTAGACTGGATCATGACCATGCCCTTTCGGGCTGGCTTCACCGTACCCATACAGAACCCCTTTAAACTCTTCTTGCCACAGTTAGGAGTGAGTTGGCTCTCTGGGGATGAACTCTCTGTGGCTGATGCTGGTTAGTTCTGGGGCCACAAGTCCTGATGCAGGAACCAAGATGAGAAAGTGAGTAACTGAGCAATGCTCTCACTTCTAAACAAGGAGGACTTTTTACAAAAGATATTATTATTATTATTTTGGATTTTTGAGATGAGTCTCTACGTAGCCCTGTCTATCCTGGAACTCTATGTAGATCAGGCTAGCCTCCTACTCATAGAGACCCACCTCTCTCTGCCTGCCTCTTAAATCCTGAGATTAAAGGCCATGTGCCCCCATTCCCAGCTAAAAATAAATCTTTTAAAAATACATTCTTCTCCCCCTTTTTTTTCCCCCAAAACAGGGTTTCTTTGTGTATCCCTGGCTATGCTGGAACTCGCTCTGTAGACCAGGCTGGCCTTGAATTCAGAGATCTGCCTGCCTCTGCATCCCGAATGCTGGGATTAAAGGCTTGTGACACTACCGCCTGGCTCCCTCTCTATTTTTTTAAAAGATAAGATGTTGTTATATAGCCCAGGTTGACCTCAAACTCAGGGTCCTCCTGCCTCAGCTACCAAAGAGCTGGGACAGGTGTATAGACACACACCATTATAGCTGACACAACATGTTACTCTTAAAATGTGGGTGCCTCCTGAAGCACCTCATGTACATGAGGCAGAGGGGGTGGATCTCTGTGAGTTGGGGGACAGCCTTGTCTACATAGAGAGTTCAGGCTAGCCAGAGCTACACAATGAGACCCAGTCTCACATTGAAGAAACAGATTTATTTGTTTTTATTTTATGTGCGTAAGTGTTTTGCTTGGACATTTGTGTGAACCTGGTGCCTGCAGAGACCAGAAGAAGGTGTCAGATGCCCTGGAACTGGAGTTACAGATGCTTGTGATTCACCACATGGGTGCTGGGAACTGAACCCAGGTCCTCTGCAGAGCAGCCAGTGCTCTTAACCACTGAGCCATCTCTCCAGTGCAAGGTAATTTATGTATTTGGATGTGCACACAACACACAAGCATTCACATAGGCAGACAGCAAATGTGTTGGTGTTCTGTACATGATGACTCCGCAAGATGCTCAGTAAACAAAAGTGTAGCATATATAGCCAGTAAATAAATGTATAGGTGATTCATGGGTTGGAAAACACACTACACAGATGCCTGGAGTGCTGGAGAATATCAACACCAGGGCAAGAGGCTTAACCCAGGGACTGGGTGAATGCAGACACACCTTCCAGACTCTCACTTTCTAGGAAATGCTAAGTCAAACTCCGCAGAGCATGGAAGGTCTGTAAAGACCTCAGAGCAGTCTCTTCCACCTCAGCAGCACACAGACAAAGCTGGAATGACACAGAGCGTCAGCACGGTCTGGGCTGGAGTGACATATAGATAATGGCCAATGTCAGGTGACCGCTCTGTGACTAATCGAGCTGGTATGCCTGGAAACAAGAGCTCCCCTCCAAGCAGAGAAAAGTGAGAGCTTTGAGAGTTAAGTCAAAACTCTGTCATCTTAAATACTAATTGGCAAATTCACCATACACTCATATAATATGCAAAATAGGTATCTCCTGGTTTTGTCTACTGAACCAACCAAGCTATACACACACCTCTAATATCCTGACTGAGGTCTCTAAAATCCACGTCTCACTGAAAAATACCAGGGCTCTTTTGAGAATGGAGGATGTTTGGTCTGGGGTAGAAAACGTACGAGATAAGCTAAGAACATCTTGCCAAACCAGAAAGCCAGCGACAAATCTACTGAAGATACAAGGGTGAGTTGGCCTTGAAAGCCAACTCAGAAAGCCTTCACTAGCCAAAGATGGGACAATACAAATTTACATCATGAACAGAGCACATAGATATATTTTAGTGCCAAAGTTATTATTGTATTAAAAACAGTTCAGAACAAAGGAAAACCTCACTGATTGTCTTTCAGGAATACTAGTGAACCAACTCATTGTCTTAAAATGTATTTATTTAATTTATTTATTTTGCTTTCTTTGAGACAGAGTTTCTCTGTGTAACAGTCCTGGCTGTCCCAGAACTCACTCTGTAGACCACGCTGGTCTCAAACTCATAGAAATCTGCCTGTGTCTGCCTCCTGAGTGCTGGAACTAAAGGTGTGCATCACCATAGTAGCTTAAATTTATTTCTTAAAGGTTTATTTTTAGTTTATATATATATGTATATATATATATACACAGAAGGTTGGGGAGGTAGAGACAAGAGGATCCCTGGAGCTCGCTGGCTAGTCAATCTAGCAAAAGTAACGCGTGTTCTTAACTATTTAGCCATTTCTTCAGCCCTGGAGCTCATTACATAGAGCATGAAGGCCGGCTTCGAACCTGCAGCAATCCTCCTTCCTCTGCCCCTTGACTGCTGGGAATTCTAGGTGTATAACACTGTGCCCAGCTCTCCCCACTTACTGTTTTTTTTGTTTGTTTGTTTGTTTAGCAGCAATTTATGTAGCTCAAGCTAGCTTCACCTTCTGATCTTCCTGCCTCTACTCTCTGAGAGCTGGGATTACAGACATGGGCTACCATGCTTAGTTTATGAGTGCTGAGGACTGAACCCATGACCTTGTGCATGCTAGGCAAGGACTCTATCAAGATACATACCTTTCTATATTTATGTGTGAAACTCCCTACAACAAAGATTATTTTTAGTTAAAAGTATCCAAGATTGGCAAAGATTTAGAGAACTGGTCTCTCCATAACTCTGTATATGTGAGTGTGTCGCTCAGGATTGAACCATGCCCATGCTAGGGAAGTGCTATACCACTGAACTATAACCTTGATCCTCATTCACTTTTTAGTTTGTGACAGGGTCTTGTATCCCTCCTGGCAGGATTCTGGTAAGGAACTTCAGGTCCTCTGCACAAGCAGTACTCACTCTTAACTAGCCATCTCTCTAGCTCCAGGAGATGGGTTATTTTAACCCATAGTTTCAGACTATAGAAAAAGTGGACTCCAGAGGGTTACATTTCCCTAGGAAGCCCATGCTGGAGGAAGAGAGGCTGAATTCCTTGTGCTCACCAGATGAAGAACTTGGCTCTCAGAAAGGGATTTTACTCAGTTCTGATGACAAGTGTGTCACCTTGCAGGATGCCCTGGACCCAAAACGATGATGGGTCAATGGTGGGCAGGACCACCCCTTCACTAGGACATGCCTCTTGTCCTTTAAGTCTAAATCTTTTGTTAATGCCCTGAATTGACCTGGAAGGTCACTGGGTCCCTTGTTCCTTGTCTCTATGTGGTCACATTGAATAGATTTCCTTTTTTGCTATTCACTATTACTGTCTCTTTAATTGGTATTCTGGGGACAGACTGCTGAGCCTAGCCTATTAGAGCTGTCCAGGCTTTGACCCTAAAATCTCTGGTGTACTGACTGGTTTTGTGCGTCAACTTTGACACAAGCTGGAGTCATCAGAGAGGAAGGAGCCTCAGCTGAGGAAATGCCTCCTCGAAATCCAACTATAAGGCCTTTTCTCAATTAGTGATCAGTGGAGGAAGGCCCAGCCCATGGAGGGTGGTACCACCCCTGGGCTGGTTGTCTTGGGTTCTATAAGAAAGCAGGTTGATCTGGGTGGTGGTGCACACACCTTTAATCCTAGCACTCAGAGGCAGAGGCAGGTGGATCTCTGAGTTCAAGGCCAGCCTGGTCTACAGAGTGAGTTCCAGGATAGGACCGTTATGCAGAGAAATCTTGCCTCAAACAAAACAAAATGAAACAAAACAAAGAAAAGGAAAGAAGAGAAAAAGAAAAAGAGAGAGAGAGAGAGAGAGAGAGAGAGAGAGAGAGAGAGAGAGAGAAAGCAGGTTGAGCAAGCCAAGGGAAGCAAGTCAGTAAGCAGTACTCCGGGGCCGCTGCATCAGCTCCTGCTTGAGTCCCTGTCCTGGCTTCTTTCAGTGATGAACAGCAATGCTGAAGTGTAAGTCAAATAAACCCTTTCCTCCCCAGCTTGCTTTTGGGCCATGGTGTTCCATCACAGCAATAGAAACCCTAACTAAAACATTTAGTAACTGGCTTACTAAGATGCCCTGGCAGATCGTGCACTCTCTCTGTACCCCAAGTAGAGCTTAAATATGGGCTCTTCCTGCCTCAGGCTCCAGAGTACCTGGGACCACAGACCCATCTTCCTCATACACTGTTAATGAGGAGACAGATTGGCCTAGATGGGGGTGGTGGTTCAATTTAGCAGTGTCTGTCCAAATGTCACAGTACATATTCTTTAACAGAGGAAGTCCTCTCTGGGGCATGTAACTTACAGTCATACAGTGACACTCTTGACAATGTTCTTTTTGTAATAGGGAAACTACCAACTCCAATATCTATCAATAGGGAAGATTTAGTCAATTATCTTTGGTACTAGCAGGGATAGGCAAATACCTGTGGTGCCTGTCAATAATAGGAGATAGTAAATAAAGCAAGGTCCACCTATACCACAGAATTCCCTGAAGCTAAAAGAGGACTACCTCCACCTATGACACAGTGAAAAATAAATATTTGCTACCCTTAGTTGTGACATAGAATCCCTAGAATTTCTGGAATTCACTGAACATTGTATTTTAATGAGGTGACTCATGGGGCTGGTTCACTTCTGGACGAGGCCTGATGGCCAGAAAAACCGAGCAGGAGATGAGGGCCTTAGAAATTTCATGACTCTCAACCCCCAATCAACCATGAAATTTTCATGAAAATTCCCAAAGAAGTTCAGAGAGTTTCTGAGTTGTTGAACCCATGTAGGAAGGAGACACATCCCAGTCCCCAGAAGCGATGGTGTCCTACGGCCCTTGCCTAGGGTCCTCTTCTAGTGTCTATAGTCTTTAAAATGCCCGTCATTGAGACCAGCCTGTTTCTGTGAGCCATTCTAGTGAATTAACAAACCAGAGGAGGGCAGCTATGGGTACTCTTACTACGGCTGAGCAGAGCTGTGGGGGTAATGAGGATGCACCATTTGCCGCGGGTCCTGAATAGATCAGGGCAAGGATCAAGGCTGGGGGTATCTGGAACCCCAGGCTGAGGTGGGAAGATTGAGTTTCAGGCTAACCTGGAGAAGGAGGGAGAGGAGGAAGGAAGAAAGGGAGTGAAGGAGGAGGGAGTGGGGGAAAGAGTAGGGAAGGGAACAGAGAGACAGGGAGAGGCAAAAATCTAGATGAACCATAGAATTAATGCGATGTGCTGTTGGAACCGAGGTAAGTCCTTCTGTAGAGGGTCATGCCTAACTGGACCCAGGAAAGGAGAGGTTCTAGAGAGAATGTCATGGGGGTGTGTGGGTGTCTTAGTTACTGTTCTATTGCTATAAAGAGACCAAGGCAACTCTTACAAAAGAAGCATTTAATTAGGGGCTTGTGTAGAGTTTCAGAGGGTTAGTCCATTATCATCAAGGAAGAGAGTATAGTGGCAGGAATGGGGCTGAGAAGTAGGTGAGAGCTTTTGATTTGCAGAGAGAGGAAAAGAGAGAGAGAGACAGAGAGAGAGAAAGAGAAACTGAGTGTGTGGGCCTGGCTTTTGAAATCTCAAAGCCCACTCCTAGCAACATGCCTCCCCCAATAAGGTGACACCTGCTCCAACAAGGCCACACCTCCTAACCCTCCTAGTCCTTCCCAAAGAGTTGCACTCTGGGTGAGTAGGCATTCAAATGTATGAGCCTCTGGGGGTCATTCTCATTCAAACCACCACAATGGGTTTTTCAAAGGTATCTCTTTAGAAATAGATAAACCTGGGGAAGGATGGCAGGGGACACCAAGGAAGAGCTGGGCCAAGGACAGGGATGTGCATTATTATGGATATAGCAGAGAGAGCTGGGGACACTGGAGGTGTCTTAGTGAGGGGAGTAAAGCAGAGCTGGGCTGAGGACTTAGAGTAAGGGAAAGAGAGGCAGAACAGAGGGAAGGGCAACAGAGAGCTCCTTACTGATTGTGTCTCCCTGCTATGAGCAATAGGGCTCATTTCTGTTAGCAACTTCTTTATTTTATTTTTTGAGACAGGGTCTCAGTATGCAGTTCTAGCTGGCCTGGACCTCACTACCAGGCTGGCCTCAAATTCACAAATCTCCAGGAGTGCTGGGATTAAAGGTATGTGTCATGCCTGGCTGTCAGAGACTTTGAAACATTTTAATGTATGCCTCCGAAAGACCCTCAAAGATAGGAGCCAAGCAGTATGGTGGTGCATGTCCCTAATCCCAGCACTTGGGAGGTAGAAGCAGGAGGATCAGGAGCTCAAGGCCAGTCTTTGCTACCTAGAAAGTCCAAGGCCTGCCTGGAAGAAAGAAAGAGAGGGGGGTAGGGGAAGACAGGAGTTGGGATCGTTTACTAACCAATGCCTATTTTATGAGAACTGCCCCATGGAAGTTTCTAGGTGGGCCACTCTTGAGAACTTTATGATTTCAGAGAGAGAGAGAGAGAGAGAGAGAGAGAAATGGTGCATAGCCAGAGTGTTAGCACATGCCTTCAATCCCAGCACTGGGTATGGGGAATGTTTTTGTTATAACAAAAGTAACAGGCTACTTAAACTGCGCCCCAGAGAATGAACATGTGGTCTCTGGGTTTTGCGTGGTTTCCCCTTTCCTTTCTTCCTCTCTCCATGCTTTTCCGGGGCCACCCGGGAGCATTGCATTAAACATGGGCGTATTTTAATTTGGTTAAATTTGGTGTAATTGGAATTATTTGCATCGGCAGAGAGGCTCCTCTTAAGAAAAACCTAACAGACGATACCCCTTTTACTTCCCCTCTTCCTTTCTATTCCCCTCTACTCCCCTCTAGTCCCCTCTACTCTCAGAAACTTGATGTCTTGGAGCTATGACCCCCTTCCTCTTCTTTCATTTGCTTTTCACCAATTCTTTCAAAACAAACTAGCCAATCTTGAAAGACTGTGAGGTTCGTCTCCAGCTAATGTTGAAAAGACAAAGTCACCACCCCTGTTAGAATAGAACCCAAGTGAACCTCCTACCCCAGTGTGCTTGCTAGCCCTGCTTGGGGTCTGGTGAATGGTGTTTGAAAAAAGAAATGGTCTTGCCTAGCTGCTTTCATTTTGTTCATGTATTCTTTTGTATAATACAGAGATTATTCATTGTTCGTTTCAAACCTCCTAAGGCAGAGGCAGGCAGATCTCTCTGAGTTCAAAGCCAGTCTGGGCTACAGAGAGAGTTCCAGACAGGCTGGGGCTACATAGTGGGATCTAGTCTCAAACAAAACAAAGAATGTTGTGGGGGTTTTCATTTGAGGTGAGTTTACCAGCAGTCTGTGGGGGCTGCCCACCATAGCTGCAGCAAAGACCCCCCCCCAGCCAGATAGACCAAGGAAGGGGAGGTGACATGGGACATAAAATCATCTGCTACGGAGAGAGGCATTCAGGTTGAAGATTGAATGGGTGCAGCAAGCAGGAAATGACGTGGGAAAACAGGCAGGCTTTAGAGCGCACACAGGGAAGAATCCAACATGCCAGGTTATAAAGTTTAAACCCCATTTGCCTGGCCCTAGCGCCTCCCGGGGGCTCAGCACATCTTCACTGGAAGAAGAAAAGCCAAATGGGAAGCTGCGGGGCTTCAGAGCTCTGCAGACTAGCCTTGACCTCAAGCCTCTGTGACCCTCTCTCTCTGAAGGCAGCAACAGTAACTCTTTCTTTATAGGGTTGTTGTGAGGAATTAGACAAGATCAAAGCTGCGTGCCAACTAGAATTGTGGAGTTAATAAATGTTAGCCACCCTACTTGTATCCTTGTGATAACCAGAAGCCAGGTAACAAAGCTGAACTACTCACCACCTAGAAACAATGGAGGCTGCTCCAGGGACCTGTTTGTGGAAGATATATGCTGTAGCTCCCGGCTATATAGGTCCTAGTGGGAAAAATTAGAGGTTTTGGTAACAACTTCCTTGACTCAAAAGGAAATCATAGCACTGCTTTAATTAAAGGGCAGAGTTGGAAGTATCCTCTCTGGGAATTTAGGCATACAGAAATTGATGTTTATGATGACTTACAGTTTTTCCTCTTCCCTTGTTCGTTTCAGTAGACACACCGCAAGATCTTTGGATTAGTGTCTGGAGCCATCCATCTCTACCGAAATCTTCACAGAGGCCACGATGCCTATAGATTCTGATGGAATGTCCCTGAATTGGCCGCTTGCGGGCATGGGGGAATGCCTCAGCCTTCCCAGGAGATAAAGGAGGTTGTGGTGGCCTCTGAGACTTCAGGGTATAGAGCAAAGGTGAGCGAGAATGTAGCAGAGGGAGTAACTAGGTGAAGGACTTCAAAGTCATTCCAACTGGGGATTATGAATTTAGTGTATTTTAAAAGCTATTCAGCCCCTGTAATAGTCTGACATCAAGACAAAGGCTACAACAATCCATGCCAGTATCACACCAGATCAGAAAAAAAAAATAAAACAGAGAAGGAAGAGGAGACAGAAGTAAAACCAGTAAACACAGACTTTGACAAGAAAGAAAATTCCAGAGTGGCGAACCTCTGGGGGAAGCACATTTGGCACAGTTCTGAAGGTTGCAGAAAATGAGTTGAGCAAGAACAGAAAGGTGTATGTGTGCGTGTATACATGTGCGTGTGTGTGTGCGTGTGTGTGTACTCGAGTGCCGTATTCTGGCTGATAATTCCTTTATTCACCTTTTCCCAGTAACTGGCCATCTCTCTCACACTCTGCAAGAGGCAGCAGGGACACAAAGTGGGAAAGAAACAACCTGTGCCCTTGGGTTCTTCTTTAGAGGAAACAAAAAGTGTCACTAAATGTTAACACTTCTAGGAAGTCAAAGGCAGCGTTGTGCAGGATCCGGTGGGGAAACAAGCAAGCTGGGGAAGAGCTGGAAAAAGCTTCACAGAGTTGGACATCTTCAGCTGCAGGGAGGTGTGTGTGTGTATGTGTGTGTGTGTGTGTTTCAAGAAGAAAAACCTCACACAAAATAACTTTTAGGGGTGGGATGGAGACTGGAGAGATGGCTCAATGATAAAGTCCCCCTCTTTTCTGGTTGGACTTTAACTCACAGACATCCATCTGCCTCTGCTTTGCTGAGTACTAGAATTAGAAGTGTGTGCCACCATGCCCAGCGAAAAATAAATATTTTTTTATTAATGAAACTTTGGAAACAGCATTGAGTTGTTAAGGCTAAAGTACAGGAGGAAGGCAGAGACAAAACCTGGCAGGGCCCTCCATGCCACCCAATGAGTCTGGACTCCACCCTGTTGGTGACAGGGACCCAACCACTGACAGGATCTTGTTTGTGGTTAGAACATATCTAGCCAGCCGGGAGATGGTTCAGTTTATAAAATATTTGCCTCCAAAGCATGAGGAACTTGAGTTCAGACTCCAGTACTCATTTAAAACCTGGCCTTAACCACAGGGGAGCGCAAAATAGGCAGATGTGGTGTGTGTGTGGGCACTTACTGGCCAGCATGTGGAGCAACAGAATTGGGGAGCCCCAGGTTCAGTGAGCTGCCTTGTCTCAAAAAGTATGGTGGAGGTAGAAAGTGATAGACACCAGACCTCCAACCTCTACAAGAGTAGGCCCTGAGCAATATATATAGGTATACCCATGCTTGTGCATTCACACACATGTACATGTACACACACACACACACACACACACACTCCAGACGAAGGATAGATCTCAGAACCTGGAAGTATGAATTGGATTGAAAAGAGGGAGCTGAATGGCCTGTGTGCTTCAGGTGACAGTTGGAATAGCAGGAGGCTGGAAAGAAGTCCCCCATGTTTTGTTTAGCTCCAATTCCCAAAGAGAGCGCCGAAAGGAAAACTCTCCAGCTCTGGAGTCACTTTGCTTCTGTGTAGTGTCAATTTCCTCAGCCTTGAAGCGAAGAAACCAGGGATCACTGATAAGGTCTCCTCTCTCCAGCAAGCACTAGACAAAATATCAGGGTCTCAACCTCAAGCTGTTAACCTCACCAGAGGGTTGAGCCCCAACCCAGCAACACTTGTGCCTTCCCCCAGCTCCTATTTTCGCTCCCCACCTTTAAGAGTGCTGTCTGAAACCACAAAGAGAAAGTGGAGTGAAGGGCTATCTACTAGTCCTAGGCCTCCACAACCATGGCTTGCTTGCCTCAGGTCACTCAGGAATGTCCTCAGCTTTGAGGTCACAGGATCATCACAATTTCCTCTCCGGAAAATCTCTAGGGAGCAATGGCGAGAACATTTAAAGGGACCCAAATACCAAAATGTTAGCCCCAATTTTGGATCGAGCTGCTCTATGATCTTGGACAAACTAATCCAAGGCGATGGATAAATCCTGGCTCTGGGCAGCCCAAAGGAACTTGCCATATCGCCTTTCCCGCTTCTTTCTCTCCTCAGTCCCAGGTGCCACCCTGACCCAAGGTCTTGGAGAGCTAGGAGAGCAGGGCAGGGGTGTGGGGGGGGGCTTAACTGGGACCCATGGCGCTCAGCGCGCTCCCTCTCCCCAGCCCCCCCCCCGCCCGGCCGCGCGCTTGGGTGCAGGGAGGGGGCGCGGACCGCGCGCTGCGGCTGGAGCTGCGCAACGCGGTTGGCTCTGCCGGAGGGTGCGAGCTGGGCGCCCGCGCCTCCGAGGTGGGCCTCCCTGCCAGTCGCCCTGGCGTAGCCCTAGCCAGGCTGCCCGCGCGGTTCCGAGGCGCGCCCGCAGGCTCTGGCCCTGCGCCACCGAGGCTCCGCCTCCGCCGCGGCTCTCCGCGCGCCCGAGCCCACCGGGCCAAGCCGATTGCCTGCGGACAGCGGTCTCCGCGCTTGCGGCCCCAGGCCCCCGCCCCCGCGGCCGGGTGGCTGCTTACGTCAGGGAGGCGAAACCCAGAAGAAGAAGAGGAAAGGGGAAAAAAAAAGGCACGAGAGCGGAAGGGGAAAAACTTTATTTCTTTTTCTCCCCCAGGCACTGAAGCGAGGGGCAGGCGACTCCGCCAGCGCGCGCTTCCGAGAGAGCTCCAGGCGCCACCTCAGCCTGCTGAGGCGCACGGGAGTCGGGCCCCGGAAGCCCGACGGCGCGGTCGGGATGTGGGACCCGCAGGAGTTTGAACGCCACTGGCAGGCCGAGTTCCCCGGGGAGGAGGCTCCAGTCATGAGGCTGGAGTCGGTGCCGGACATGGAGCGCGAGCTCGAGCGTTGCAAACTCAACCTGAAGCGGCTGCAACAGGTGTTGGCGGAGGAGAAGTTCAAAGTCTGGTACCTGCAGGCGGCCCTGGCTGGAGAGAAGGTGGACCTACCGGGCGGGCGGCTCGAGGGCGGGGACGCCGGAGGCTGCGGCGGCGGCAGCGGCGGCGACAGAGGTAGCGGGGGAGCCTCGGTGGAGGAGCAGGAGCCAGCTGGGCCCTTGCGCGCGCCGCCACTGCGCGACGAGGAGGGTGCAGCGGGCCGCGAGCCAGATCCCCCAGGTCCGGAGGTGGCGACACCGGCCGAGCCAGCTCCCTACGTGTGCCTGGACCTTCCTGCCTGGCCCGGGGCGATGGAGGGTGGGGGCGCCGTGCGCAGTCTGACTGCCGCCATCCACCAGCAGCTGGTGCAGCCTCGCCTGCTCTTCGGGCTCCGCGAGGACTGTGCGGCCCCCGGCCGCGATGGCACGGGGTCATCCGCACCTGGAGAGGAGTGCTCCTCCGGGACCCATGCAGGGCGGGGCTCGGAGGAAGGCGAACCGGACGCTTCAGGTGGGGATGATGGAGGCGACGGCAGTGACCACGACTTCGAGATGGTGGATTTGAATGAGAAATTCGTCCTCGGCCACCTACTTGTGGCCCCCTACCGGTTTGGGACCCGCGATGAGGTCGAGAAGCCGGCGCGGCCGTGCAGCCCCCACCGGTGGATGCACCTGATACCCGGAGGCTGGCGGCACCACAGGCGGAGTCGAGACCTGGAGCAGCTGGAAGCGGAGGATGAGCCCCCCAGGCGCGGGGCGCGGGAGCATCTCGCCCAGTGGGGGCGCAAGAGGTTCCTGCGGGTGCCGGACCGAGACTCGCCCAGTCACAGCTCGCCCGAGAGAGGCAGTGACTGCAGCCACAACAGCTCAGACCACGAAGACGGCTTCTCTGCAGGTAGGCGTACCCCCTCTTTAGGTACAGGAGCGTGCGAAGTGACATTGGGGTTCGGGCGAGTTTATGAAAATAAGCATGAGCAGGGACTGATGGGACGGCGCACTTGACCAGACCTTGGTAGGACCTTTCACCTTGGTCTCCAGCCCTCCTCACAGGTCCTCCGGACTCCTTTGCACCATCCTGATGCAGAAACTCCAGAAGCCCCCCCAATTCCCCGAGATTCCTTAGTGGGGAAGTCTTACTCTTTCCCTAAATGTTCTGAAGTTATCTTGTATTTTCTCCAACTTGCGTCTCATGCTGGAGGCCTAGTTCACTCCAGGAGGTGCCCAGGGCTCCTCTTTGCTGGACTGTTCTCTTTGAGAAGGCTGCTGTGGGTCTGCTGGCTTCCCAGGAGCCCGAGAGGAGGGACAGGCTTGGCATCCCAGCTTCGAGCCTGTCTGGTTCTTAGAGAGCGGCTTTGATCCAATGCCTTCACCTGATAAAGAAGGAAACTGAATCTCAGATGTGTTCAAGCAGGTAACCTGAGACCTTTGCTGGTGACCTCTGTCGTTTGCTTCTTCTCCTATGTGCCTTCTTTCTTGAGAACAGGGTCTGGCCTTATTTGTCTTTTAATCCTCTTGTGGTCTTCACAGTGCTCAATAAATAATGTCTGAACTAATGAGTAGCTGCATTGAATTTGAAAGGCTGCCCAGCTCTTCATAGGCCAGGGAGTAGAAATAGGTAAGAGAAATAGTTAACGGGGCTGTGGGGTGGTATGCAGCCTTTTGCTGCATTTCAGCACTGTTAGGGGCTCCTCAGGCATGCAGAAAGCATGCCTTGGTGTCTGGTTTGATTCAATTGCAGCAAGGAACTTAAGATGCCTTCTTGCTCCGTGAATGGGGTGGTGTTGGGGAGGGCATACCAGTGATTCTGGGATTGTTCCAAAATCTCCATTATTAGGTCTTATCTGGGTGAGTTTGCATTTGAATGAAAAACTGTCCACTCTGCTAAAAGCACATTTGGAAGATCCATCAAGTCATCTGTTTTGATCAATTACACTTATTCATTAGCAGATATTGGCTGCTGTTCCCATAGGTAATGCTTCTGCCACCCTTGCTAGTAATCATTTTTATGTTCCCCTTTCATTTAAAGCAAGAGGTGAAGATTTTCCTCTAGTGCCAAGTTTCAAATGCCCTCCTCAGAGGCTAAAGTCTCCTCAGCTGCTGTATAGTTGGCACCTGTCCCATCGCTCCCAAGGCCCACATCAGTCATTCTGTCAGGTATGCTCAGTGCTCTGGATTGTCCCCAGGAGTGGTTGTTAAATCTACAAGCAGTCTGTTCTTCAGCACCTTGATGCAAATTAGAAATCAGCACAGGCTTGGGGCTGACTACACAGGTGGCTCCTCAGGATGGATCAGGGATGAAAAGGATTCTCTTTCTTTCGGACTAAAGACTGCAGCCAGAGCAGTAGTCTAGCACCAGTAGGCCTAGGCATGCCAAGGCCAAGTCCCTCTAGGCTCTCTTCAAGGCAAACTTGTATAGGAATCCCCACCACCACCCTGACCCCTGCACAGCTGCAGGTGGAGATCCTCCCTTCTCTCTTCCGATGTCATAGGGATAGAAGGCATGCTTAGCATGTTCAAGGCTCTGGTTTCAGCCCCTAGGACCAAAAGTAAGAAGGGAGGGAGGGAGGAACAGAGGGAGGAAGGAAGGAAGGGAGGAAGCATTACACATGGTTAGTACCACTGTTTTACAAGTTTGTTTCAGTGACATAAATATTTGAGTAATTTGTATGCCAGGGGTGATGGAATCCCAACATGCCAGAAGGCTGAGGCAGGAGGATAGAGAGAGTTCTTGGCCAGCCTAGACTACAAAGTAAGACCCATCTAGAAAATGTGTCTGTACCCAGAGGCCTTAGCTGTAGGTCAGGTTTTATTGGCTAATGTATCAGGTTTTGCCTTAGCCACAGGGTTTTAAGGAGAGAAACTCGTGAGGTAGCATAAAAAAAACCAAGGGGCTCCCCTCCATGGAATAAGGATAGTTCCCAAGTTCATGCTTTCAAATGAATGCTAAGCTTCTTGCTACACATGTTAGTATGTACCTCCCAGGATAGTTGTGAAGATTGAATTCAGGAAACTGGGAAAGCTATTTAGATGGGTTAATAGCACACTTGATGTATGACCATGAAGTCCATACATGTCTGTGTGTGTTGTTATAGCCTTCATTATCACTGAACCCTACAAGACTTGAGGTCATCAGGAGCTGGGGTCCCTTCTCAGGGCTGCTACCTTTCTATGGAGCTCCTGTGAACTGGACCTTGTGAGGTAGCAGGTCACGTGTTAGATTTCAGACTTCCCCTCAGTGGCCAGCCAGTCCTGAGCACATATAGCTGGATATTCTCAAATGGAGGCTGGTATCCCCTCTTGTGCTAGCATGCTTCTGCACCACCCCGCCCTAGAGTCAGCAGATCTGTCTGTCCCCAGGATTCACAAGTTCCTTCTGGAGCCTGTGGTTTCCTCTGTGTGTCTGCACTCCTTATAGACCCAGATGCTTTCCCTCTAACAAAGCTCAGAGGTGGCCTTTCCATGTCCAGCATCCTTTTGACTGTTAGAAATTATTCATCTGATACTCTGGCTTCAGTTCAAATGCCAAAGTAAATATCATTAATATTGTAAATAGGTGGCATTTCCTTCTTGCATTAATTTTGCTCAGTGGAGAAAGTTTTCTCCACACACCCTTCCCTTGCTTCTGAGATGGGGGATTGAACCCAGGGCCTTGTATGTATTGAATAAGTTCTCTACCACAGCTATAGTCCAGTCTCACTCTCTGTTTCTCTATTTTTGTTGGCCCTTGAACGTCCATCCATCCTCCCATCCATCTGTCCTCCTCAGCAAGCATTTATCAAGGTCATGCTTCATGCAACCAGTGTTCAGGACTAAAACTGCTCGGGTTGGTGGCCCAGCCTCATTATTTTTACTGTCTTTTTGCTGGGTAGAAATTTTGATTCTTTTCAATAAAGCAGCAGCTTTCTGATGAACGACTACTGTTAAATCCTGAGTTAAAGAACCAGACACAAGGCACGTGCCTGTAACCCCAACATTTTGGAGGCTAAAGCAGTCATGAGTTTGGGGCTACCATGGTTAGCCTGTTTCAGAAAAAGAAAAAAAATCCTAAAGAATTGAGAGCTGGAGAGAGAGCTTAGTGGGTAAGGTGCTTGCAGCCAACTCTGGAAGCCTGGAGATCTGCACTTTCCTGGAGCCCGAGTCAAGGTAGAAGGAGAGAACCAGCCCCACAGAGCTGTCCTCCGTCTCCCCCATGGGTGCCGCCTCCCAGTAGTAACAAACAAAGCAAAGTACATTTAAAAAGTGTGTAGAGCAGAAGAAAACCCTGAGTTGACCTGTGTTCCTGTCTGTCTCAGACAGGTGAGAGCCCTGGACCGTAAATCAAGTTAAGTTCACGCTTAGGATCCTGAGCTGGGTTGTCCTGTTATGTCAAAGGCCTTTTCTAGGAATTAATCCGAGGACACTAAAGCTGTAGTCTGTGGGAGGCCAGGTGACAGAGCAGCAGGACATCTTAGCCTCAGCAGATGGCAATGGTTAGTCCCAATTTACAGGTGGCCGGTTCAGGCTCTGAAGGAGCCAATGAGAGCTGTGGAGCTGGCACTGGGACACTGGTTGGTCCACAAAGCTGGCACAGAGCATACTGCTTACAATGTCACGGTGGGCCAGCTGTTTAGGGCCTGGTTTCTTTTCTTTCTCTTTTTCTTTGATTTTAGAGACAGGGTTTCTCTTTGAAGCCCTGGTTGTCCTGGAATTTGCTCTGTAGACCAGACTGGCCTTGAACTTAAGAGATTGGCCTGCCTCTGCGTCTCAAGTGCTGGGATTAAAGGTGTGCCTCACAACTGCCCAGTTTAGGGTCTCATTTCTATACCTGGAGGCCTGGCTGTTGGGATTTGCTGGCTTCTGATGGAGACCTTTTATTTTTAATCTTCATGGAAAATGCATTTCCTACTGGATGCTCATGTTACCTCGCTCATTTGTAATCTGACAGTGTCCTTCCCCTCCTCCCCCCTCGCACTTTCTGGCAATAACTAATAAGATTGTTACTCTGAGAAGAATTCCTTGCATTCAGGAATGTGCCTGAATAACTTAATTAAAATTGAATTTTTAGCGGTAGCTGTAACAAAATAATTCTGTTATAGTCCCTGTCTTGGAAAGATATTAAAAAACCATTTCATGCCAAGTGCAGTGGTGCATGCCTGTAATTCTAGCATTTGTGAGGCTCAGTGGGAGGATTAGGAACTCTAAGCCAGCCTGTGCTGTGTCATGAACCCTGCCTCCAAAACAAAACTGCTTGAGACACATGCATTGGTGGTTTGTCATGGTTCATTGGTGTCCAAAGTTGACACTGAGTCACTGGCTTTTCCAGGCTTGCCTCCTTCCACCACTCACCCACGTCATTAACAGGTCCTTCTATACAAGCAGGAAACGCCACCAGCCTGGAAACTGATTCTTCTGGTCTGATTTCCTTCCGGTGAAGTGTTTTGTATTTGCCTCTGGATCCTTCTGTCACATATCAGGATTGTTCAGTGTGTGTGTACATGTATATGTGTACACCATGTACATGTGTGGTGCTCATGGAGCCCGAAGAGGGCATAGGGTTCCCTAGAACTGTAGTTAAGGACTATTCTGAACCATCATGTGGAAGTTGAGAAGCAAATCCAGGTCCTGTGTAAGAGCAGTAAATGCTCTTAACTGCTGAGCCCTCTTTTCTGACCCCACTTTCCTGTCTTTTAAATAACGGTATAGATACTTCCTCTTGACTGGAGAGATGGAACACACACAATCCCTTAAACTCTTATCAACAAAACAAACGAACTCCACTTCCCTTGTAGTGTGTCTGGACAGCACAGGGCTTGAGGGCTGTGATACTTCCCTGGGATGACTTTTCTGACTTTCTCAAAGCTTCAGGTTCTTTGTCTGTGAGATGGGGTGGCAATAATAGGAGTACATCCTACACTTGTTATGAAGCTTTAATGAGGTAAAGTGAAGAAATCCCACAGCACAGCACTGGACACATGGTGTTGAGCAACTCCTAGATGGTTACTGTAACTGCAAATCCAGAGATTGTCAGTTGACTGAGCTGGGCTCATATTTACAGCTTTTCTTTTCTTCTTTTCTCCCTCTGTTCATCCCTTTGTCTCTCTTTCCTTTCCTCCCTGCCTCCCTCCCTCTCTCTCTTTCTTCCTTTCATGTTGGACATGGAAGCCAGGCCTTGGTGCATGCGGGGCAAACACTCATATCATGAGCTACACCCCCATATTTGCCTTGCTTCACATAAAGAAGCTCTCACATCTCTGTGCTTGTTTGTTTTCCCTTCTCCCTTTTTACTCAGTCCATATTTGTGTTGTTCCTTCAGAGGAGACCAAGTTTCTTGGTTGTTTGTGGTCTCTGACCCTTCTCTTTTCCCAAGCTTCTGCAAAGCCACCATCTGGGCTTTCTGTGGCTCCTGCTCTCCCTACCTGCTCCAGCTAACGTTCTTGCTGATGATGCTTTTTCATGTATTCTTCCTGGCATTTGAAATGCATGCCCACTATTCCCCAAATCAACCCTTTGAGGCCTGCCTCTTCCTTAGAACCTGTGTTGGTTAAGATAGAGGGTTACTAGATTTGATAGAATCCTATATTGGTACTTAACCAAGATGAGAGTTTTAGTTCTCTCCCATGTGAACGCACTCCAGAAGTAAACTATATAGGGACATTATGGTGACTGCATAATCATCAGGGATTCAGACTGTTTTTGATCTGTCAGTGTCATGATACAAAATGGCTACTGGAGATCCACCCATCACATTTATGCTTCAGGCAAGGAATTTTCAGAGCAGGAAAAAGAGTAAGTGGCAGTTTCTGGGTCTGCTATTTGCGGCACTTTCCTAGAAACCTCTCTTGACAGTTTCTGTTTTAAATCATATCAGCCACCTCTAGCTACCAAGGAGCCCGGGAAATAGAGTACTTTATCTGGGCATGCAGCCCTCTCAAATCAAATGGGGTCTCTGTTACAAGGAAAAATGGAAGAATAGACAGTGAGTAAGCAGCTAGCAGCCTCTGGCACAAGCCTTTCCAACTACTCCATCCCGTCTGTGCTTCTTAGAGTGAGCCCACACTGCACAATTGTTTTTATTATTACACCGTCTATTAATTCATTGGCCCAGTGGACAAATGACAACAGAACCCCTTCTCTCTGCAAGGCACGATGCCTGTTATATTCTGAAGCATCGCTCTCAAGCCAAGGGGTTGGCTGATTGCTTGAGGGCAGGGAACGGGGTCCATTTCTCTCGGCAGTGTCTTTCCCAAGACTGAGCATATGGCAGGCACTCAAAAAGCACCTGATTGATTTTATAGTGGTCACAAGTGAGAAGCTCAGGGCGAAAAACAACAACAAAAACCTCCTTGCCTTAGCTCTGTGGTAGAAAAGTCTGATATTTTGCGTTCCTTCTAGTTTTGAGGGTAGGCCGTGAATCATCTCCAAACATCAGAGCTGTGTGCTACAGCCCAGTTGTCGATTTTGGACACTGAACTGAATAGCAAACAAGAATTATGAGTAGAATCTCTATGCCCACCTGCTTCCCTCACCACTGTGTTTTGCAGAGCTGTTTCTGCCTCATGAATCTCCCGTTATCTCTGTGCCATGTAGCTGCAGAGAAAGTCTGCAGTGTCTCCAAGAGAGTCTGCTTCGTTCCCCAACCTGTCTCCCTGTTTGATTCTTGCTATCATCTGCCTGAGACGAGGTTGTCTGGAGGAAGGTTGCCTGGGGCTTGAGGCACATTTTGTGATTGCTGAGCAAAAGATAGCTTTAAAGGCTTATTGGCACCTAGGAGAGAGGGAACTAAAATATATTTAGCACCTACTGTCTTCTCTGTGTGAAGTGTGTTTCCCATTGTCATGGCTAATATTCAGAACAATCTAAAGGGCACTCTCCTGTACAGGGCTGAAATCCCAGCTACTCAGAAAACTGAGGTGGGAGGGTCAGAAGGTCAAGGTCAGCCTGAATAATTTAATGAGATCCTATCTCAAAAGAAAAAGAAGGCTGAGGGTACAGCTCAGCTGCAGAGTACTTGCCCAGCATGCAAGTAGACCTTTCCCAGGTTCAATTCCCGGGATGGCCAAAAACAGAAAAAGAGAAGAATACACTACTTCTCATTCTACAGATAAGGAAACTGGCTCCAGTGGGCTAATTAGCCAGCCCAAAAGTTCTCAGTGCTGTGATTAATTTTTTTTATTGAGAATTCATATATGATCAAATTGGCTTCTTTATTGCATTCAGTGATAGATTTTAGAACAGTCACAAAATTAGGAAATTACTACTATCCTCGTAATTTCAGATTTTTTTTTCCTGTGAAGGACTTGGGTACATTTTGAGCATAGACTCAAACCTCAAATTCTACCATTGCATTTCTTCATTTGGCATGTGCTGTGATTTAAAATACCTGAAACTGCTCAGTTGGTAGAGTGCTTAAAACAGTCGCAAGATTCTAGGTTCAATTCCAGCATCAGATGAATGTTAAATGGAGTCTCATGATTCATGGCCAGCACTAAGGAGGTGGAGTCTGGAGGACCAGACTTTCAAGGTTATCCTTGGCTACATAGTATATTTGAGGCCATGCTGGACTACAAGAGATTCTGTCTCAAGAAAAAAATATAATAAAAAAAAACCCCTGATAAGTGGGAAAGCATCAGGACTTTTTGCTCTTTTCTTGGGTGATATATACACAAAAGGGCTGTTAGGGACCTGGAAAGATGGATCAGCAGTTAAGAGCTTAAGAGTATATACTTTTTTTCAGAGGACATGAGTTTGATTCTTAGCACCCATGTTAGGTGGCTTTCAAACACTTATAACCCCATTTCTGGGGGATCTGAAGCTGTCTTCTGGTCTTTGTGGGTCCCTAAGCTCACACGTGCGCATACCCCTGTCCCCAAATACACACAATTAAAATTAAAAATTATTTTTAAAGGGGGAGGCTGCTGTTACTGAAGACCCTGCCTGGGCCCCTTTCTGTTGGGTGGGACTGCCTTAGTTCTTCCGGGTCCCTTCCCTCTCTGTGTTCCAGGTCTGGGGGCAGGCGTCATAGTGGCCCAAACATGAGGCACTTCCCCTGAATATCATTTATGCCTTGGGTTGTGGTTGTCATGCTGACAGGGGACCTTATGCTGACCTTTACTTTCTGCCTGGCCACATGGGAGGTGCCCAATAAATGTTTATGAGTAGCTGGAGGTCCATCATCCCCACCTAAACTACCTCAAGGACTGATTGCTTCGCCTCTACCCTTTCCTCTCCAACCTCAAATTACAGTCACATTAAAGACAAACAGTTGCTCTATGCTCAAAGTTTGTACCTTTATTCACAATCTGCAGTGGCTGTCTGTACACAGAGTAAGATCTGAGGCTTTTTACCAGGCTCTCTGGGAAACCTCTTTCCTTCCATACATACACACTTTATGCCCCAGCAGCACTGAACTTTGTGTAGCTGCCTAACACTGAACATACCCTTCTCTCTCTACCTTTGTCTTGAATGTACCTTGTCTTCATCCATCCTTCAAGCCCAAGCTAGGAGGCTTCCTGCTCTGTGAAGTCTTCTTTGTCTCCCCTATGTAGAACTAGGACTTGGCTAGTTAAGAGTGCATTTGAGGGGCTGGAGAGATGGTTCAGCAAATAAGAGCACCGAGTGCTCTTGGAAAGGTCCTGGGTTCAAGTCCTAGCACTTGCATGATGGTTCGCAGTTGTCTGTAACTCCACTTCCAAGGGATCCAGTGTCCTCTTTTGGCCTTCACAGGTACCAGGCATGTGTGTGGTGCACAGAAGACATACATGCACTCATACACACATCCATACATATAAAATAAAAATGCATTTGGCTTCAAGTAACTAGAAACTCCCTTCTGCGGTGCTTATTCTGTACCACCTCGCACTTCCACAGTGGTCATGACAGGCAAAATTGTGGTCCCCAAAGAGGCCCACATCCTAATTCCTGGACCCCTGTATATAACAAAGAGACTTTGCATATGAGAGTAAGCTAGGGACTTTGTGGGGAGTGTGTGTGTGTGTGTGTGTGTGTGTGTGTGTGTGTGTGTGTGTGTGTGTGTGTGTGTGCGCGCGCGCGCGTGCATTATCTCGGAGGATCTGGGTGGGTCCAGTATATTCACAAGGATCTTTATTTTATGTGTATGGGTGCTTTGCCTGTGTATGTATGTCTATCTGTTTTATATGTATGCATGTATATATGCATATAATAGATAACAGATATGCAATGCTTATGGAGGCTAAAAGAAGAAGCTAGATCCCTTGGAGTTCCAGAAGGTTCAGAGCTATCATAGGGGTGCTGGGAACTGAAGTCATGTCATGTCCTCTGTAAGAGAATCCATTGAGCCTTAACTCCTGAGCCATCTCTTCAACCCCGGTCACAAAGATCTTAAACGTAACTTGGGAGAAGGGGCTGAAGAGGTCAGGGTGATGTAACTCCTTGCTGCTGATTTTGATTGTGAAGAAAGAGGTGACTAGCCAAGAAATAATAAGTGTCCTCTAGAAGCCACAGAATGCAAGGAAATGGCGACTTTTCCATTCTCCAGAAAAGAACTTGTCCCTGCTGGCACCTCAGTGTTAGCCAGTAAATCCTAGGCTAGCCTGGGCTACAGAGTAAGAACTTCCTCAGGTTTCCAAGGTGCAGAACGCTAAGACAGTAAATTGGTGCTATTGTAAGCCACTGTGTGCCACAGTTGGTTAACGGCAGCCACGGGGTTCACACAGCGACTTCATGGACTAGGGATTTGTTGTTCTCCAATTGCAAGGACTGTTTGGTGGGTTATAGCGTCCCAACAAGGCCTTTTGTTTCAGACCCTCCCATCGTCTTACAGTGGGAAGATGTTTGTCCTCTTGCTTGTGACATAGAGTTTGATATGTGTATATACTATATTACCTTGTGTGTCCTTGGAATTTAGGGAGGAAAAGGAATAAAGGACTCTGGGTGGTTGTTCCTGTAAGAATGGAGCCAAGTATCGTGGTTTGTGCCCATAATCCTAGCAGGCAGGATTGGTCTCAGTTAGTTCTAGACCTGCCTGGGCTGCAGAGTAAGACCCTGTCTCAAACCTAAGTTAAAAAAAAGTAGTGATAGTGTCAATGGAAGTCTTACCTAACAACTCCTGTTGTCCCACTTTTGGGCCAAACTGGGTCACATGGCCATCTTTAGCTGCAAGGGAGGCTGACCAGGAACTTCAGCCTCATCATGAAGGATGTGGGGGAAAGGAACTGTGAATGACTTTAGGAAAACAGCCAGTGTTGGCTCTGCCAGCCTTCCCTGGACTTTGCACACTGGTATGTTAGGGCAGCTATATAACTGTTTTTAACTGATTCGTCACCCTCCCCACCCTCTGTGCACGTCAGTTCTTTTAATTGTGGTATTCCTGCCTCTTAGACAATGCTGACATAATTGTTCTCATTGAACAAGTAGAAAAATGATTGTATTTGTTTTGGTGGGTGTATATATTTTGAGGTAGGATCTTATTATGTATCCCAGGTTAGACTTGAACTCAAGATCCTCCTGTTTCTGCCTCCCTGGTGCAGGGATGACAGGCATGAGCTACAACACCTGACTGAATGTGTATTTTCAAGTGAGGATTTATTTTTACTTAATTTATTTTATGAGCTTGTATGTCTGGTGAGGGCCTGGGCTTAAGGAGGCCTGAAGGTGTTGTGAATTCCCTGTAGTTACAGATAGTTGTGAACTGCCACTTGGTTGCTGGGAATTGAACCCTGATCCTCTGTAGGAGAAAGAGAGTTGCAAGTGCTCTTACCTGCTGGGCCATCTACCCAGACTCTGTTTGTTTATTTTTATTTTTATGTGTTATGGATGGTGTTGTGGTTGAAGGAGCTGTCTCATATAGGTCTCAGGCATTTGAAAACTTGGTTTTCATTTGGTGGCTGTTTGGGGAGTGTCAGGAGGTATTGGATCCCCTGAGACTGGTGTCATAGATGTTTGTGAGCTGTCATGTGGGTGCTAGGAATTAAATCCCAGTCTTCTGGAAGAGCAACCAGTGCTCTTAATCACGGCGCCATCTCTCCAGCCCTTCAAGCTAGGATTTTGTGGGATCTGGAATACCTAAGCAGGCTATTGATCTCTAAGAATTAAAAGAAAAGACCTTTTCATTCTTCCCATCCCCATTTTTTCCTTCTCCTCTTCCTCCTGCAGCTCAGGCTAGCCCTAAACTGTATAGCTAGGCTCTGGGATCACAGCAGTGTGACCACCTGGCTTCCCTCTCCTTATTGCTGTTCATTTTCTTCATCTATGTCTTCTCTTCTGCCTTTTTTGTACTGCTTGAGAGCTGTGATGGATTTTTCTGTTTCCCTCCCTCCCTTCTTCTTTTCCTTCCTTTAATTTGTTCTTTCTTTTGACAAGGACTCACTGTGCTGTGTAGCCTGGGCTGGGCTGGAACATGTAGTCCAATTTGGTCTTGAACACACAGAAGTCTACTTGCCTCTTGGATGTTAGGATTAAAGGTATACACTAACATGCCTGGTTTATGGTGGATTTTTCTTATTTTACCCTTTTCAGACTTTACTGCTCCCAAGTTTCTAATTTATTTATATAACTGCCCTGCCTTTAATAAAGCTGTTAGAATGCTGACTTGATGATCAGAATACATTTCCATCTGGAGGTTTCCTTGAACTGATTCTCTCGCCTGACCTCAAGGGCTGTGATTGCAGGCATTCAACACACTCTTGCGTGTGTACGTAAGAGGCGAGCCTCACTAAAGTTAAAAGCCGAGGTAGAAGTAAGTGGCTAAATTGTTTTTCTCTTTCCCCTTCAGCATCTCTACCCCACCCTAACCCATTCTCATTCTTTCTTCTCTTTTGAAACAAAGTTTCACTGTGTTGTCACTTTGTTCTGAAGATGTTCTAAACTCCCGGGCCAAAGACATCCTCAGCTTCCTAAGCACTGGGACTCGAGGCCAGTGCTGCTGTGGCAGTCTTGATTTGCTGCAGCCTCATTCAGTAATTTACTAGGGCAATTACAATAATTCTGATAGCTGTGCGTGCATGTATAATATAATGTAACATTTTCATTTTATTTATTTTGTTGTTGTTGGGTTAGTTTTTGTTTTGTTTTGTTTTTGAGGTAGAGTTTCTCTGTGTAACCTTGACTGTCCTGGAAGTCCTTCTATAGACAAGGCTGGCCTTGAACTCAGAGATCCACTCGCCTCTATCTCCCAAGTGGAATTAAAGGCGTGCACTGCCACCCCCTGGCAATAAATTTTATTTTTTTTTATGTATATGGTTGTTTTGCCTGCATATATGTCTGTGGGTTATATCCATGTGTGCCTGGGAGGTCAGAAGAGGTTGTTGGAATTGGAACTGGAGGGGGTTTTGAGCTGCCATGTGGGTGCTGGGAATTGAATCCTGGTCCCCTGGAAGAACAGCCAGTGCTCTTCTGAACCATCTCTCCAGCCCTGGTCTAAGTTTTAGTGTTATTTAAAGGAATCTGACAAGCCATTATGTCAAGGTTCATAGTCCCAAATACAAAATTAGTAAATCACTAGCAGTGAAAAAGATCCTAGAATTTAAAACCATGCAAATCTGTTTTGTTTGGCTTGACATGGGTCTGTTGGTATATTGCTTATCTGTGAGAGTGGAAGGCGTGACTGCCCGTTGTCCAGCTTGATGAGAAAAATGATTTCCTTGGGTATCTCACATATTTGGAAGTGGTGGAACTACAGACATGCAGTGCAAATGTTGGGGTCCTTGTCTAATAATTAGATTTTTTTAAATATAGGATCTTGCTGTATATCCCTGACTGGCCTCGAATTCACGGAGATCTACCTGCTTCTGCCTCCCAAATGTTGGGATTAAAGGCTTGCATTACCATACCCACTGTAGATTTTTGGAGTCATCCTGGGCAATTTTTTTTTTTGAGACAGGGTTTCTCTGTGTATCATTAGCTATCCTGAAACTTACTCTGTAGACCTTGAACTCATAGAGATCTGCTTGTCTCTATGCCTTGCCTCTATGCTGGGATTAAAGGCATGGACAACTACTGCCTGACCCTTACATTATTATTTCTAATCATAAAGAACAGACTTGTAAACAAAAGTATGAAGCTATTAATCTGTAAGTTAGGGACTACATTATCATTCAAAATATATTTTATACTCATACTTTCTTTTTTTTATACTCATACTTTGTTTTGTTATGTTTTGTTTCTCACTTATAATAACTATTAAACATCAATTACTCTCTTTGGCCTGTAGTTCTTTGAGATGGTGCTAGTGGCCTTGCCCGTTGGAGAGGAGTCAGGTGACTTATCCTTCAAATGACTACCCAGAGCTGTTTTGTTTTGTTAGTGTATGTGGTGGTACTGGTGATGGTGTGTGTGTGTGTGTGTGTGTGTTAGTAGTTCCTCATGTAGCTTAGTTGGCCTTAAACTGGTCATGTAGCCAAGGATGGCCTCAAACTTCTGGTCCTTCTGCTTGTACCTCCTGAGTCCTGATGTTACCATCATGTTACACCATGCCTGGTTTACATTTCTAAGGATCCTGCCCAGGGTTTCATGCGTGCTAGGCAAATGCTCTACCAGCTGAGCTGCATCTTCAGCCCTTGACACTAACTGTTAATTTCTTCAGACTATAGGTCTGAAACAATGTGATGCACTAGATGATTTTCCAATCATAAATTGTATGAAATCCAGTAAGTTAAATGAGCTGGGACTCTGAACCTTGCAAGTCAGAGCCTGGCTTTGGATCAGAGGAACTTGAGTTATGGTGTAGACCTGAAATGTCCCCTACAAGTTCATGTTTTGAACTTTTGTTTTCCAGCTGGTGACACTATCTGTGGATGCTGTGGCACCTTTAATTTGTGGGCCCTGGCTGGGTTATGGTGGCACAACCTTTAATCCCAGCATTCAGAAAGTAGAAGCAAGCTGATCTCTGTGAATTCAAAGCTAGAGTGAGTTTCAGGACAACCAAGGCTACACAGAGAAACCCTGACCTAAACAAAACAAAACAAAACAAAACAAAAAAACAAACAAACAAACCAAAAGACAAAAAACAAAAGCAGAGGCGGGTCCTGGCTGAAGGAAGTGGGTCATGAGGGGCTGGCCATTGAAGACTATGATGAGGTTCCTAGTTCCCCATGACTTGCTGTTCTCAGTTCATTGCTCTGTGAACAGCTGTATAAGCCTGTGTTGTCTTGGACTAAGATGCTCCTACTAGTGCCTTCCTATGAGGGGCTGCTACGCTCTGAGACTGTGAGCCAAAACAAGTCATTCCTAGTGTAACTAATGGACTAGCTTTACAGCCATGCCTCTGTAGCTATTTGTAAATTTGCTCCATGAACTAGATTACTTCTCCTCTCTGTAGAGATATTTTCTTTTCTGAACAATAGGGATGATTTTACCTCATTTTGTGTTAAGATTAAATGAGGCCTGGTGATAGGGGTTTGCCTAGCAGGGGTGAGGCCATAAATTTGATTCCCAGCATCACACACACATGCACACACGCACACACACTCACAGTTTTAAAAAAAATGTACAAAACAAGTGGCACAGGGCATGACTTACAGTTAGAGCTGTGTAAATGCAAAGTCCTTAGTGCAATAGTCAGGGTCTCGGGCTATATTACTTAGATGCAAGTCCTAGCTCTTTCACATAATTGTGTGACCTTGATAAGTTTCTTGGCCTTTTTGTGTCTTAGTGTCTGTATCTGTAGATCATGGGAACCATACCAATATAAAATCCATGTCTAATTAAGTTGGGTGAAGATTATACAAATCAGTATGTATTTATCAAGCGCTTTGGACAGTACCTGGTACATAGCAGACACTCGTTGCAGGCTGGCTTACCTTGTCACTGTCATTACTAGTGTGGCCATGAGCATTGTTGCAATAAACTGCCAGGCTGAAAAATAGTATTATGCTCATCATGTTTCCTGGTCATATTCTTAATTGAAACCCGAGGCTTCTGGAAATCCTGCACTTTGAATAATCTAAGAGCTGGAGCAATGAAGCATCCAATTACAGATGCCTCTCGGCTGCAGCCCATCAAGGAGACCTCTACAAGGTCTAGCTGGGTTGTGATCCTATTATGGAGAAAGCCCTGCTTTGTATGCAGCTGCCTTGTCTTCGCTTGGCTGCATAATTGTGCCTTTTTGTCTTATTTTAAAGCATCTTGAGGAATCTGGAGCCCACTCCCACTGACAGCAGTGAAAGCCACAGCATGTCACAGCGCTAATGAGTCTTGCAGACACTCTTAGGCCCCACTGAGGCAACTAGACCAGAAGAGGTGCACTGGCTAGGCCAGTATCCACCTCTTCCTTTGAACACACGTAGCCTCACTAGATTTCAAGATGGGGCTCCCCAAGGCCCCCTAGGATCTCCCACGCCTGTCTTCTTTATCTTAGAAGGGCATCAAGTTGCTTTCTGAATGTTGGGCTTGTTGGCAATCTTTGTGGGCAGCAATGCTAAAACTAATTATTCATATCAGTGGGCCTGAAAGAGCTATTGTTTGCAGAGGGAACTCCCTCTGGTCTCTAGACCCACAGTCCCCAACGGGGACCTTTGGTCAGGCAGGAGGCAGCTGTGGCAGTCCTCCAAGTTCAGAAGTCTGATGACCTGCTTTGTTTGAACTGCAGAGGGTTAAAATAAAATGGATTTTTTTTAATGTGGAGATTTTTCTGTGAATATATGTACTTCTGTCTTTTCTTGACAGATGGGGAGATTGACAGATAGACTAGATGGAATTTTGCCAGTGGCTCTAACCTTTTTCCCCTGACCCCTTTATCTACAAGCACTGAGGGTATGGAGGGCAGTGGGCAGAGCAAAACTCAAGGGGGAGGGGTCGCTTCCTGGCTTTGTGTCTGCCTCTGCTTAGTTTAGCTGCATGACCATAACCAAATTACAGAACTCTAGTGGCCTCACTTTCCTTCCATAAAAAATGGGGTTTATAATAGTTTGCTTCACAAGTATGTGAAAAGGAAATGGGTTAGTGTGTGTTCAGCCTGGCACATACTAAGTGCTACTTAGATATCTGTATCTACCAGTGTTACACTAGTCGCTCTAGGCATTTGAGGTTACATTCCTTGTGTTAAGGGTTTTTTCACAGAAGACAAAAATGTCTTTTTTTCCTAGTGTACCTCTGAGCTGGCTAATAAGCTTTTTCTCCATCCCCTTGACTAGGTTTCAGACCTTGGAATGTAACAATTATGTTGCTGGATTGTAGTAATTATGTTAGGGTAACCATCTCAGGTAGCCAGACTGTCCTCAGTGTTCTGGTAGCTGAACCTCGTGTGTGTGTGTGTGTGTGTGTGTGTGTGTGTGTGTGTGTGTGTGTGTGTGTGTGTGTGTTCGTGTGTGTTCGTGTGTGTTCTGTTGCTGAGATAAAGACTATGAGCAAAACAACATGGGGTGGAAAAATATTACACTTTCATGTCGTAGTCCATGATCGAGGGAAATCAGGGCAGGAACTCAAGGCAAGAACCTGGAGTCAGGACAAAGTCCTTAGGAGAACAATGGTTATTGGCTTGTTCACGGCATACTTGCCTTGCTTCCGTATAAGTCCTAGGGCCACCTACCCAGTGATACCACTCACAGTGAGCTGGGCCCTCCCACATCAATCACTACTACCTAGCTTGTCCTTGAACTCACTACATAGCCAGGGCTTATCCTGCTGCCTCCACTTTCCAAGTCCTGGGATCATAGGCATATACTACCATGCCTAAGTCCAGATGTTAATCTTTATTTGAAGTTGAAGACTCTCACCAGCTGATCATTGGGTGTAAGGATGGCACTTCACAGCTCCTGACCATTGCCTGTCACTAAGGGCAAGGCAGAAGTGTTGCTGCAGCTTACAGTAGCCTCTGAGAAGCACAGAGGACAAACTCAATAATATGTATATCCACTAAAGTGGCAGTGACTAAGCATCCTCTTGCTCTGACGGTGACCCTGACCCTAGGTTTGCAGTCCGGGTCTCAGACTGACTGACAGCTTTCTCTGTCCTCTAAATCAACATCTAGGGGAGTCAGCTCCAGCACAGGTTATGGAAAAAATCTGCAGAATCTGCAGTTTCATGTCTCCCTGGTTCACAGACTGGCTTGACTCCTACCCTAGTACATGATGAAATCAAGTTTTAGAAACTGAACTGTAGAAATGATGGGCCTTCTTCCTCTCAGGGCTGAAGCTCACTGGAAGAAACCCTGTGCCGCGCTTAGATAGGATGAGCTCATTATTTGTAGCTCCAGTCAAGGAAAATTTTATTTTTTTTATTGTTTTTTATTATATATATATATGGCATTCCTTCTATGTATGCCTGCACGCCAGAAGGGGGCACCAGATCTCATTATAGATGGCTGTGAGCCACCATGTGGTTGCTGGGAGTTGAACTCAGGACCTCTGGAAGAGCAGTCAGTGCTCTTAACCGCTTAGCCATCTCTCCAGCCCCAAGGAGAATTTTATATTCCTTTAGTTGTTTGGCAAACAATTAAAAAAAAATTCCAAGCTGGGCAGTGGTGGTGCACACCTTTAATCTAGCACCTGGGAGGCAGAGGCAGGCGGATCTCTGTGCATTGGAGGCCAGCCTGGTCTTCAGAGTGAGTTCCAGGATAGCCAGGGCTACACAGAGAAACCCTGTCTCAACAAAAAAAAAATCTCTTGAGTCAAACCCCTATTCCAATTACCTATCTTTATATCTTGATTTAACACCTGTTTGATTCTGCTTTACTGGATTTGCTGAAAGCAGATCCTGGCCTCCAGTGGTAAAGGCTGCAGGCTCTGCAGACAGACTATGCACCTTTACAACTGTTGTGCCACTTACTAGAGTTTACTTGTTTATCTGTAGGTTGGTTCTGATACAGGGGCTCACGTGTAGCTCAGGCTGCCCTCAAACTTGTACTGAGCCTCCTAACTCTGTCCCTCAAGAACTGGGCTTACCACTGTGTGCTACCATGCCTGGTTTACATTGTGCTGGGGGGGGGGCTGAACTTAGGTCTTCCTCAGTGGTAGGCATGCGCTCTGCTGACCGAGCTACATTCCCCATCTTCAGTTACGATGATTTAAAAAGTGGTTCTGCATCTTCGTACCTGGTTTTGTCAGTGTAGTGGGTGTATTAGTAGGTTCTGTCTCCTGGAGAGTTGTGAAGCTGAGCTAGAGAACCCTTGGTAAACAGCCCTGACACGCAGTGATTCATCAGTAAATACCTATCAGTCACTATTTGTTTCCCCAGTAGCTGCTGGAGCATCGTTTGCCACCTACCTACCTGGTAAGTGTTTGCTGATTAATACTAAACAGACATTGAGGAAATTACTAGACCGCTATTGCTCCTCTGCTTCTGAAGTAGTCTAGATAAAGAACTGACTAGAGGCTAGAGAGATGGCTCAGATGTTAAGAGTGCTTCCTCTGCCATCATGAGGGCCAGACTTCTGACCCAGCACCCATGTAACAAGCCGGGTGTCTGGTGCACACCTGTAACTCCAGCTCTAAGTAAGAGTGGAGACAGGAGGATCACTGGGGCTTTCTGGGCCTAGCCAAGAAAAGTACAAGCCCTCATTTCAGAGAGAGACCCTACCTCAAAACAATTGGCAGAGAATTGACACTCAATGCCATCTTCTGGCCTCTGAGTTGTCTGTCTCTGTTTGTCTGTCTCTGTCTCCTGCCCCACCCCACCCCCACATACACGCATACACATACACACACACAAATGAATACATTTTTTAAAAAATTGACTGTTTGTTAAATCATCTGTAAGAACATTCTAAGACAGGAGCTTCAGAGGCTGGTGAGATGGTTCACTGGGTAAAGAAAGGCACTTGATGCTAAGCTTACCAACTTGAGTTTGATTCCTAAGACCTTCATGGTGGAAGGAGAAAACTGACTGCATAAGTTGTCCTCTGACCTCTGCACGGAACCCTCCCCAAATAAGTAAGTAATGTGATTTTTTTTTTAAAGCAGCTTCCTAGGCAGGCATGATGATGCACTTGGAAGCCTGAGGCAGGAGATTTGCAGTGTTTTTTTACTTGTTTGTTTGTTTGTTTTAATTTTGGGGGTGTTTTTTGCCTGTATGCATTTTGCCTGTGTATTGCATGTGTATTGTATACCTGAAGAGACCAGAAGAGGACATTGGATTCCCTGGAACTGGAGTTATAGATAGTTGTGAACCATCAGCAGTTGGGTGCTGGGAAATAAACATGGATCCTCTGTAGGAGTAACCTGTGCTTTTAACCTTGGCGACATCTCTCCATCCCTAGAATTAGAGTTTTGAGGCTACCTGGGTTACACAGTGAGGTCTGTCCCAAAAAATGAATGAATGGACAGATTTCTTGTACCTGTATGTATGTATGTTTATACACACACACACACACACACACAGACATACACACACATATATAATTTTGGGGGTCAGATTATCTTTTATTGAAGTTCTCTTGCTACTTCTTAAGTAGCTGGGCATCCCATTGTACCATTGCTGATGTCATCTGTGATGTCATTGGGGTGGTGCCATACACACAGCTGTCTACAAACTGTGAAGTGCCGAGGATCTCCTAAATAGTTCCAGAAAGTTCTCTGGCTAAAGACTGGTGTTACAGGTGTGGTATTGCATACTTTAATCCCACCACTCAGGAGGCAGAAACAGGATGATCTCTGTGATTTCAAAGTCAGCCTGGTCTACATGGCAAGTTTCAGGATAGCCAGTGCTACATAGAGAAAACCTGTCTCAAACAAAAACAAAAAAACAAAACAACAAAACAGGTGAAGGATCTGTTGGTCAGTGTTGTCAATCTCATCAAAAGTGTTATTTCCACTGTGTTTTATGTTTTTCTGCTGCTTTTTCTCTTGGTGGTTCCTCCGGGGCTCTGGTGATCAGGACAGGGCAGGAGGTGTCACCTCATCTGGGTCTGTCCTGAATGAGCACCTCTACTGTAATCCTTAGACCTTTCCAGTCACTTGTTGCCTTGGCAGTATCATCACCATTTTTTTTTGAGACAGACTCAGGGGACCAACCTAGGGGCCAGGGTGGATGTGGACTGGAATCATTTCCCGTGAACTTCAGGTGCACGACTTTGATCTCACTGGGGTCAAATTTGGATGGCATGGTGGAGGCAGCTGGTCTTGGATGAACCAAGATTTGGGACTGCTGAAGAAAATGTGTGTATGTGTAAAAATTTAAAATTTAAGAAAGTATTAATTTTGGGAGTGTGCAGGTGCCACAGCCCATAGATGGAGCTCAGAGGACAACTGGTGGGGTTTGGTTCTCTCCACCATGTGTGTCCTGGGGACCAAATTCAGGTCATCAGGTAAACACCTTTGCTCACTGAGCTGTTGTACTGCCCTCCCTTTCCCCTTTAAAAGGCGTCTTGCTTTGTCTTCCATGCTGGCCTGGATCTTCCAGTCTCAGGAAGCCATTTCTCTGCTTTAGCTTTTTGAATAGCTGGGACTATAGGCATATGCCATAGCACCAAACTCTGGAATCTGTATTTTTATCCAGCCCAGAGGATTCTGAATAGCCAAAGCCCAGACACTAGGGTTTGGCAGGCTTCCTTAAGGTCTCTGTCAGGTGGTAATGAGTGTCTAGTGAGTTTAAATATAGACCCCTTCCTGCCCCTGCAACCCAAAGGTTGACATTGGAAAGAAGCCAAAAAGAAAAGAAAAAAGAAAAAGGCACCAATTTTCTTAAGAACTTAGAGCATTCCAAATAAAAGTGGGTGGGAAAGTTCTTTTTGAATTGTGTGTGAGTAGATAAGGCCTTGCAAGACAGCTGATAAAATAATTCACTTGTTTGGAGCCTGCAAACAGAGGGGGCCACAGTGACCTTTAGCTCCAGGAAAAACACAGTGGCCAGCCTCGTGCTCAGCTTCTGTGACCTACCCTCTCTCCCCTAGCTGAGCCCCAGGAAAGGGGGATTCCCAGGTAGTGTCAGATCTTCCTCTCCAGGTGACAAGTGACAGCCTCATAGTCCTAAGGTAACTGAGCTTCTGTGTCTATTTTTTCCCCTTGCCCAGAGACAAGTGCCTTCGTTAATTTTGATGTGGGTGGCGTGGAAAATGTGTGTGTCGTTCAGGAATGGATATCTCTGTAGTTATGACTGCTTCTCTGTGGTTTCTAAGTTTGTTGAATTTATAAATAGTTGGGTGTACCTTCTGGACTTTGATAAATGGAACCTTTCCTGATGTTTTAAAAATCATTCTGTAGTGCTTATAGCCTCCAATCCAATCAATAAAAAGGTCAACAAAAGACTTTTTGTAGAGTTCTCAGTGTTGATGGAGTAACCAAGCGACCAGGAATCAGAAGGTTAAAAAAGAAGGATGTAGGCAATAAAACACACCCACTTCAGAGCAGGTCCAGAGAGTAAAGCATTGCCTGTATTGACTTTATGGCCCATGGGAGGTCAATTCTGGGCTACCATAAACTACTCATATCTATGAACAGGGACACAGGCACCGTTGACCCAAATATTACTGATTTCTGGTTGTGCTAGGCAGCACTACAGGGGCTACATTCTGCTTCAAGGACTGGGGGTCCTCCTTCCTAAGAGCATGGGTGCAGACAACACGATAAGGGCTTGCCATGTCTAACTGGGTTGCATGACTCAAGGTTGCTCTTTTACACAGTTGGCAACCACTGCTGTTCAAAAGACAACAAATGGCACACCTTTGTTGGCTGACCAGAAGGCATAGGAGTGGCAGTATCTGGTCCACTATCTTTCACACATCCTTTGGGATTTTACCATATTTCTTCAGCTCCAGTGTACACAGAAAACTCAGTAGCCTCCTCCTGAAGTTCCTCTCCCAGTCAGAAAGGAAGCCATGTCAGTGCTGATTGTTTCCTAGGTTGGCAGAGAACCTGATCTTGTTAGGAACCAGCCCCTCACTCTCACAGGGAGGTTCTAAGACTGCCTTTCACAGGCCAGCAAGTTTTGGTGGTGCATGCTGATGAGAAAACCAGCACAGCTGCTGCTGTTAGAGAAGATATGGATTCCTCAGTGCTTAGGCGGCTTGGATGCCCCAGATGGCTGCTCCTCACACGCCCTTTGTTCCAGATTAAACATGGAACTGTCAAGTGACACCCTTCCCAGGAAAGGCCAAGGGAGATAACACTAATTCCTGGCAAATTAGCTCAGTTATTCCTATTCCAAACAATGCTGCAATGAGAAACCATGTATGGTACAAAAGAAACAATGGGTCACACAAATTAATGTTTCCTTAAAAAAGAAAAGTATATAGATGCAGAACAGGAAAGATGCCTCAGCAGGTAAGAGCTCTTGCTGTTATTCCAAGGGCTTGGGCTTAGTTCCCAGCATCCATTCTTAAATTCTTTGGCTATTTCTTCTTTGTCATATTCTTTGCCCATTTTTGGATTTAATATGGATACGCCTCATGCCTCAAGAGTGAGTAGCATGATCATAATCATTTGACTTAAGGAAGCTTCTTGTTCTTTTCATTTCTAGTTTCCTAGAGCCATTTCCCTATCATTTTAAAGCACAAATAGATGTTGACGTTTCAAAAATGCTTTCCTCAAGCATGTTGGGATATTCATATGCTTTTTCATCCTTAATGTATTAATGTAGTAGATTGCACAGGTTTTCAAATGTTGACCACGGCTTAAATTCCTGGGCTGAGGAGCTGGAGAAATGGTTCAGCAGTTCTGAACAGCTGCTGCTCTGCTCTTCCAGAGGGTCAAGTTCAGTTCCAGTACCCACACCAGGTAGCTTAAAACCAGCTCCAAATCTGACGCCTCTGGCTTCTTCTGGCACCTGCACTCACCTGCGCATATCCACATGCAGACATGCACCTACACATAATTTAAAATAATAAAAATCAGTCTTTAAAAAAAAGACCTGGGAGCCAGTCGTGGTCTTTAGCCCCAGCATTAGGGTTGGTTTGGTGAGTAAACTGTTTGCTGTGCAAGCATCAGGACCTGAATTGGCATCTTCGATATCCGTATATAAGCCAGAAATGGCAGGGTGAACCTGTTCCCAAAGCGGGGAAAAGTTAGCATGAAGACTCAGTTTTGTTGTTGGAGGGGTGGTTGTTTTTTCGATAGGGTCATATTTAGCTCAGGCTAAACTTAAATTCTCAGAGATCCTCCCAAGTGCTCAAAGATCTGTTTCAAAACTCAACATCTCAGGACTGGCGAGATGGCTCAGTGACCAGGAGTGCTTGCTGCTCTTCTAGAGATCCACTCCCAGCACCCATTGCAGCCCGCTCGCAAATGCCTGTAACTCCAGCTCCAGAGGATCTGGGATCTGCTGGTACCTCTGCTGGCTTCTTGCATTCTGATTCATTCTCTCTCCCCCTCTCTTTCCCTTTTTCTCCCTTTCCACCCCCTTACTTAAATGAAGATAATAAAAGAAATGCACTAAGGGAGCTGGACGGATTAAGAACACTGGTGGCGGTGGTGGCGCATGCCTTTAATCCAGCACTCTGGAGGCAGAGGCAGGTGATCTCTGTGAGTTTGAGGCCAGCCTGGTCTCCTTAGTGAGTTCCATGACAGCCGGGGCTACAGAGAAACCCTGTCTTTTTTTTTTTCCATGATATTTATTGAGCTCTGGATTTTTCTCTGCTCCCCTCCCTGCCTCTTCCCTCTTCCCTTCAATCCTCCCCCAAGGACCCCATGTTCCCAATTTACTCAGGAGATCTTGTCTTTTTATACTTTCTACTTCCCATGTAGATTAGATCTATGTAAGTCTCTCTTAGTGTCCGCATTGTAGGCTAAGTTCTCTGGGATTGTGGTTTGTAGGCTGGCCTTCTTTGCTTTATGTTTAAAAACCACCTATGAGTGAGTACATGTGATAATTGTCTTTCTGTGTCTGGGTTACCTCACTCAAAATAATGCTTTCTAGCTCCATCCATTTTCCTGCAAAATTCAAGCTGTCATTATTTTTTTCTGCTGTGTAGTACTCCATTGTGTAAATGTACCACATTTTCCTTATCCATTCTTAGGTCAAGGGGCATTTTGGTTGTTTCCAGTTTCTGGCTATGACAAACAAAGCTGCTATGAACATAGTTGAGCATATGTTCTTGTGGCACGATTGAGCATCTTTTGGGTATATACCCAAAAGTGGTATTACTGGGTCTTGAGGAAGGTTGTTTCCTAATTCTCTGAGAAATCGCCACACTGACATCCAAAGGGGTTGTGCCAGCTTGCATTCCCACCAGCAATGCAGAAGTGTTCCCTTTTCCCCACAACCTCTCCAGCATAAGTTGTCATCAGTGTTTTTGATCTTGGCCATTCTTACAGGTGTAAGATGGAATCTCAGAGTTGTTTTGATTTGCATTTCTCTGATGACTAAGGATGTTGAACATTT
>PVIU01000093.1:64853-244508 GCA_004026605.1 Ondatra zibethicus | reverse complement strand
ATTTTTTGGTGTCCAATTTCTTGAGTTCTTTGTATATTTTGGAGATCAGACCTCTGTCTGATGTGGGAAACCCTGTCTTGAAACAAACAAACAAACAAACAACAACAAAACCCCCACTGGTTGCTCTTCCAAAGGACCTGAACTCAATTCCCAACACCTACATTGAGCCCCACAACCACCAGTAACCACAGCTCTAAGGGATCTGACACCCTCATGGGCACCTTACACACATGTGGCGCATAGATATAGATGCAGGTACAGCACCCATACACTTAAAAGTAATTTAAATTTTATTTTTTTTATTTTCTATTTTTTTTGAAACAGGGTTTCTTGTGTAGCCCTGCCTATCCTGAAACTTGAACTCAGATCAAAATGTCTCTTCAGGGCAGGGATTAAAGGCATGCACCACCACTGCCTAGCTATTGAAAAAATGGTGTTTTAAATCAACATCTGACTACCATGGCAAAAGTCCTTTACTAAACACTCGAATTATTTTTTTTTCCAGAATAAAAGTAAATAAGTATACTGGACTACTTGCAGTAGAACATGTCAGTTGCCACAGGGAACTTGAAGTTAATAGTGTGTTGTGTGCTGTTTATCCTTCATTTTGTCCTTTTATGGCACACTTTAAAGGATTTGTATCTAATTTGTGCACTGTTTGATTCTTACAATAACCATAAGGGGCAATCATCATTATTATTATTTAGTTTTGTTTTTTGAGACAAGGTGTCATTATAGAGTCCTGGCTAACCAGAACTCCTTATGTAGCACTGGCAGGTTCTTAAACTTCCAACCATTCTGCTTTGGCCTCCAGGATGCTGGGTTAACATGTGTACTACACCCTGGTGAAAGTTTGTATTAGAAACCTACTTTGTAGAAGAGAAAACTGAGCCCCGATGTAACAAACTAATGGACCATCTCATTTTAAAGAGCTGGTGCCTTTTTGAGAAATAGTCCACAGCTCTTGAAAACACACGCGGGAGCCTTACTTAGGAGAATATTTTGTGTGTGGCTGCCTGTGTTCGATCTGCTTTTTTTTTTTTTTTTTCTTTGCCATAGGCTTTCCCTGAGTAGGCTAGGCTGGCCAGCTCTCTGTTGGTACCAGGATTACAGACTCACCACCACACCCAAGAGCTTTTTTATTTTGTTTTGTTAGTTTGTTTTTTAACATGGATTATGGGGGTGGAACTGATTCCTTAAACTCTTGTAAGGCAAGCAGTAACAGCCCAGCTCTTTCCCCAACCCCAGGAGTATAGTTCTTAAATGCTAAGATTGATCTGAGGCAGAGACACTGGGTGGGGCTGAGGCCTTCAACTTTGTTCCACTCTTTCCTCTCAGAGACCTGAGCTGGACAGGGCCTTGCTTGATTTGATCCAGTCAACTTTGCTTGGACTTAACCTTTCTCTTTGGCTGGACCATTTTAAGCTCTACGCAAAGACATATTTCACTTCTGCCAGGGAAGGCTGTACAAAATGGTTATTCCAACATGCCTCTAGGGGAAATCCGAGATTCATATACCAGCCCAGTGAGCTATAAGGGGACCCAAGAGGATGTGGGCTGGCCCTGCCCCTGGCAGCTGGGGCTGTGCCTTCTCTTTCTTGCCTCTGCTCAAGAACTTAGCCACCAACTCTACACTGGAGGCTAGGAAATGAAAACTCTACTTATTTTAAAACCTAAGCAAAGTGTCATCTGGTGTCATCTCCCACTTCAGTTAGCATCTCCTGGAATGCCCCTTGCTGTCTGCCTGCTGGCCATTACTGTGGGAGGTGGCAGGGTACACCCCCATGTGACATCTCCTTTCCCCTGAGCTTCCTGTTACCTCACAAAACAGAGACCCCAAGAAGGTTGCTGCAATTGCCTCCTAAGAAGGGTCTAGGCTATGACAGTGTTTGCATCTTGATTACTATCTAAAGCCCAGAAAACAGACTGTTTCCTCCATCCCCCATACAGCAACAGGGCTTCTCCTTTGATGCTAGACTAGTCTTGAGTACAAAAGAAGGCAATTCTGCTTGCCCTCAGTCATCTACTATGGGTGCAGGATTTCACGTTTAAAAGCCTCAGGGCCTTCACATGACCAGGACCTCCCTACCCTGCCAAGGGACCATTCACTGGCTCTGCTAGGGTTGTAAGCTATAGCCAAGAGTCCCCCTTGACCTGGCAACCTGACATTCACCAGGACAAGTGGAGAAACTAGCTGGGGCAGGGGAGGCAACTGAGGCCTCTTGGTTAATTTATCTCCAAACTGTCAGTTTGTAGTTTCTAAGGTCTGCAGCCTTGTGGAGATTTTCTCAAGGGGCTGCAGGTTAGAAATAGTGACAGGATTATCTTCCCTTTGCAAACAGGATCATCAAATTCCCCATAACATTTTCTAAGAGATAGTACATGGAAACGTGAAAAGAATGTTTTGTACACTGAAGAGCTCAGGAGAGCTAGGATCCACTGAGAATCAGACCCGCTCATAGACGTGCCCTTAGCAATGTGAGGCGGAGACAAGGAACGCTTGTATTTGAGGACTGTGCACTGAGAAAATAGGAAGTAGCCAGGGATAGTCATTCAATTTGCAACTGAGAATGAGTGGCCACACTGAAGTCTAACATGAGTAATAGAAACAGAGTAATAGAAACTATGTGTAGTGCTGGGGATTGAACTCTGGGCTTGTATATGGCTGGCAGGCACCCTATCACTAAGCTGCATCCCTGGCAGCCCCCACCCCATACCCGATTTCATAGTGTCTTTTTTTAGTCTTTAATTTTTAAATGGTTTTGTTTAAGTAGGCTAATCTATCCTTGAATTTACTATATAGCTTCCCAGGCTGGTCTGCAAACTTAGGTCCTCCATCCTTGGTCTCCAAGCAGTCAGGATTAGATACATGCCATACACTACAGAGATTTCTGTTGAATCTAAACTGTGGGGATCTAGAATAGCTGGATCTGATATCAAAGACATTCTTCTGGGAGCCAGGCTATGGTGAAACATGCCTTTAATCCCAGCACTTTGGAGGCAGAGGCAGATGGATCTCCGAGTTCAAGGTCATTCTGGTCTATAAAGTGAGTTCCAGGACAGCCAGAGATACATAGAGAAACCCTGTCTCAAAACCAAACCAAACCAAACAAACAAACAAGCAATAAATAAAAGACATTCCTCTGAGTTTGAAACATGATCTTTCTCTAATGTTCAGGCCTATCCCAAGGGTGTGTGTGTGTGGGTGTGTGTGTGTGTGTGTGTGTGTGTGTGTGTGTGTGTGTGTGTGTGTGTGTGGGTGTGTGTGTGTGTGTGTGGGTGTGTGTGTGTGGGGGGGGTGTTGGGTGTGTTTGGTGAGGGAGGTAGGGACCAAACCCAGGACATCATATATGCTTAGCATTTTAACTTTAAGGTTAAAACAATTTTTTAGATATATTTACTTTATGTATATGGGTGTTTTGACTGTGTATATGTCTGTATGCCACATTTGTGCCTGTTGCCCAAGGAGGTCAGAAGAGGGTGTCAGACCACTGGAACTAGAGTTACTGATGGTTGTGAGTCACCAAGTGAGTACTGGGAATTGAATCTGGGTCTCTGCAAGAGCAACAAGTGCTCTTAACCATTGAACCATCCCTTCAGGCCCTCTTTTAGTTTGTTTTTGTTTTTTGAAGATAATGTCTTGCTATGTAATCCATTCTGGCCTTGAACTTTATTTTATAAACAATTTTATTTTGGTTTTTCAAGACAGGGTTTCTCTGTGTAACAGTCCTGGCTGTCCTGGAACTCACTCTGTAGCCCAGGCTGGCCTCAAACTCACAGAGATCTGCCCTCCTCTACCTCCCTAGTACTGGGATTAAAGGCATGTGCCACCACCACTCAGCTAAAATTTTTTAAAGATTATATGTTTGAATATTTGCCTGCATGTATGTATGTGTACCCTGTGTGTGCCATAGGTGCTTGATGAACAACAATGTGTGTGCTGGAAACTGAATCCTGGTCCTTTGCAAGAATAGCAAGTGCTCCTAACATCTCAGACATCTCTACAGACCCAAGGCCTTGAACGTTTGATCCTCCTGCCTTAACTTCCAGGGTTTTAGGATTTCAGGAATGCACCATGTCTAATTTATGTAGTGCCAGGGGTTGAACCCAGGACTTCATGCATCGGCAAACACTTTAGCAAGCCTATTACGTACCTCTCCTTCCCCAAAGTTTATGTGTGTGTGTGTAATAGAAAATTATCCTCATATCTAGTCTTTTTGAAAATATTTAGACACTGAGTCTTTGGACTTTAGTTTTTGATTTGCTCTGAAAGGGGCCTTCACTTCAGCACCCTGGAGAAAATCACTTGTTGAGAAAGTTTATATTAAATTCAAATCTGTATCTTTTATTGTCTTTAAAATTTTTCAGAGACCCTTGTCAATCTCAAGAAGCCCTTGCCTCTTTCAGACATGACAGCGCTAAAATTAAGGTGAAGGGATTATGTTCTTTTTAGATGGATATTCTTATTCTAGTTACTCTTGAATACCAAAACAACAAAGAAAATAGACTTAGTAGGGGCTAGCAGGCAAGTAAGTGGTTTACAAGTTTGAGGCTAGCCTGAGCTATGTAGTGAGATTCTGTTTCACTCAATAAATCTCCCCCATAATAACAAGGAATGGCATGGTCCTACAGACCCGTGTATGTGTATGTGGCATGTACAGTGAGTGTTTATGAGGCCAGAGGCTGGAGTCACAGGCTGTTATAGCTGCCCTATGTGGATGCTGAGAACTGAACTCAGGTCCTCTGCAAGAGCAGGTATGCATTCTAAGTCTCTGAGATACCTTTCCAGCCCCTATGCTGGAGGATGCCTGTGCTTGGTGCCTCTTATCAGTTATCTCATTTGTCCTCTCAACCATCTCAGCTGAGCCCATTACCACTGTTATCATTTTATGTGTGTGTGCATGCATGTGGGTGCAGATGCTGAAGGAGGTCAGAGAGGGCATCAGATCCCCTAAAGCTGGAGTTTCAGGTGCTTGTGAGCTGCTCAACACAGATTTTGGGAACTTAACTTGGATCCTGTGATGGTTTGAATGAGAATGTCCTCATAGGCTCGTGTATTTGAATGCTTAGTCCCCAGTTGGTGGAACTGTTTGGAAAGGATTAGGAGGTGTGGCCTTATTGAGGAGGTGTGTTATCATTTCTAGTTAGCCCTTTCTCTGCCATGTGTTTGTGGATCATGATATAAGCTCTCAGCTACTGCTCCAGTGTCATGTCTGCCTGCCTGATCTCATGCTCCCTGCCATGTGGTGACTGACTCAACCTCTAAAACTGTAAGTTCCAATGACCTTTCTTCTATAAATTGCCTTGGTCTTGGTGTCTTGTCACAGCAATAAAGTAATGAAGTTCCTCTATAAGAACAGTATGTGCTCTCTTAACCATTGAGCAATCCTTCCATCTCCCTGCCCCAGCACTTTTGAAGGGGGAGTCTTAGTTAGGGTTAATATTGCTGTGAAATTTTGTTGAAATATTGTTGAAACATCATGACCAAAAGCAACCAGGACAGGAAAGGGTTTATTTGGTTTACATATCCTGAATCACGGTCTGTTGAGGTAAGTCAAAACAGGAACTCAAATTGAGTAGGAACCTGGAGGGGGGAGCTGACGCAGAGCCCATGGAGGAGTGCTGCTTACTGGGCTTGCTCCTCATGGCTTACTCAGTCTTTTTTACAGAACATAGGACTACGGCCCGGGGCATCCCCACCCACAATGGCTAGACCCTCTTATCCATCACTAATTAAGAAAATGTTCTACAGGCCTGCCCACAGCCTGATCTTATGAAGGCATTTTCTCAACTGAGGTTCCTTCTTCTCAGATGACTTTAGCTCACATCAAATTGATATAAAACCAACCAAGACAGGGGACATCATAGAAAGGACTATCCTCACTTTAAAAAAATTATTATTGTGTGTATATGTGTGTGAGTGTGCATGCATGTGTGTGTGTAAGTCAAAGAATAATTTTGTGGACTCTTGTCCTTCCACCTTAATATGGGTTCTGGGGATTAAACTCTTTTTTAACCTTTGGGGCCTCCCCGCCACCCAGCTCCCAAATAAATAACACAGAGGCTTATTCTTTCTTATACATGCCTAGCCTTAGCTTGGTTTATTTCTAGCCAATGTTTCTTTCTTTCTTTCTTTCTTTCTTTCTTTCTTTCTTTCTTTCTTTCTTTTTTTTTTTTTTTTTTTTTTTTTTTTTTTTTGGTTTTTTCGAGACAGGGTTTCTCTGTAGCTTTGGAGCCTGTCCTGGAACTAGCTCTTTTAGACCAGGCTGGCCTCAAACTCAAACTCAAGATCTGCCTGCCTCTGCCTCCTGAGTGCTGGGATTAAAGGTGTGTGCCACCACCACCCAGGAAGCCAACTTTTCTTAAATTATCCCCATCTACCTTTTGCCTCTGGGCTTTTTCCTTGTCTTACTGCTGTAGTTTTACTTTCATTCTTACTCAATTACTGGCTTGCCCCTTGAGTCCTCCTCTCCTTGTTCTTCTTGCTTCTTGATCTCCCCTCCCAGATTTCTCCTTCTATGTATTCTCTCTGCCTGCCAGCCCTGCCTATCCTTTCTCCTGCCTTGCTATTGGCCCATTTAGCTCTTTATTAGACCAATCAGGTGCTTTAGGCAGGCAAAGTAACACTGCTTCACAGAGTTAAACAAATGCAGCATAAAAGAATGCAACACATCTTTGCATCATTAAACAAATGGTCCACAGCATAAACAAATATAACATATCCTAAAATAATATTTCACAACACTGTTACCCTCATTTGACGGCAAATGAAGTCAAAGTTCAGAGAGTTTAAATTAAGAGACAGCAGGTGTTGAGCTGGGTAGTGGTGGTACACGCCTTTAATCCCAGCACTCAGGAGGCAGAGGCAGGCAGATCTCTGTGAGTTCGAGGCCAGCCTGGTCTACATAGCTAGTTCCAGGACAGGCTCCAAAACTACAGAGAAATACTGTCTTGAAAAACTAAAAGGGGGGGGGGGGAGCAGGTGTTGAGTCTTGATGTGTTCTGTTTCTAGGACCCACATCTTAGCTACACTGTTAAACTCTCCAGCAGCCTCAGCAGCAGCCCAGACACTAGCTCAGTGAAGCTAGTATGAACAGCTGTGAGAGGAGCACTACACAAGCTGCACTTACACTGTAGTAGTGCCCAGTGCAATTAGATATGTACACTCCAACCAGGATGGGAGGGTCAGCCGAGCCAGGCAGGGAGCATGAGAGGAGAGCCAATGCTGTGTTGGCATCCCTGCTTTTAAGATTAAAGAAACTATCAGTTCTGACCTTAGTACTAGGCTTGTAAACTTCTGAGTTGGGGAGGGGGTAAGGATCATTTTTACAAGATTGCCTGATGTCTGGCACAGACTGGGCTGTGGCATTCCCGGGCTATTAGTGAAGCTCTATCAGTAGCCACACTAGCAAGATCGTATCCTCCTAGAAAATGTGCCCTATGCCTCATTATCTGTGTAGGTGAACTGACCTAGACACCACCTCTTCCATTGCTTTGGCTTTGGGTAGCTGCCCTGGAGGATGCCATTGTGTAGAGGCTTCAGAAGTCAGAAATGCTGAGCTGAGATAGCATATACCTGTTTGGGTGTGTGCCAACATTTGGTAGGCAGAGGCAGGCAGATCTGTGAGTTCCAGGCCAGCCTGGTCTACAGAGTGAGTTTTGGGCCAACCAGAGCATTATAGTGAGACCCTGCCTTAAAAACAAACAAATAAATAAACTATATTCCTGCAGTCCCAGAACTAGGGATGCTAAAGCAGGTGGATCATGCATTTAAGGCCAGCCTGGGCTGCTTGAGGCTCTGTCTTTAACAACTAAAATGAAAACAAATGTTTATGAACATTTGCAGCTAACTGGAATGATTAACTAACTGGGAGTTCAAGGTTTTTCTCAGAGTTTCCCAATGAATGTGCCCAGAATATGTTGGAAATGTGAGGGCGTTAAGTTCCCCGCCCCCCATCTCATCTCTGACCACTAAGAGCTGACTCAGCCTGAGGGTACTGAGCGTATGCTGTCATTTCCTCGTCCACAGAGTGACAAGAATGGAAGCACCTCTGTCTTCTGCCAGGCTGTGACTGAGGTTTGTGTGGTGGGACCCAGCCTGTTTTCATAACAGTGCTTCCTGCACCCCATCTCTGTTTCCATTGCTAAAAAGCTCATGCAGCTGAGACAGCCCTTGCTGGGGTAAGCCATGGCAAGTGGATGGCAGAAGGCTTTTCTCCAATTAAATGCTAAAACTTTGAACTTCTAGCCTAAAGGAAGAAAGAGCTCAAGGCTCCGTCCGTCAGGAACAGTTGCTGGCTTTTTATCAAGGAGTACTGCAGGTTATCCCTTATCCCTGGTGGCCTGGACAGCCCTGAAAATCCAGCAGTACTCCTTAGCCTCCACGGGCCACACACATCTCACACTGTGAGCAAATCTGGATGATGTACTAGAGTTTCCACACACAGTCTCATTTTTGCATCTGTGGCCAGACAGGCCCTGAACAACGTGAGGTGATTCCTCATTTATGTAGAAATCACCCTACTTGATGAAATAGGACAGCAGAAGAAAATGAAGGATGATGGCCTACCGCGATCAGGCTGAGACACTCTGGGGCTGTCTGCAGAACCACTCTGATTTCAAGACTGTGTTGTGTACTAAGTGGGGTGGTGCATTTGAGTCATAGTTTGCTCTTATTGTCTAAAAGAATTTGTTTTCAGTGGCAGAGCTTTGTGTGTGTTAGGCAAGCTCTATCCTTTAGCTGCAGCCCCAGCCCCCATCAAGAGGAATTTTTGTTGTGACTCTATGACTTTTACAACAGAGAAAATTAAATTACTGAGTAAACATGCAGTTAAGACAATTATGGACAGGGTGTGGTAAGATGGCTCAGTGGACAGAGGCATGTTGGCCTGATGACGTGAATTTGGATTCCACAAGGTGGCAGGAGAGAACCAGCTCCTAAGAGTTGTCCTCTAAGTGTTGTCCTCTGACCTCTACTTGTGCACATCTCCACACACATACACAAAAATAATAATAACAAAATATGTTCTAAATCAGGGGGTTGGACATACAGCTCAGTGGTAGAGCATTTACTCAGCAAGCACAAACACACAGCACCACAGAAAGGAAAAACCAAACAAAAAATAGCCAATATACTTCATACTCTCTGTGGTCTCCTGGCATGCATGAAAATGAAACGCATACAAATGAGCAAATGACAGGATGCTAACTGTGGTGTGGCTTCTGAGCCAGCAGCTTGAGCATTCTTGGGAGCGGGACCTTGGCACATTTCATCTGTCGGCCCTCCCTGACACCTGCAGAGCTGGGGAAAGGTTTTGTTCTCTAACACAAGGTGTTTGTAACCCTGATGATTCCCAAGCAGTATTGTCACCCTCACTGGCTTGCTCAGAGGATAAGGGTCTGGGTGGGGAGTGGTTGCCTCATGCTTGGACACTTGGATACTTTTGCTTCTTTCGGGTGAGCTGTATGGAAAGCCAGCTTGTTTGTGTCTCGGGGCCATAATATTTTTTGGCAAGAGAAGAACCTCTTCCTTTTTTGGTCCTGAAGTCACACTGGAACTCCTCAGCAGCTCAGCTGTGGGTAGATGTCCCCGTGGGTACTGGTGTTGGGGTTTAGTGGTCTTTGCAGAAGTCAAGGTTCCTGTCAGGCCTGGGAGGAAGTGTGGCCTGTGTACATGTGCAGCTCTGTGTGTGGCTCCCGGAGAGTGAGTCTCTCTATGGTAGCTTCCTCTTCTCTGCTTCACTGTGGTGGGGACACAGAGAGAGTCTCTCTTACAAAAACAACCCTGAACCCCCCCGAAGAACTGACCCAAGCATTAAGGTGCCGATCAGCCAGATGGAACAATAGCATGCATTTCCATCTCCTCAGCCTGCAGTATTTGATCTCATGGTCTTAGGGCACATTTGCCCCTCTGAGAGCCCAGGTCCTCCTGAGTATGCAGAGGAATGGAAGGGAATTCTTGGAAACTGAAAGCTGGGCCATGATCTTGTCCTGGCTGTGGTGGTCCCCTGGGCTGAGCCAATACTTAGAATGATGGCTACAGGAAGGCACTACCCACAGTTTTGAGAATGGGATCCAGAATAGGACTTCTCAGCATCCTTCCTCCCTCTGCTGGTGGCCTGTGGCTACCATCATGTGATAAACATGTGGCTTCCTAGGAGAGAAACTTGCACAATCACACAGAAATAGGGAACTGGGAGATAATTTGGTGCGGCACATAAAGAATTAGGTCTAGAAGGCTTTGGGTCTTGAGAAGGGAGCCAGGTTTCCTCTGAGTCATGTCTGTGTCCGAGGAGGCCCCTGGAGCCAGAACTATCTGATTAGTCAAGAGGCACAGGCCCAGTGTCATCAGTCCTCTGCCTGTCAGATGAAAACTGGGCATAGGGCTGACCTGCTCTGGCAGAGGCAGGCAGGGCAGAGATTGGAGAGCCACTGGGCTGTTGCTTCATCATCCCGGAGCAGATCAAGCAGGACCATTGTTCTCATTGCTCTGAATTGTCCACCTTAATATGCTCCCTGGGCCCAGAGACGGCTGCTGCTTGTGAGAAGTGATGGTGCTGATGGTGCTGATGGTGCTGGTGCTGATGGTGTTGGGGTGATGGTGGTGATGATGATGCTGGGCCCAGAGACGGCTGCTGCTTGTGAGAAGTGCCTCCTAAGGCAGGTAACTCCTGAGCACTGCGCAGGGCCCCTGCCCAGCTGGCTCTGTAAGGGAGCTGCAATGCCTTCCAGTTCCTGTGTGTGGGTTTCTCAGAAGCACAGCTGCACCTCCTTAGGAAAGTGAGTCACGTGGGGTTGTCTTCTCCCAGAAAGGCACGCATCCCTGTTCAGATGAATAGAGAATGTTCCAGGAAATTCAAGCTCTGGGCAGCAGAGCCATGGAAACTTGGGAAGGGGGCTGGGTGGGACAGGCTATAGAGCTATTACCTCAGTTTCCTCCCATGTCCCCCTGAGATACTGTTCCTTGAAGTGTTCATTGTGGGGTCAGTGAGATGGCTCAGCCAGTACAAGTGCTTGCTCTTCAAGCCTGATGACCTGTTCAGTCTTCAGAACCTACAGTAGAAGGAGAGAACTGACTCTTGAAAGTCATCCTCTGATCTCTGTATATGTATGGTAGCACCTGTGTACCCCCACACACCTCACATACACACAGACATGGGCAAATAAAAAATTAAAATGTTTCTCATATGGGCTAAGGTGTTGCTCAGTGGTAAAACATGCACTTAAAGGCCATGAATTCTACCTCCAGTAACAAAAAAGAAGAAAAAGAAGGATCTTTTTCTTTATAATCCTTACTCAGAGCCTCTGCCAGGTTCGGACTGCCTATGTGAGAGAGATGCCTAGAGGCTAATTAACTCCAAAGTTGTTAAGTGTCCTTACCACCAGAGACTCTCTAGGCACAGGCACATGCCTGAAGACCCCAGGGTATATCAGACCTCCTTTTAAGGAGAAAAAATAGAAGTCCGTCTTGTTCCTTTCTGATCCTGCCAGTTCCCTTGACAAATAGCAGTGCTCTGCCAGTGCTGGGGTGGAGGCACATCCTGTAAAATCCTAGCATTCAGGAAGCTGAGGCAGGAGGATTGCAAGTTTGAAGCCAGATTAGGAGTGCCACTGTAGTCATGAACACACAGCAGCAGTGGATACATGCACAAGATTGGGCCTTTCAGCATGGATAGGAGAAGTGCCTATGAGGTCTGTCGCATCCTGAGGCGCTATTGATTGTTAATGGTTTCTGCAGGGGCAAGGGTGTGTCATTTTCTTAAATGATGTAGCCACTGGGGAACTAGATGGGAAGAAGAATGGCTGCAGAGGAAAAAGAAATGGGATAACAGAGGGTAATGGAAAATGAATAGAATTGCATACATTGTGTGTATGGATGGAACTGTCAGAAAATCAAAGAGAAATAAAACCTACAAAAAGCCCTGCTGGTAAATTCACGTCAGCATCTTGTACCAGTGCTGCCTGAAGTGCAGCTTCTCACCAGCCATTATCAGCAGGGCATCTGGTGAGGATGCTTGCTGAAGCCTCATGACTGGTAGTCAAACCACAGTGTGAATATCACTCTACCCATTTGCTGGTCTTGTGACCCAGGGCCTCTTCTTCAAAGTGGGGGAAATGATTCTGTCTTCCACAAGAGGTATTACATACTAGAAAGGTGAAAGCAATGTGTTTAACACAGTCACAGTGTCTAGAACATAAATCTTGGTGACACTGGGGACATGTTAACTAAAGGGCTTTTCAGTAATTGAATAGTGGAAATTGCTTCTAAGGTCTGGTGTGCATTGAAGGGGAGAGGTCAGGTCTAAGAAGAGCTGCAAATTCTGTTGGGTATTGTCTTCATTACTTCTCTATTGCTGTGACAAAACACCATGACCAAGGCAGTTTTATAGAAGAAACAGTTTATCAGGGACTTAGTTTCAGAGGACTAGTACCTGACCCCTCATGGCATAGGATAGCAGGCAGGCAGACATGGCATTGGAGCAACAGCTGAAAGCTTGCATTTTGAGGCAATAACCACCAGGCAGAGAGAGCTAACTGGAATTGGTGTGGGATTTTGGAACCTCAAAGCCCACCTCCAATGACATACCTCTTCTAACAAAACCACACCTCCCAATCCTTCCCAAATAGTTCCACCAGCTGAGGACCAAGTATTCAAACATGAGCCTATGGGGGCCATTCTCATTCACTGAGGTCTCTGAGCTCATATTATGGCAACACCCTTGAGTAGTGTCTTTGTCAGGGACGCCTTTTCTTTTTCTTCCTCTTCCTCTTCTTCCTTCTTATTTCATGTATCTCAGGCTGGTCTCCAACTTGTTATGTAGCAAAGGATTACCTAGAATTTCTGATCTTCCTGCCTTTACCAACCAAGAGCTGGGATTACAGGTGTACACCACCACATTGGGTTTTTTATGTGGTGCTGGGGCTCAAACCCAGGGCTTTCTGCATGTTTAGCCTGCATTTTACCAAGTGGGCTACATCCACAGCATTACACTAATCATTTTTTCTTTTTTTTTTTTTAAAGAAAAAGATTTATTTATTTATTATGCATACAGTGTTTTGCCAGGATGTATGCTTACATGCCAGAAGAGGGCATCAGATCTCATTATAGATTGTTGTAAAACACCACGTGGTTGCTGGGACCTCTGATCCATCTCTCCAGCCCCCATTTTCTTTTTAAGATTGTGTCTCACTGTGTTGTCTAGACTGCTCTCTAAGTGGGCACAGGTGATCCCTGCCTCAGTCTTCCAAATGCGTGGCTCTCCACCTTCATTTTTGCCTCTGCAATTGTTTACATTTTTCCTTCTTTCCCAGAATGCCTTGCCTCTTTCATCTTTGCCAGAGAAACATTAATTGTCATTCCAGGCCTCAGTTCAAATTCCAGGCCTCTTTAGAAAGTGTGCTGGCTAGTTTATACCAATTTGAAACAAGCTAAAGTTATCTGAAAAGAAGGAATCTTAATTGAGAAAATGCCTCCATTAGATCTGGCTGTAAGGCATTTTCTTAATTAGTGATGGGGAGGGCCCATTGTAGGTGGTGCCAACCCTGGGCTGGTGGTCCTGGGTTCTATAAGAAGGCACAGCCAGGGGAAGCAAGCCAGTAAACAGCTCCCCTCACCCCTCCCTGGCCTCTGCTTCAGCTCCTGCCTCCAGATCCCTACCCCAACAACACTGTGGAAGTGTAAGCCAAATTAACCCTTTCCTTCCCAACTTGCTGTATGGTTATGGTGTTCATTGCAGTAACAGAAAACCCAGCTAAGACAGAGGCATTTGGAAATGGTGACCCCTTGCCCCATAACATACTGTCCAGGCTGGATCCACCAGGCATAGCCTGGGATCTTATTTCTAGGTCTCTCTCTCTCTTCACTTTCCTTTTATCTTTTGTTTGTTTTTTGAGACAGGGTTTCTCTGTGTATCCATAGCTGTCCTGGAACTCACTCTGTAGACCAGATTGTCCTTGAACTCACAGACATCTTATCTGCCTCTCCCTCCCAAGTGCTGGGATTAAATATGTGTGCCACCACCATCCAACTCCATGCATGTTTTAAAACAATAACTACAAATATACTTGTCAAATACACCGTCTTTAAAAATTAAGTGTATAGATATTTTATGTATATAGGTATTTCTGCAAGTACGTTTGTACACCATATGTGTACAGTCCTCTCCGAAGCCAGAAGAGGACATCAGATCCCCTGAAACTGAAGTACAGACAGTTGTGTGGTGTCACATTTGGTGCCAGGAATTGAACCTGGATCCTCTGAAAGAGCAGGCAGTGCTCTTAACCACGGAGCTATCTCTTTAGTGCCCAGAAACCCTGTCTGAATAGATAACTTTTCCAGTATTCAGTTCCATGGTATGCACAGTTTAATGTTCTTTCCCTTCTGCTGGAGAGAGATGTGTCAGGAGATGTAGGAAAGAGAAGGCTGAGGGACTGGGGCATGGATTCTGGAGAGGCCTGGGCTGCTGTGGCACCCAGATGTCTTAACACATATAAACTGCTTACAGCATCACTAGCACAATAAACCTTAGTATTCTTGGTGTGGCATTATCCCACTCTTCTCATTAATGCCTCTCCCGGGTGTCCTTTATGTAATAAAGCTCCTGAGGCTGGCCACTTCATAGACTTGTTATTTGCCTCACAGCTTTGGAGGTTGTGTCCAAACAGCTTAGCCTCGGTTCTGAGGATGGTTCACCTTGGCTTCATGACATCCTGGCAGGCGCACACTCTCCCTCGCTTCATAAAGCCACTGAGATTCAGTCATGAAGCTCTCTCTTAATGACATAACTGTTTCCCAAAGTTCTCTCTTTTGAACTTTTTAGCAGAGTGATGGTCTCGAATGTGAGGCCCTGGGTTCCATCCCCAACACTGCAAACAAACCATAAGACAAAGCCCCGACTTCTAAAGACCATATGCAAATTAAGTTTCTACCCTCTTTTAAAAAGGATTTAGTTAAATATGTATGTGAGTCTCGTCTCTCTGGTCTGTCTCAGAGACAGAATGTGCTGGAGTTAATAGGTTTATTTGAGCTTTCAGATATGGATGCTAGGAACCAAACTCAGGTCTCCTCTGCAAGATTAATACACACTGTTAAAGCTGAGCCATCTCTTCAACCCTAAGTTTCTACCCTCTTAATATTAACATATGTTCATATACATCTAACCATCTGATAACCTCAGGTGATTTTCTGGGGTAAAGGACCAATACATGAAACCTCTAACAGACCAGGTGAGTCCTGTATTCTCTGGGACTCTTTGGCCGGCTCAGCAGTTACTAGGGATCTAGGCACATAACGTTATAGAAGGTCTCCTTAGCCAAACTGCTGCCCCCTTCCCCAATCAGAATTCTTGTAGACCCTCACAAACTAGGTTCTTTGAGTGAGCAAGAGTCCAGAAACAGGTTCCATCAGCTTCTCCCATCGCTGAGCTGGAAAGCAGGTTCTGCCTGGTGAGACGGCCTCTGGGGACGTGAGTGCATTAAGTCACTCTGGGATGCTGTGCCACGCTTTACTCTTTACTCCTTAGGCTTTTTGATCTTTTTTGGGGAGCGGGGGGAAAATCACCCAGCTCCCAGATAAATCACACACGGAGACTTATTCTTTCTTATTAATGCCTGGTCTTAGCTTGGCTTGTTTCTTTTTAGCTTTTCTTAACTTAAATTATCTGGACTACCTTTCTGCCTCAGGGCTTTTTCCTTTCCTTCTGTATATCTTACTTTCATTCTTACTCCGTGGCTGGCTAGGTGACTGGTCCCTGACACCTCCTCCCTTTGTTCTCTTCTCCTCCTTCTCTTCTGGGCGCCTTCTATTTATACTCTCTGCCTGCCAGCCCCACCTATTCTTGCTCCTGCCTCACTATTGGCCATTCAGCTCTTTATTAGATCATCAGGTGTTTTAGACAGACACAGTAACACAGCTTCTCAGAGTTAAACAAATGCAGCAGAAACAAAAGTCACACACCTTAAAATAACATTCTCCAACACTGGGAGGTGTCCTGGTTCAGCCCGTAGCACCCTAGGCAAAGCAGTTCAGCATCACTGCCAGCATCCTGAATCTTCTCCCACAGATCCCCAGGGTTTCCACCCTACTGAGAACAGAGGATTCAGGCCAAACAGACTGCCTCCAGAAGCTGTCTTCCTCCATGAAAGCGTCAGTTCACGTCCCTACTCCATAACCAAATTGCCTTGTAAATTTGGGACAGATCTAGGAGAAAGATTCCAGCTACGGAGACTGAAATTCCCTTAGTGGGCTGAATCTTTTCTAGGTTTCTATTCTATTTCCATGTTGGAACCTGATTGGGTAAAAAAGAGTACGACAAATAATGTTGGCTGCTTAGCAGGGGAGGCTGTGCATTGGGAGTTTTTAGTTGGGGCTTTGTGTGAGCAGTAAGAAAATAATTAGAGCAGTAATTGTCCTGCTCCAAATCTGATTTTAGGTTCCCCCGGAGTCATTACAGTGAATGTGGACACATGTCAACCATCAGGCCAGTTCATTTCCAGTTGGTGGAACTTGGCTAGCTAAATATCTATATTATTTAATTCTAGGCTCTTTGTTGCCATTCGTTTGAACCACTATTTGAACGACATGTTGGAGTTGCCGAGAAGAGAACTCCCTGTCTAGCAAGAGATGGCCCTGAATGATCTTTTCTTTTAAAAAAAGAAAGAAAAAGAAAAAAAATAAAGCCTTTATTTTATGCATATGGGAATTTTGCCTGTGGATATATCTGGACACCACATGTGTGCCTGGTGTCCCCGGAGGCCTGAAAAGGATGTTGGATCCTTTGGAACTGGAATCACAGATGGTGGTTAGCCACCATGTGGATGCTGAGAATCAAACCTGGGTCCTCTGGAAGAACAACCAGTGCTCTTAACCCCTGAGCCATCTCTCCAGGCCTTGAATGATTTTTAAGAGCAGCAAGGAATCAGACAAGAGAAGCAGGTCTCCTGGCTTGGTTGTTAGGGAGAGCACCTTAGAAGCCTTGATGTTTCAGGTTAACACAACAAAGGAGATAGGAATGCTCAGGCAGAGTGTAGGAAGCAGTATTTTGGTTTGTTTTCTTTTCTTCTTTCCTTTCTTTTTTCTGTTTTTTTTTTTTGTTGTTGTTGTTTGTTTTTGTTTTTTGAGACAAGGTTTCTCTTTAGCTTTGGAGCCTGTTATAACTCGCTCCATAGATCACACTGGCCTCTAACTCAGAGATCCACCTGTCTCTGCCTCCCGAGTGCGGGGATTAAAGGTGTCTGCCACTGCCTCCTAGCTTGGTTTGTTTTTTTTTTTTTTTTTTTTTTTTTGACAGAGTCTCATTATGTCAGTCAGGCTGACCTTGTGCTTACTGTGCCTTCCTGTTTTAGCCTCTCAAGTGTAGGAATAATGGGTATGTGCCACTATGTCAGCATAAGGAAAGAACATCTTCTTTAACTTTTCAAAAGATTTATTTTATGTGTATGAGTGTTTTGCCTGCATGGGTGTATGTATACCACTTGTGTGCCTGGTGCCACAGAGATCAAAAGAGGACATTGGATACCCTGGATCAGATAATTTTTTTGCTCTTTTTTTAATTTATTTATTTTTATTTTATGTGCAGTGGCGTGAATATACATCTGTGTGAGGGGCTCAGATCTTGGAGTTACAGACAGTTGTGAGCTGCCATGTGGGTGCTGGGAATTGAACTGTGGTCCTCTGGAAGAGTAGTCAGTGCTCTTAACCACTGAGCCATCACTCCAGCCTCTGGATCAGATATTGGTGAACCACCATGTAGATGCTGAGAATTGAGCCCAGGTTCTCTGCAAGAGCATCAAGTGCTCTTAACCACGAGCCAACTCTACAACCCTGAGGGCAGAACATTTTAACCAGTTATATCAACCCGTGCAATAGTTCAAAGGCAGGCCACAGCAGGATGGCGCAGAGTGGGTGTGCTAGGTGATCCAAGGTGGTTGCAGATAGGGCCACAGCGCCTGATAGGTCATGAGAATAGTAATGGGGGGTAGGGTTGTAGCTCAGCGGAAGAACACCTGCTCAGCATGCACAAGACCCAGGGTTTGGTCCCTTATATCACGAGAGAGAGAGAGAGAGAGAGAGAGAGAGAGAGAGAGAAAGAAAATGATATCTACAGATAGTGCCATGAGTGTGCCTTAGAAAGAGGAGTGGCATTAGAGTTGTATTGCAGCATGCTGCCTGTGGCTTTGAGATGTAGAGACTTTCATCAGAACTTCAGTTCTGTGATGTCAGCCTAATGAGCCTGGGGCTGCTCAAGCCAACAGACCCTTGACAGCTTTCACTGACTATTGCTACCTGTCTCATTCTTTCTCAGTTTCCCTCCACTAGGATCTCTGAGTCATGTGTGTTGGTCTCTCCTATCAGCATCAGGTTATGCATATGCCATGGAGCTGAGAAGCCTAGAACGGGGTGCAGAGAGGAGATTCGGAGTCACGACATTCTGTACTGAGAAGCCGAAAGCGCGCCATGCGAGAAATGCATAACCCGGGATAGTTCCTGCCGCACAGAGCACGGCTGGACTGAGTCAGCCCTTTCCACATTAAGATGACGGGGTGGTCCCTTAGGGGATTGTGATGGGTGGTCTTGTGGTTTCTCAGTGATCTTCTTTGGACTCCTGAGGATCTACCAGCCTGTTTCTCCCTTCCAAAGTAGTAGTCAACCAGAGGGGGTTGACTGGATGCAGATTTAGGTGCTGGACTTCCAGGCAGGGACAACCTTTAACACTGGCACCCCTTGTAGAAGTGGCCTGGGCCAGACCAACCCTCCCCCATCAACCTCTACATTTATAAAGATGATGTTGGGCCAACAAGATGGTAAACTCAGTGGGTAAAAGAGCTTGCTGGCCAGCCTGACAGCTTGAGTTGGATCTCCAGGATCCGTGGGGTAGAAGGAAAGAATCCAGAATTGGCTCTGGAAGTTTCCTCTGACCTGTTTGTGTTTGGTTAGGGAAGACACCAAAGGCAGCATTATGGGGTTAAGAAAGTGGGTTTTAGAATTTCCCAAGGAGCCATTCTCTTTCTGCTAACCTCAGAGTGTCATCAATACTGTTGACATTAAGGACATAATACTTTTGGCATTGCTGGCTTCTGCCCATTGAATCCTTCACGTTAAAAACAATACTGTTTGGTACTACAATGGTAGCTGCTCCACTCTCAGTTAGGAACCACTGTCTTGTGATGAAAGGACAAGGTTATATTCGGCTACGTCTCAAGGCCCTGTAGCTGGCAACAGGGACACAAGGAAATCTCATTTAAGATGTTACTGGAGGAGCTAGAGATGCCTTATGAGTTAAGGGCACTTACTGCTCTTTCAGAGGACCTGGGCTCAATTCCCAGCACCCACATGTCACAAGGCTTACAACTGCCTATTAACTCCCAGATCCAAGAGAATATGTTCTCCGTGGGCACCCACAGACACATGCACATAACCCCACACAGATACTTAAGCATACACATAAAATAAGATGATATTATTGGAGGATTTGTCCTATGGGAGTGTACTCTGCTTACACCACTCTTGTTCCTCCTGGCCTTCTCAGACTCTTTGCTCACAATGGTAACTTGCAGCCCTAGTTAGAGTCTGGTAAAGAAGCTGAGATTTGAGTCCAAGTCCTTGGAGGCTGCCTTATCTAGAACACCTCTTGAGGCTGAGGTGCTACTATGTTTGGCCACCAGATGGCACCTGAGAGTCCTTGTTTTCTGCCGCAGGACCAGTAGTAACAGGAGTTCACTGCAGAGAAAACTTGCCTTAAAAGAGGTCCGATGCTTAAAGTGACACCGCTACAAACCCTCGGGCTGGACCCTTAAATCTATAGAATGAGACTCCACCACGGCAAGCACCACTGTCCAGGGTCTGTAGCTTCTTTGTCTTTGCCTTCCTGGCTGTTGATCCAATCTCCTTGACAACTCTCAGTTCCTGCAACCATTCCTGGGCCTAAGGGGACAGAACCGGCCTGGAGGGTGGTGTCAGAGCTACTGGCAGAACAGTGTTGGCTGGAGCTGGGATGCATCTGCAGAACTCAGAATAAAAGACTGGGAACCACAGCAGCCTTCAGGACAGTGATGAGCACAGGAGGGCAGAGGGCCAGCTTGTGACTGACCTCTGCAGGACTTGACTCTGCTTCTTTGGAGTGAGGAGATTGGAGCCTTTGAATTTGGTCTCTGGGTTTTGGGGATTCTGAGAATCCTTGTGTCTTCTTCCACTGGCATCTTTCCAAATGCTGATGGGGACTCAGAGGTAAGTAAATGAGGGAAGGGGCTCTAGACTTCACTGTGGAGTCATCTCACTAACTGTAGGAACCTTCCCATGTTGACCCCTTGGGTGGTGAGAACTGACCACTGTTGGATGAGGGCCACATTAGCTGGAGCTTGGGAAGGGACCCTCCTCATTTAAGCCTGCTGCTCTGCCATGATGCTCTTTTTGGTGCTTGGGGGTAGGGATACAACCTGGGATATATGATATGAAACTTCTGTAGAAAAACGAGTGGGTTTAGGGTGGGGAGGGGGCTTGAAGGTAGTTTCTATTGTTTGTAGATCTCACTGTCTTCTGGGAAAAGCCAGGAGACTGAAAAAGGACAGGTAGGAAGAGAGCAAAGGACAGATTCTTAGGCCAAGTCTTCTTTAATTACTTTACATTTACATTTATTCATTCACTTACTCTGTGTGTGTGTGTGTGTGTGTGTGTGTGTGTGTGTGTATGCATGCCCGTTCACATGCATATGAGTGCCACAGTACAAATGTGTAGGTCAGGAGAGCTCAGAGGGCAACTTGTAGGGAGTCTGCTGCCTACCATGTGAGTCCCAAGGATCAAACTCAGGTTCGCAGGCTTGGTGGTAAGCACACTCTGGGAATTTTCTTCTTCCCATACCTCAAAACTGAAGGTGCATTTTGAGAGCAGTAAATGCTGCTTTGCCTCTACCAAGGAAAATGAAATGAAGTAGAGAGTTAAAACAGGCTACTTGCCAGGCGTGACAACACATGCCTTTAATCCCAACACTTCCCTGTGTGTTTGAGACCAACCTGGTCTGTCTACATAGTGATTTCTAGGCCAGCTAGGGCTACATAGTGAGACTCTATCTCAAAAAAACAGACAGAAAACCCAACCACACACATACTCACCAAACAAACAACAAAAACCTCATCTGGGAAACAGAAAATCAGGCTACTCTGGAATCTTTTGGCTAATAAGGGCTAATAAGAGACCTGGAGGTCATGTACCTGACCTACATGGGTGCCACCTTCTGCACCTGTGAAAACTAAGGTTGGAAAAGCTTGCACTGGGCCTTAAGCCAAGGGCTAGGGACCTGGCCTAGCAGCCTGTCATTGGATTGCTTTCCAGCTTGTCTGCAGGTCATCTGGCCTGTTGGAGATGTGGTTTTTCTTTGGGGCACAGTTCTCTGTTTGCTTACATGTTGGTGGCTCCTGGGAGTTCTAGAATGACACCATCTTTTTTATGTAGCTCCAATTTCTTCTTCCCTGGGCTCAACTCTTCTGTTTATTCATTTGTTCATTGATAGGCTTGTATAGCACTACACACATGGACTCTTGGGCTCAGACTTGATTCATTTTTGAGTGTCACCTTCTGCTGGCTGGCCAGTGGCGTAGCCTTTCTGTGGCTCTGTTTCTTTGTGAAATGGAACTAGTCGTAGGGCCTCTCTTGCTTACTGCAAGGTTAGGCCAGGAGACGCTTGTAAAGCACACAGAACAGCACCTGGCAGTTAAGAATCAGTGTTAGCTCTCATTAATTTTTATGACTCAATATGCATTTTAAAAATATTTTTATCTTATGTGTATGAGTGTTTTGCCTTCATGTATATCTGTGCATTGTGTGTGTGTGCCTAGTGCCTAGAGAGGCCAGAAGGTGTCAGATCCCCTGGAACTGAAGTTACAGATGGTTGTGAGTCAGGATGTAGATGCTGGAACTCAAACTTGGGTCCTTTCAGAATGGCTGGAATCACGAGTGTGCATGCACTGCTACACCTGGCTAAACATGCACTTTTGAGCCAGTTGGCTGAGCTTTTGGTAAAATCCTGTTTGCATGTGAAGTCACTTGCTGTAATAACATTTTTGGAGGGTTTACATACACAGATGCTCTCTGCATGGCCCCAGCAAAAGAGACATTTTCTTTTTTGGGGGGGGCCAGGAGTGACCACTGGGTGATCAAACAGAGACCTCTGGGCCCTTCCTGTGGTGCACAGCGAAGCTATGTTGCTAAGTGTAGCTACCTAGTTTGCTCTAGGGTAACATCACCCTGTTTGCACCCTGGCCAAGTGGTTGGTAGAGTGAGGTCTGGTTGTTAAGAGAAGCAATGAGTAGCACACCCCGGGAATAGAGGGGGTGGGAGAGCTGCTGGTCTTCAGAATGGGGTGTATGTCTTTCTACTCAGCCCCTCAACACCAGCACAACACTCAAGGCTGTGTAGCTAACCTTAAATCCTATGATGAGGGAGGAGCAGGTAGGTAACCATGGAGATGGGGGCAGGATAAACTGAGTGCACAGGTTGGGGATATGGATAGGGAATGGTTGCTAGGGGCTTGGGGAAGTGGTGTATTGAATGCTGACTCAGCCTTGGGGTGAACCAGACACTTAGCTGAAATCAGGGAGGTCTGTCCACTAGGATACCTCCCTGCTGCTCTGACAGATCTGGCTGATAGCTGGGGTTAAGAGCACTGCAGGATGGCAAACTACAGAGAGGATGCTCTTTAACTCCTTAGTTCCCAGAGTGCGTGTTGAGTTAGGATTTCCCCAGCCTTTTTCTGCCCTCAGTGCTCCTTGATCTAACTTGGAGGCATTTGTTACAATCTCAAGTCCCCCAGGTGGTCTAAGGCCCACCCACTTATCTCTGTAAACAATGTTAGAATCAGGCTGTGTGGTGGGATTCTTCCCAAGACAATAGGTCAGAAGTGGTGTTGTGACAAAACTTTTCCTGAAGAGACCTAACACACATCTACTCACCCCCATATAGGGAGCCCATGACAGAGCAAAGTATAGATGAAAGGACCAGCATCTGCACAAGACACCCCAAGACCAAGTTCACCCCTCAAAGGAAATCAGTTTGCCCCAGAGGAACAAAGGGCAGGGAATAAGAGACAAAAACAGGAGATAGAGGACAAGGGAGAAGGGGGAGGGATATTTGCCCCAGAGGGACAAAGGATTGCCTCTGGATAGAGAGGAGACAGATGTGGCCTGTGTGCAAATGGCAGTTTATAAAGGTAAAAGGGGAAACCCTGTGTTAGGATGAGATGTTTAATTATGAATTAAATTGGGAATATGAATTAGGGTAGTCTGAAGGGGGTTTTGATTGCTGGACTTTAATACTTTGATAACTGGACCTTGGTAGTTAGCTTTGGGAGCAGGAAGTGGACAGATAAGGGACTAGACCTTGGTGACTTTAGGACTGCAATCTAAATGTTTTAGCAAGGCAGAGGGAATGGCGAAGGGCAAAGCCTTCCAGAGCCATGTTTGCTATGCTCAGGCCTATTAGGGCCCTTCAGTGGATACTACCAAAATCCAGCTTGGTGATCCACAGGTTTTATTGGGGTTACTTACAGGAGCAGAAATGACTCCACCAAGGTCCATTCCAGCAGGGGTGACAGCTCACCAAAGTTGGGAAACCTAGAGCATACTGCACAGCCTGAAGATAGCTCAAGAGGTTTGGAGAGTCTTTCCAAATGACTCTTGTCTAAACCTCCTTAGGTAGCTGGACTGGTCTGAGTCTTTGGAGATCAGCTTCCTTCTTTCCGAGGAGAATTCTCAGCCCTTATTGCTTACTTTACAGGGTGGGGATGGGGGTGGGGGTGGGGGGGTCTAGTGAATCTAGTCAGTTTCTGGAACTCCGGAAGCTGTTTTGAATTGTTTACCTCCTAGTTAAGGAGTTTCCCAGCAGGAAGGAATGTTTCAGTCTTGGAGGAAATTGTTACACAACAGGTGGGCAGATGGTTATGGAACAAAATTGAAAAGGTTATAGCACTCGTGGACCAGGAAAGATTTCCAGGGACCTTCAATGCCTAGGATTACCAGTCAGCTGACAGAGAGGTAGCATGCATAGGATCCTAGCCCACACTATGTGGTTGGGTCACTGAACTGTGCCTCAGTTTTCTCATCTGGAAAATTCAGAAAACTGAGATAAGAGCTGGGTCTGGTAGCACAGGTCTCTAGTTTCAGCTTTTGAAACCTCAAAATTGGTCCCTAGTGACATACCTCCTCTAACAAGGCCACACCCTCTAATCCTCCCCAAACAGTTACAAGGATTGAGCACCAAATACTCAAATATATGAGTCTGAGTGTAATATACTCATTCAAACAACCACACTATCTCAAAAGATAAAAGGAGAGAGAGAGTTGGAAGCACACCTTTAATCCCAGCACTTGGGAGGCAGAGGCAGGTGGATCTTTGTGAATTCGAGGCCAGCCTGGTCTGTGGAGGGAGTTCTTGGACAGGCTCCAAAGCTATACAGAGAAACTTTGTCTCAAAAAAAACAAACAAAAAAAAAAACCAACAACAAAAAAAAAAACCGGGAGATACAGCTTTGGGTGCATGAGTAAGGTCCTGAGTTCAGTTCCCAGTGGGGGTGGGGAGGAGAATAAGGGATAAGAAAGGAAGGAAACTGAAGTAACAGTGATGTCCATAGAGAGATCATCCTTATGAAAAAAACCTCTTACGATCCAAGCCAGAAACAGCATTTATTCCGTGTCAGATATTAGCACTGTGGTTTGCAAGATTGTCTCTGTACCCTACACTGTATTGTGGAGGGGATAATCCTGAGCAAGATTGGACAGAATGTAGAATAAAGCATCTGTGACAACACTAGGGAAAGCAACTGCAACATTTTAGTTGTGTTGGGGGGGAGTGCTGAAAATAGCTTGCTCAAGCCTTCCTAGATAAAAATGTAAAATGTATGCAAATGTATGTGACTCACATAGAAACATATATCCATGGCCTCCTCACAGTCAGCACCGGATGTGGAGATGTGGGGCTGTGGCCTGCAGGAAGATCCCTCTGGTGTAGCAAGAGGGCCTGAGCTGCCTGGATATTGTGGGGAGGGGTCTGTGTTGCAGCCTTCAAGGGTTTGTAGCTGATACGCTATCCCCAGGCATGTTTTCCCTTTTCCCTGGGTTCTGTGCCTTCAGAAAGTTATGCATAAGAATAAGGAATGTCCTTGTCCTTTCTCTGCTCCTCAGAAAGCCTGCTTGCTCCCTCGCCCATCCCGGAACTCTATTTCTGTATAGTAGGCTAGAGATGCACCGCCCCCTCCCTTGCCATGCTCCAGGTGTCGGCTTGCCCCTCCCAATCTTATATGCCAGTCAGGGAGAGTGGGAGGGTGACAGTTGAGCAGGGAGGGCCAGCAAGCCACAGAGCCAGAAGCTTGGGTTAGGACTGGAGTCATGAGAGCTGAATGGGTACAGGAGGGCCTCCATGTCCTGCAGGCACCTGTAGGGGCTCCTATACACAAGAGCATCTACCCTTGAACCTCCCAGAACTCCAGCGGCTCTGTCCTGTGCTCTTCTTAAGCAGCTGTGGAGGCTGGTGTCCACACAGACAGCTGGGCAGTTTACAAGGCTGGACACAGGTTTCCTTATGGAACTACCCTTCAGAACTATACCTGTGCTTGTTTAGGATGAAGAGGAGTCCTCCTCTGTGCTCTGTAGGCGCTAACAGCATTGCCTTGCATAGAGGTCATAGGGGAGCTTAACTTTTTGTAGACCTCTGTATTCCTGGAGTCCAAGAAGGTTTTTGCTAAGCTGTCTGAAGATGGGATGGGATAGGAACTATTCCCTTAATAGAAATGCTACTATCCTGGCATAGGAAAGGTCTAATACAGGTCTTCCTTGGTGGGTTTAGTTGCCGTCTTTCCTGGGGATTCAGGAAACAGGCTTTGGCCTCTTCTGTCCTGGACCACCCTTGTCTGAGTCCCTTTTAGTTCAGTTCTGTCTCCAAGTCACTTGGCCCAAGGAGATCATGGGAAAGTTGCCATGGGTCCCATATCTTAACCCCACTCCCCACCCCCAAGCCTCCAGTGCTGTTGAGGTCACTGTTAGGAAGGAATTTTGTTTAAGGCTCTGTTCTCTGAGGCATCTGACCCCTATCTTCCTTTAACCCCTATGTGATTATGTACATATGACAGGCCTCCTGCACTGAGGTCAGGGGTCTGTCAAACGGCTCCTGGAGACTGGGAGACCCCCGGGGCCTCAGTACCCTAGTTTGCCTCTCTACGTTAAAAGAGCACCTGTTAGAGAAGGTCCTTCCTCAGATGCTAATGTTTGACCCTGATCCCTGTGGTCGGTCTTACTTTAAGTATCCACCCCTCGTGTGAGGCAGGAACTGAGCAGCTCTAAGGTCAAGGATATTTGAATAGATGCGATGCTTTAAGGTTTGGTAGGAAACAATCCCCGGGTGGCCCAGCCTTCCAGAAGGGTACAGGACATCGTTAACCCAGTCCTGTTGCCCATGCATGTCTAGAGGTGGGGCCTGGCAACTGCACCAACCCTAAACTCGTGCTTAGAGATCCTGGGGTGGCAGGTGATGTCACCCCTGCGGACCCGTAGGTCTCCCTAGACTGCAGGTTGCCAGAATTTCTGCTGAGCCCAACCGGAGGAGGAGGGGAGCCTCTGGCCCTGCGCCGCCGCCCGGAGACCCCGCGGGAGCTCTGTGCGCCGGCTGGAGGCCGTCGGTGGGGCTGCGGGCTGCTCTCACACCCCACCGGCCCTCTGCGGCTGGGGGTGGGCGCCGCTGAGCCTCTCGCCGATTGGCTGCCGCCTCCGCCCCCCGCCCCGGGCGCAGCGCAGCCCCGGGGAAGTTGCTAGTTGGCGCGCCGGCTGCGGGGCCGCGGTTCCCAGATCCGCAGCGGGTCCGCGGTGGCCGCAGCCGCACACTGGACTCCCGGAGGCGCTCCCCCGCCCTCACTTCGGCAGCTCGGGCTTGCTCCTCCCTGCTACCTGTTTCCCTGGCGCGCCTTCCTCCACCCTGAGCTCTGCAACTTCGGCCTCCGAGTCTGGCCGCCCCTCCCGGCACCCCGCCCGCCGGCACCCTCCCTCCTTTGTTGTGCGATGAGGGTCGGGTTTCCCATCTGACCAAGGAGCCGCTGCCGCGCGGAGTCGCCGGCATGGAGCCGCTTAGCCACCGGGGCCTGCCGCGCCTCTCCTGGATCGACACTCTCTACAGCAGTACGTGTGCGCCTGGGCGGGGGCGGGGGTGGGTGTGGGTGGGAGGGAGACCCTGCACCCTCCCAGGATCCTTGAAGCCCTCGGGGTCCCAGGTGCAGCCAAGCAATGGCGAGGGTTTCCCGGCGCGGTCCTCCAGGTGTGCAGCCAGCCAGGAGGAGGAGCGGCAGCGGTGTGGGGTCCTTAAAGCAGACTTCAGGTGGTGGTAGGGGGCCTTGAGTGGGCCTGTGCCAGGGGGAATTGTGTCACCCCCTCCCACCTGTTGTGTAACCCAGCACTCCAGCGCTCTGGGAGTGGGGAGCGCCCTTTTTAGGGCGCTTCCTCGGCCTTCTGTCTTGGCAGCTTTTCTCCTCACACTGAAGCAGAAAGGCCATTTTGGGAAAAAGTCTTTGGCGCTCTAGTTTACTACCTCAGGGACATTCTGAAGCGTATGTGTGATTCGGGTAGATGATGGGATCAGGTTGGAAGAGAGACTGTAGGTACGGATCTCCGTGGGGGCCATTTGGATGAAAGAGCCACCCCCTAGCTCACCAGTGTTTCTTGCCAGCCTCATCGCCACCCCCATTCTTATCACTACCCCCCCCCCAGAAAAGCAAATGAAGAAAAAAAAATCCTCCGGTACTCCACCCCCTCGATCCCAAATCAGCTGCGATCATGTGATTGCTCTTGCACAGCCTGGGGGATGTGTAGTTGATCACTGGGACTTACTCAGAGGGGGACCATTTCCCCCCAGCCCTTGCCTTAGGTGGCAGTGCCATGCCGTTCCCCTCCCCCCTACTCATTGACATTCTGTGGTGTAGGGAGATGGTACTTCTGGCCTCCAAGGAAGACAGTAGATTTTGCTTTTTCTTGTGAAAATGCTGGGAACCTTCCCACTCTCAGCATACCCCAGCCCTGAGGCAGGTACAGCTAGGTGGTGACTGTGAACGTTAGACACCACAGAACAAGGACATTTTGAAGGGTTAACCTGGCTTGAATTTTTATTTTAATAGTCACATTCTAGCGGTGAGAGGAGATGATGTTTTGAGCTTGGAGATTTTCCCTTGGTGTCTCTGCATTACCCAACACCCAGCTCTGCCCTCTGCATCCCATTGGGTCTAGCCTCTGTCTTCTGCTCCCTGTGGGTCCAGCCTCTGCCCTGCTCCCTGTGGGTCCAGCCTCTGCCCTCTGTTCCCTTTGGTTCCTGTACTTTTCAAAGCTTCTCCTCAGCCTGTAACCCAAGTTTCCTACCCCTCCTCCCAGGAACTCTCCTTATAATGGTTCATTCTGCTTTGGGTTTTCAACATCAAAGGGGCAAGTCTGGTTCCCCTGGGTGTCTATCCTGTCCAGACCCAGCCAGTCCATCTGCTCTTTTCCAGTAGAGGCCAGCATCACTGGGTGAAGGTCAGGGCTCACAGCTGTGTGGCGTGTGTGTACACGTGTGTCTGTGCAAGTGGGGACACACATCTGTTCAGAGCCCTGATGCAGATCAGCTCCTGACTCAAAGGACGGATTAGTGACCTCTGCTTCGCTGAGCTCTTGCAAATGACAGTCATAACAATGCCTCATATTCATCTGCTGCTTACGCTCTTGGGTATTTCTGGCTCTCTGCAAAACCCATTCCTGGTTTCCTTATTTCCCAAAGCATAGACTTCTATGGAAAGCAATTTGTGGTTCTCTATTACTAAGTTATTTCTATAACTTGGTCATCCAGACCCCAGCTCTAGCCCCAGCCTGGAGTTGAGAGGCAAAACTACCTTGAGAATTCCTGACCAGAGGAATGTCAGAGTAGGGAGTTAGGTCAGGGGCCTCTTTGGGGGTGTTCTATAAACCAATCCTCACTCCAACAGCCTGGCACCTGAGCTGTCTAACCTATTGTAAGATCCTGGGCAGCTGGAGGGTGAGAGTGGTGGGCAGGGGCGCTGACTTGATATAGTGCATGGTGTCTCTGCCTCACTTTCGGGAGTGGCTTATTTGGGAGTCTGTAACAGAAGGCTTCCTGGGAAGGTTCTATGGAGTCATATTTGGGCTATTAGCCATCAAGTTTTCTTTTTGACAGGAACCTAAGTTAAACAAATACCCAGGCTGTCATTTGCCTGGCAACATGGTTCTGTGGTTCCTAGGGAAGTTCCTCTGCGTCTGTTGGAAGCGTTCCGCTTACCAAGCTCACAGGCCCCCCACAAAAGCTAGATCTGGGAAATGTAAATGGGGGCACAAATGGCAGCCACTGTGACTGCTTAGAGATGTGAAATGATTCAGTGATAGAGGCTCAGTGTGGGTGAAGTTCATGTGCTCATAGCCTTTCCGGGTTGTGCAGAGTGTGCCAAGTATGTGCTAGGTCCCTTCTACCTCCTATTCCAAACCTCACAGCCCTGGACTCTCATGGGGGTGAGTAAATGTAAATCACTTCTTCCAAGTCACATAGCTGATAAAGGACAGACAGGAATTCAGGTCACAGATCATACCCTGGCCAATGAGGAAGACTCGAGTGCCTCTCAGGGCCCTGTGCTGTTGTGCAGTTGGGGCATACCTGTCTCTTTAGTCCTCTCTTCAGATGTTTCCCTGAAGTAATCCAGCCGGGCAAGTGGCTCTGATAACTGATAGGTGCCGTGTTCTGTATCTGCATCTGGTTTTGGAGCCCATGCCAGGTCGACTGAGGCTCCCTCTAAAGCTAGAGGGAGCTTTAACCACTAACTCCTTCCTCACAAACTTCTTGTTATTGGAGTCCTTGACCACTTTTTTCTGGTGGCAGCAGCTGTGCGAGGAGAGTGTCCACTTTATCACAGGTTATGATGGTGGTAGCAGCAAATCCCCTCTGCTTGTAGTTGGAGTCCTGAATGGCTGGGTCATGGAGATTGTTAGGCACAGTGTTAGATCATGGCTGCCAATGGGATCTGGGACTGATTGGGGCAGGATTCTTGGCCCCGATAGCCTGAAGTAGCAGCCAAGGGCTGCAGCCACCTCAGGTTCCTGCCCCTTGTCATTTTCTGTATGGATATAATGTTGCCAGCTCCCTCCCTAATGCTTTGTCTTGATTTTTCCCCAGTGGCTGGCATGAGTCTCTCTGTGGGCTTATCTTCTTTCTCGTAATTCCTCTATGTCTTTTCATAAGTCACCCTTGCCGCTAAACACTTCCTACCCTCTCCACCGTACCATGGAGGTGATCAGGACTAAATTAAGTTCTGTGAAGGAACAGAAACATGAGGGTACTCTGAAACTCTGCCTGCCCCTCCCAAGTAGAGACAGCCCTCCAAGCAGATCTGGTCTGAGGCACATATGTGCACCAGGCAGGCTCGTCATTTACCCCCCCTTCAGATGGGAAATCTTTAAATATGTACTCTAGATTTATTTAGAAAGAGGGCACAGGGCTGCATTCAGGTCTCCTCTTTTGCCGTTTTAGCCTCCTTTATCCCTAGCAGTTCAGTACAGATCCCAAACATACCTACCCTACTGAGCTAAGCAGAAGCCATTCCTTTTTGGACTCCATAGGAGGCGGAACATGACTAGTAGTTACAGGAAACCCGCCTTATGGAATTAATGTCTCTTACTCCAATAGCATTCAAAGACTAATTAGTCTCTTGGGATATTTTCATGCCTCTTACAGACCCAGCCTGTATGCCAGGGCCTATGAGGCTATAAACTCATCTCAGATCATCTTGCGCTCTCCTCAGGGTCTCATCCGAGCCCAATGTTTGCTGTGTACCTTAGGACCAAGCCACTAGCACTAAGTTCACTCAGAGTAGCTTGCTCAGCCAGGCTCTATCAGACTGTTCCTGATGTTCCAGTGAACACCTGCAGATGGGTAGTAATTTATTCCTCCTCATCAGCACCAGTCCATATTGGTCAAGACATTTGGAGTCTCAGAGGTAGATTAAGTCTAATAGTAAAGTCATATGTACAATGAAAGTTTTGTTGTTGTTGTTATGACCATTGCTGCTCTTTGGAAAAAGGAAGGAGTGGTGTGAATATTTGTTGGGAATTTGCTAGAAGATACTTCTTGGGGGTGGATGAGATGGTGGGGAGGATGTTGAGGAAATCCATTTAGCCTTTGTCATGGGGACAGGATGGGATGCTTAGATTGTTCTCTGAGGTATGATATGTTTCCTGGGATGATTCTGTACCTTCCTTGTGCCCATTCCTCTGTGGAGTAATGTCTCTCAGGGGTGTCATGTGGATCAGTTACTGTCCACTAACATCTGTGAGGGTGAGGTGCACTACTGAACTGTCCAACTGTTCAGCTTATCTTGGGCTTATCATTGAACAGGTTCTGTGAGAGCCTTACATCTGAGAAGATGGTGAGGGAGCGGATAGGAACCGAGCGCTGCCTAGACGGTCTACTCAGCAGTATGCACAGAGTTCTAGGGAGTAGTAGCTCATGCATAAGCCCTCAGTAGTTTTGGGTGGTGTAAGTTTGGGAGGGAGCAAATATTTTAACCCATGGTTTTTTTTTTTTGTTTGTTTTTTGGCTCCTTTAATCCTGACTCTACCAGAAAACCCAGAAACACATTATCTGTCCCATTCATGAATTTCCAGGCATGTGTATTTGGTAATTGTAGTAGCATATAGTGAATTTGGAGCCCCCCCAGGGGAGTCCTGTGCTTTGCCAGGGCCTGTCATTGGAAGACTTCTCTGCTGTGCTTGTGTTGCAGCTGTTTGACTAAGCTTAAGCCTTGTGGGGAAGATCTGGAGGTAGACTTCAGAGGGCTCCAGGACAAGCCTGATTCCTTTACCTTAGGTGAGATTTTAGGCTGTGGTGGGCTAAGGTGATATGCGGGGATATTGCCCACTATGTCCTTACAGGGTCTTAGCAGTTTTCTCTGAGGGTTGCATGGATCTGTGAGAAAAGTGTGCAGGCCTGCCTCCAGAGTTGTTGAAAGGAAGACAAAGTCTCATGTATCTGATGCAGGCCTTGACCTCACTGTGTAGCTAAAATCTTGAACTCTTGATACTCCCCCAACACTTGGGATTATAGGCTTTATGCAGCACTGGAGATCTGAACTGCTGTTTCATGCATTCTGTACAAGCACTCTACTAAGTAAGCTGTATCTTGAGCCGGACTAGGTTGTTTTTGGTTTTTCGAGACACGGTTTCTCTGTAGCTTTGGAGCCTGTCCTGGAACTCACTCTGTAGACCAGGCTGGCCTTGAACTCACAGAGATCCGCCTGCCTCTGCCTCCCGAGTGCTGGGATTAAAGGCATGTGCCACCACCGCCCGGCTCAACCTTGTATTTCTTAGGGAAAGATTTAGTCATCTGGAGCTGTGGGGATTCATGGTTGGTAACAGGAGTCTTATGTTGGTCTCGAAGCTTGGCCAAAAGCTTAGATCCTAGGTATTAGTGGGTAGGAAAAAAGAAACCAGGGCAATGGGCTGACTACACAGTACCCATATGGAAGCTGATGACAGATGCTAGGTGCTGCTAGGCATTTGGAAAGAGCCCTTTGAGGTGGTACCTTAGATGGTCCTATGACTCTTGTGGACGGGGCAACCAGTTCTCTGGGCCCTAGATTCAGACCTGCTTTAGTTTCCTTCAGTTCCCTACCTCTGTACTTCGTTGATATCTCCTTTTATGCACCCACCACATGCCAGAACAAGAAGAATCTGGCTTTGTGGTTTGTATAGAAAATGTCAGGGTCACCTGGCCCTTGGAGATGAGGCTAAATGGGGTGAGTTCTGTAGTGACCTAGTTGGCCAGGTCCAATCCCGTCTTCCTTGTCTCTGCCTCAGTCGCAGCCTTTATGTGTCTTTAGACCTCGTGACACGGAGAAGTCATTTTGCCTGAAGTGAGCAAGGTCTGCAGTAGGAGTTGGGTACCTAGGAGAGCCTAGGATTGTTGAGGGATCTGTGGCTTTACTTAGGGTTTCTGGGGAAGGATGTGGCTGTAATTAACTTCATGGGATTGAAGGGCTGATCCTGTTAGTGTGCTGGGCTAACCCCTTCCTCCTGGGCATTGCCTCCCAGGCAGCAGTAAGAGTTTAATGGATCCAGATTACACAGCATAAAGATGCCGTGTAATTAAGCTCAGTTACCTCCTGTCTCGGGGACATCGTCACACAGCACCCATTGAGTTCTTCCTTTGTGGTTACCTGTGTTGTTGGTGGCTATCCTGAGTGTTTTCTCTCTTTTTTCTTTTTCAGTGATTCTCTCCCTTGAAGGCACAATTGTAGGAGAAAGGCTTTTTTATGATGAGTTTTGGGGGTAGGTGGGAGTGTGTTCTGTGATGGCACCTGAAGAGAAAACTTGTCCTTGGGTCCCTGGATGACATTGTCCAATGAAAAGAATCCGTGAGTCCTGCTGGACTCAGAGAAACTAGGCTGTTCCTAGTTTGAGAAAATCTGTCTTCCAATTTTTTAAAATTTGGATTATTGTTACTGAATGTATGTGTGCATGGTGGCTTGCATGCGGAGGTCAGAAAACAGTTTATGGAGTCAGCTCTCTCTTCCACATTTTATGTGGATTCAGCTCAGGTTGGTAAGCTTGTTCGACAAGCACCTTTACCCAGTGAGCCATCTCATTAGCCTGTTTTCTTCAGAACAACTGAAAGTGTGAGCTGGTGAGATAGCTCTGGGTAAAGTGCTTGCCTGGGATTCACAACCTCGCAAAATTTGAGTGCGGTGCCACCCTGGAGGATTCAAAATTCAAGGTTAGCCTTGGCTGTATAGGGCGCCATGAAACTTGTATCTTGGAGCCGGATGTGAGGTCTCATGCCTGTAAATCCAGCAACTGGAGACTGAGGCATGGTTTTGAGGCTAGCCTGGGCTGCATAGTGAATTCCAGGATAGTCTGGACTACTGAGTGAAACCCAAAGAAAAAGGCAAAGAAAATGTACAATTTAATTAGCCCTAGATGTTTTCTGTGTATTATCTAGAAAAACCCCAAACAGGTTAGTTTATCATTTCCTGATAGAGATGAGTAAATGGAGGATCTGCCAGGTGGTGGTGGTGCATGCCTTTAATCCCAACACTCGGGAGGCAGACAGGAGGGTCTCCATGAGTTCAAGGCCAACCTGGTCTACAAAGTGAATTCCAGGCTCCAAAGCTAAAAAGAAAATGGAGGATCTGAGAGAGTCAGTTACTGGGGCGAGTATCCCAGCTTGGGCTTGACCAGATCTTAGTGTTCCAATTCCAACGACCACTCTGCTTCCTACACAGTATCAATACAGCAATGCTATGCAGTACACGCTGTGTGCCAGCCCTTGACACAAGCATTCCACACATCACCTCTGCTCTTCTAAGCACAACACATGTGCAGGTGGAGTTCCTCTATTTGATAGGGAGAAAGCTGGACTTAAGTGGAAAAGTAGGCACGGGGCTGGAATATCAGGTTGGCCTGATCCTAAAATTGACCCTTAAAAACCTGTTCCACTTTCTACACTGGTCCCTTCCACAGCAGATCAGTGAGGGCCACAGCAGCTGCTGCTTCATTGAACTCCATAGATCTGGTTCTCTCAACTGTGAAGGTTTTTCTTTTCAGGGTGTGTGTCAGCGGTAGTGCTGATGGTTGGACCTAGGGCTTTATGTGGGGTAGGCAAGTGCTATACCACTGAACTATATAGCCCCAGCCCTTCTTTACTTTTTAATTTGAGGCAGTCTCTTCCTAGGTTGACAAGACTGGCCTTGAACCTTGATCTTCCTGCCTCAGCTTTCCAGATAGCTAAGATTGTAGGCAGCACTACCAAGATTGAATCTTGTTATCCATGGTGTGTGAGCAGCTCAGCTCCTGGGGTCCTTTATGTGCCTCACCAATTGGCTGCCTTTTCTGAGGGATGGTCCCCCCAGTGGATATTTGGAGCTCTTATCCCTGCATGACCTCATTTTTGGGCTTATTAGCAAGAAATGGTACTTGGTAATGAGAGGGGGAAAGTGGGAGAGGGAAAGAGAGGCTGACCATGAATCTATCTAGGCTTTGGAGGTGGGGATGGGATATACTTAGGGCCTTGTTTTCAGAGCACTTGGAGCTAGGGGTAAAGAAGTGGGAACTGGAAGAGAGGACTTGGCAGTGCCAGAGTGTGCTGGCCTTGCTCTCGGACCTTTTAAAATTCACCTCCACAGTTCCACAAGGAGAACAAAGAGCCCTCAGCCATAAATCAGGCCACTGAGCACCAAGGTCCCTTGCCCAGGCCCAGGGCCTGTTGGGTGGAGATCTGGCTGATGTCTGAACTTGCCCAGTGCAGCATGTTAATTATGGGTGGTGTGATGCAGTGGTGGTAGCCTCCAGCCCCCCTCTCTACACCCATGGTGGTCCCCGAGTCCAGGGAGCCCCTTATTGAGGGGGCAGTCCTCAGCGAAAGGCTGAGCCTGGTGACTCAGACCTTTGTATACCCCCCTTTGTGTACCCCCCTTTGGCTGGGGCCAGAAAGGCCTAAATAAGACTGGAGGCGTCCTTTCACAAAGGGTTTGTGTGTGGTGCGCAGAGGAAAGAAAGCTTGAGCAGGGATCAATCACGGAGGGCGGAAGTGCATCACGCACACGCACGTGGATTGGGGAAAGCTCTCCAGCTCCATTCCTTCTTCCTGTTGGTGTTCAAAATTTCAAGGACAGCTCATATCCTGTATTGACTCAGCAGTATTTTTTTTTTAGGAACCTCTGCTTGCTAGGGCTGTAGGGTTATAAGGACCCCTGTATCTCATCACATGTTTTCCTGTGGGGACACATGCAGTTCCAGCTGCTTTAAGGGCCTCACTCCCTCCTGACTCCACTTCTCCCACCACTCTGAAGCTGCCTCCTTCCTGTGGTCCTGCTCTGTTCCAGCTTCCTAGTCCTTCCCCCCTTGATTCTAGAATGTAGCCAGCACAGAGGCTCAGCCTTGCCAAGTTCCCTCCTCCTCTAGGTCCCTCACTCACCAGAGCTTTATTCTGCTGCTCCTGCCCTTCCCCTCTGCCCTCTTCACTTTCAGTGTCTCTCCGGGAAGACCCCCAGCATAAGGCTACCAACTCCAAAAGTGATTTGAGGGCAGGGGAGCAGATCGTGGTGATGACATCCCAAGCCTCCAAACTACGCCCTCTCTCTGTGCAGTCGGAAACAGTGATTTGGTAGGAGCAGAGCAGGCTTGGGGAATACCCACTGATTGAGAATCTTGAGGCAGAAGCTGTTCATTCTGTGTCAGGAGAAGAACCAGGAGTTATGCGGAAGTCTAGGATATAGCATTGAAAGGAATTTGGTCATGGGTGACCTGACCAAAGAAGTGAACACTGCACCCTTGTGATTATTTTTTTTTAAGTATTTAAGGATGATTGGTTTAAAAGAAAAAGGTATTTTGTTTGTGTGTTGTATGTGAGGGTGCACATATTCCATTGTGTGTGGGGGGTGGGGTGGGGTGGGGGGGTGTCTGTCCTCACCTTCCACCCTGTTTGAGGCAGGGTCTTTCCTGGGTGCCACTGTGCTGCATACCTTAGACTAGCTGGCCCATACTGCAGGATGGCAGGCCAGAGAGCTGCTGTTTCTCCTGTTTCTCCCCTGCCCATCTCACTGTAGGAGTGCTAGTTTGTAATTCTACACAAACATCAGCCGCTGTGTTCGACTTTTAAATGAGCTCCAGTACTCTGAACCCATGTCATCAGGCTTGCGGGACGAGGACCATTCTTATATTTAATAAAATCTAGGTGCTAGGTAAGTGACTTGCCAGCTCTGTGGCAAAAGCCATCCCCTAAAACATCCGGTTTGCTCTGTGAGCCCGTGCATTCACAAAGAGCAAAAGTGTTGGTCGTGACCTCCAGTGTCTAAAACAAAATAGTGGTGCTGATGTTAAAGGGCTCTTTTGGCTGGGAAGTAACTCAGCAGACTGCATTATCACTGTACGGCTGCTGTGTGTTTTGCCAGATTCACTGTGTTACTACAGACAGTATTTTTCTTCCATTTATTTATTGTCTAAGATATAACTTAGAAAACAAGTGAGAAATGCAGCATTTGTAATAAAAGGTTAACTTATAAATAAATATAAATAATAATATAATAAATAAATATAAATAGTACTGAAAACTAAATGGAATTATTAGTTCTGGTTACATGTTGCTGCTCTTGGAAGGCTCTGACTTTGAGCCTTCTTCTTTGTTGAGAGGAAGATGGAGGATAGGGAGACCTTAAAGACATACTAATTGTAAGCGGGGTCTTTCCCTCTTACAAATGGGAAAGATTAATTATCTTAACGTGTAACTAGGTTTAACTATGCATGGTGACTAGCAACCAGCTGCTAACCAAATGACCCTCTGTGTTACCTCCTACATCCATCTACCCACAGATGGAGGCCCAGTGTTTTCTGTAGTGGCAACAGGGAAGGAAAGAGATGGTTTTCCCAAGGACCAAATGTTGCAGTAGGTTCTCACACTCCAGTGTGTATTGGAACTTCCTGGGAATCATTTGAACTTCTCTATTCAGTAGGTCTTGGATGAAGCTAAAAGTTCTGCATTCTAACAGGTACTATGACTGCAGCTACTTTTGGTTCAAGGAACATAGTTTGGGTAAGAGTGCCCCAGAGTCCTTTATGCCCACTCACAGAGGGTTGCTTATGGACTCTGACACAAGTCAGACCGTCCTTGTTTCTCTAGAGCAGTGCTTCTTTTCCTTCCTAAGGCTGTGACCTTTTAATACAGTTCCTCATGTTGTGGAGACCTCAACCACAAAATTATTTCATTGTTACTTCATAACTGTAGTTTTGCTACTGTTATGAATCGTAATGTAAATACCTGATATGTAGGATAACTGATAAGTGATTTCTCCAAATTGGTCATGACCCACAGGTTAAGAACCGCTGCTCTGGATTCTAGGTAAGTGAAAATAATAACCCTTGGATTGCCGTGGTGGTATACACTTGTAATCCTAGCATAGGGAGGGAGATGGCCATGGGTTTAAGGCTAGTTTGGATTATATAGTGGGTACCAATCAGGGATGCATAGTGAGACTCTGTTTTAAGTACCTTCCAACCCCCACACACCTCAAACAAGAAAACAAGACTTGAGCACTCTCACATTCTTGATCTCTTTTAATCCTCATAGTGTGTCAGTCAGCCTGTCTTTACTGTGACAAAATACTTTACATAAATACCTGTGTGGGTGTGGTATACACGTGCGTGTGGCCCAGAGGTTGATGGTTGATACTGGGAACTCCAGCTTATTTTTTCAGAGGGTGCTAGATAGGTGACTTGAGTCCATGGGCTGCAAAGCCATTACATAAAGTGTACATTTTGCTTCATGACCAGGCTGGTCTTGAACTCACAGAGATCGGCCTACCTCCTGATTGCTGGTATTAAAAACATGCACCACATGTGGTGAGACAGGGTCTCTCAATGAACCTGGAGGTCACAGATTGGGTAGAAAGGCTGGCCCCAAGCCCCAGGGAGCCTCCTGTTTCTGCTCCCCAGTACTAGGATTACAGGTGCACACCACCACCCTTGACTTTCTATGTGGATGTTGGAGATCTGGACTCAGGTCCTCATGCTTACACAGCAAGTTCCCCAGTCCTACATAAACACCTTAAAAAAGACTTATTTTGCTCATGGTTTCAGAGCTTTAGTCCATTGGTCGCTTGACCTCATGTTTCTGGCCCTGTGGTGAGACAGAGCACCACAGTAAAAGAATATGGCGGGGGAAGCTGAAATGAGACACACCCTTCAAGGTCATGCCTCTGGTGACCTACCTCCTGCTAAACCATCTCCCAATAATGCCATCAAATTATGAATCCATCAGTGGATTAATCTACTCTTGAATTTAGAGTCCTCACGATCCACTCACCTCCAAGAAATCTGTCAGCTAGCAACCCAGCAAGCCTTCATTCAACACGTGGGTCTGCGAGACACTTTATATCCGAGCCCTAACACAGTGAGCCTCTGGAAGTTCGTAATCATACACTGCTGATGACTTTTGCCTTGGGGGCACCCCCTTTAGGGGGCACACAGCCTCCTTCCTTCCTAAGTGGCAGCAACTCAGGCCTCTGTCTAGACAAAAAGCATGTTCTCCCCCTCCCCCCATGATGGGCCAAGTATGGCGTTAATGGAGCAGAAATGGTGTTAATTTTATGGTGCATCATTGAGAGAGTTAATGAGAGACCATCTGGTCTACTACCCAGTTGCCTAGAACATCCCTTTCCCCTGATTCAGGCTGACAAGCGTTTTGCAGACCCTGAGGCATCTCCTGACTTGGAGGTTTGAGGGGTGTTCACTGTGGTGTGCAGTAGGAGCTGTGCACTATCCCTGGTCCAGAGCCTTCAGTGAATGAAAGGAAAAGCTGATTTCTTTCTGTAGCTCCTGGGAGAAAGGATGGAACACAAGTTTGCGTTCAGAGCTGTGTGTGGCCTGAGGACCTTCTGTGGCTCCACCACAGCTTGGGCCTTTCAGCATGTGCCTGTAAACATTTTTAACCCTGCCGCCCAGGCCTCGGCCTCACTCTTTTCCAGTTGGGTGTGCATTTGTAGATTGAACCCACGGTAGATTGCAGTTATTTGGGGGAAAATGCATATATTGAGCACACGTAGACTTTTTTTTCTTGTCACTAAGCTAAAGAAGGAATAATGAAGTTAGCTAGATCCATCTGCCTCTCTTCCTCTCAGAATATTCAGTGGGGCCATTCTGTTCCCGCCATAACTGGTCCAAACTGCTTTTAAGCCCCCACCCCCATGCCTAGAGATCCTGGTGTTATCCATTCTGATTCCCCACCATCTTGGCACACTCCTCGTGCTGTGACCATGGAGATACTGTGCTATCCCACAACAAACCTGTGCTTCTAGAGAAACTCCTCAGTGTCCTGCCTCACCTCAGTCACCACTACCTCCAGAGCCCTTCTGGCTTGACTGTAATACTCATCCTAGGATGATAACTCTGCTTGCTCTGAGCCACATCATTTAGCACTTCCTTTTCTGCTGTCTTACAGTGCTGTGGTGTTTCATGTCAGTGACAAAGGCTATATTTGTAGGATGCTAGACATTGTTCTCCGCACTTTACAGTGTCCCATTTAACCTTCGCTTGCCCACCAAAGTCCCAATTGTTCCTGGTCTTTTTTAATGGAGGAGGTCAATGTGCCCAGATCTGTCTGGGGGCATTCATTCTGCAGGTTCCCAGAGTCTGGGGCTTTCTGGAGAACCTTAGTCAGTGTTTGGAAAGCTCCTCCACTTTTCCAGACAGAGTTGGACATCAGGACACTTAACTATTTAACTCATTCTTTCCTTTTGTCTTTTTCCCTTTCCTCTACCTATCCTAGGATCTGTGGCTGAGCCACAAATTTATGACATGAGACAGATGAACAGGCGCAAAGTGGCTTTAATTCAGTGCCTCTGCAATGAGTCCCGCAGAATATGATACTCAGAATGCTCAGATGGTTGCAGTGTGCACATATGGTCCTCTGTGTCTGCGGCTTCTACATCCGGGGATTCAGACAACTACAGTTGAAAAATATTCAGCAGAATGGCCACTTCACAATATCTGTTATATGTACTATAATGACTGTTCAGAGGATGTAGGGCAGAGGCTGAACCTAGGGTCTTGAGAATACAGAACATGAACATTAAATGCTGAGCTACAATCTAGCCCCTCCTTGTACCTTATTTACTTTGTGTAGTGCTTGGGATGAAACCTGGGGCCTTCAGAAGGCCCTGTATGGTCAAACTGTAACTACCTCATATGCCATTTTATACAAAGCATTTCAGCATCCTTTGGGAATCCTGGACTCGGTCTCCCTGCCCCCACATCAGTACAGATTCCTGAGCTACAGAAAGGAATAAAGACCTGGGGCTTCTGGGGATGATGACAGCACAAACTGTGGGAGGGGTGGGGGTAGGGCCCTGTTTAGTGAGTCCAGGTTCTTTTGTCATGTGTTAGAACAGCTGGGGTAATTAAAAAAAATCTGATGGTAGTAGCTGTCTGGACCAGTCCTCATCCTGTCACAGTTACTTTACTAACAGATTTCCTTTGTAAATGTAAATTTATTTTTAAATGACAAGTTATCAGAGCTGTTTCCTTATCTGAGTTGTCTTAGAGTAACTAGATCAAAACATGGCAGAGAAGGAGCCAGTCCAAATTTATTCCCTGGGACCCGTCTGGAGGAAGGAGAGAACTGACTCTGACCTTAACATGCTGGTTGTGACCCAGGATGTACCACTGCTTGTGAGTGTACACATGTAATACATAAATGTAATTAAAAATGTAAAAAAAAAATTGAAACCCCCCCTCAATTTGGGGTGGCATATTCTTGGTCTCCGGCAGTCATACTTTGAGAGGGGTGCCCTGAGCTGAGCAGGTGGGAGGTTTGGGAATGCTTTGTGATTGTTTGGGGTGGGGTAAAAAGAAGACGCGTGCTGGAGGCTGAGGTGTGTTTTTCTAGTGCAGGAGCATCCCAGAGAATTGTGAGCAGGGAGGATGCCAAGAGGAGGGAGAGCTGGGTCCCAGGAGAGCAGAGGGCAACCGGGAAAGATGGCAGAGCCCGGTCAGTGACCCTCTTTTTGTCCTGGCTGTAACTCAGTGTTGGCCTTAACCAAAGCTCTGAATCGCCTGCGTGTCTGTGAAACGTGAACGTTCTTATTGTACTTGCACAGTTAGCCTCCTGGTCTGCATTTGTAAAGAGCACCCAGTGATGCCTCTGATGCCCGCCTGCCTGTGTGAGAAGGACCTAGATTCCAATACCCTTGCCAGCACTCATTCAGCCAGTGACTGTCCTTTACCTCCCAGCTCCCCGAATCCCATGGGCTAGGATTTCAGTTCCTTGGACTGACATAGGAGCCCAGCTCCTATTGCTTCTTGGACTTCCAGCTGAGAGCAAGTCCAGAGACTGGAGCTACTCATTTCACGCAACCTTTCCTGGTGCCCCATCCACAGTAGGGACCTCTCACCTCGTGGGTCAGACCCACCGTGCATTTGTGCAAATTCTGCTCTTTTGCCTGTAGGGCCCGTCTTTGGACCTTTCTGAGCCAGGCCAAGGGGAGGCTGAAGGTTGCCTTAGCAGTAATTACTGGGGGAATGGGGTTTAGACCTAGAAGTTTCTGGAATCTTTCCCCATCGCTCCTCACAGTCAACCACAGACCTTGGGCTAGGGAGAGGTGAAATCAGGTGACTCAGTTGTCGGACATTTGTCGCTTCTCGACACCTCTGAATAAAAATAGAGTGGAGAATGACTGAAGTGAAATGCTCCTGTGGGGTCCTGGAGATCAGAGGTGGAGAGGTGGGGCCTCCTGGGGAAGGTGTGAAGGTGACCTGAGCCACAAGGGGCCTTCTGAGCCAGTGCCAGGAAGTGGGCCTGCCTTGGTCTAAGGCTGGTCTGACCCCTCCAGGCTCTAGGCTGTCCTTGCTGGTGTTTTCTGTCTCCACTGTGGAACGGTTTCAGGACTTGCTGTAGGAATTCCTCTGGGGCTTCCTGAGTTTTCTTTTGGATTTTCTGCCGTCAGGTCCTGGCGTCTGGCAGGGATGGTCTCAGAAGGGCTGTGACTACCACCCAGGCTACTCCACTACTGAAGGTTTTCTGATAGTCTGGTTTTGGGGATCAGCAGCACCCTCTCTCCATGTAGTTGAGCAGGCTGGGGCACAGTTCTTTGCCTGTGCCCTCCTCTGGAAAGGGCAGATGCTGCTGATTCATGCAGCATGGGCCGTGGAGGGACTGTTTCCGCCACTGTTCACTCCTTTGAGCTTTGTTTCCTCGCCTATAAAATGGCCAGGGAGGGAAGAAAACATATCTGCTTGGCACTTTATCCTTTATCAAGTCCAGGAAAGGGTTGCTGAAATTTTTAGCAAATAAAAGTAGAAGATGCTTTCAAGTTTGAGGCATGCCTAGACCATGTAATGCCTTTAAGCCAGTGTGGGCAATTTATTGAGACACTGGAAGGGGGAGGGGAGCAAAGAGGAAAAAAGGAGGAGGAAGAGAGGAGAGGAGAGGGTCTGGTATGTAGTTCTTTGGGAGAGAACTTGCCCAGTATTTGCAAGGCACTGCCTTGGATTATCAGCATTGCAGGATGTTATGATCTAGTGGGCAGGTAGTTCTAGCCATTTGCAGGCTCAAGCAGGAGGGTCCCATGAGCCCAGGAGTTCTAGACCAGCCTTGGCAACATAACAAGACTCCCTTCACCCAGACAACAGTAGCAGTAGCAGCAACCAGACAAAACCCCCAAACCAGAAAATAAGCCAGTTAGAATTTTAGATCAATGATGTGTTTGCTATTGTTTTGTTTTTTGTCAATTTAATACAAAATGTTTTGCCACAGCAGTAGGAAGCACGCTAAGTCGGGTGGTGGTACACACCTTTAATCCCAGCACTAGGGAGGCAGAGTCAGGTGGATTTCTGTGAGTTCGATGCCAGCCTGACCTACAAAAGCAAGTTCCAGGACAGCCAGAGTTGTTACACAGAGAAACTCTGTCTCGAAAAACCAAACCAAACCAAACCAAACCAAAACAAAAAAAAAAACCAGAAAGAAAGAGGAAACACGATAAGACAGTAATGAAGAAGTTAAATAATATTGTACCATGTAAAATGGGGGACATGCATATACTCTAAACACCTATTTTTTTATATAAAATTCATATTTAGCTGGGTTCTCATTTTCATTTTTCTTTTTAAAGATAGTCCCACTATGTAACCCTGACTGGCCTGGAACTTTCTATGTAGATCTGGTTGGCCTCAAACTCAGAAATATGCCTGCCTCTGCTGTGGTATATCATGTTTAATCTGCTATCCCTACCATTGTATGGGATATAACACTTTTTGAGGATCTCTCTTCTATGTTCTACTCTCCCCTTATGCCCAGAGACCAAGCTGATTAAAAAAAAAAGTTCTGAGAGTTGTCATAGAAATATTGAGATTGTTTTTGTAGAGTTGACACAAAAATAATGATGGGATTTCTGGAAAGATGCCTGTGAAATTGCTGAGCAATTTAGCACTTGCTGTGGGCCCCACATGGTTCCTGGGACTTTATAAGCATGAATGCCTTTATTTACAACAGACCCATGAAAGAGAAAAGTAAGCAATCCTGGTTTTTGGTTCTTTTGTTTTGTTTTGTTTTTTGTTTTCCAAGACCGGGCTTCTCTGTGTTGTAGCTCTGGCGGTCCTGGAACCTCAAACTCATAGAGATCCTCCTGCCTCTGCCTCTAGAGTGCTGGGACTAAAGGTGTATGCCACCATCACCCCAGCTGCAATCCTTGTTCTTGCTCTTTTCTCTCTCTTTTTTTGGTGGGTGGTACTGAGGTTAGAACCTAGGGCCTGGGGCCTCTAGTGTGCTACCTCTGAGCTATACCCCAGTCCTGTGTTCTTGCTCTTAACCAGGATTCTGTATTGCTCTGTTTTGTTTACCCAACTGCAGGAGTTGAAAGACTTAACATTGTTTTCCAAGGTCAAGAATGAGGAAACCTACAGGGAAGGGCTTTGGAGAGCAGGTGATAGACAGCAAGCTCCCAGAAGGAGACATGATTTACTGCCTGGGTTCCCTGTGGTCTTTACATGGTTTAAGAACAGCGATGTGGGAGATTACATTTTCCTGCCTAACACCCTTGACTGTCGCAGACACACCTGCTGCATGTTAGCCCATCCCAGGTGCAGTAAACTCAGCAGCTCCCTGAGTGTTTACTGAGAGTACCCCTGAAGTGAGCCCCCCAACAGGCTGACCTAAGGCTTCTCCAAAATCCGTGTTGGCGAGTCCTCTTGTTTGCTCCATTTCAGACTTCTATCTAATTCACAAAGCCTGGTGCCACTATGTCTTCCTTCTAGAGACTCAGTAATTCTCCAAGACAAATATTTCTCCCTTTAAGAAATGAGTTGTAGGGACTGGAGAGATGGCTCAGTGGTTAAGAGCACTGGCTACTCTTGTACAGAACCAAGGTTCAGTTCCCAGCTCCCACATCATGGCTCACAGCCATCTACAACTCCAGTCCCAAGGGATCCGACATCCTCTTCTGGCTTCTGTGAGCACTGCATGCACATGGTATACAAACATACATGCAGGTAAAACACCCATACACAGAAAATTTTTAAAAATGAGATGTAGGTGGGAATGGTGGCACACACCTTTCATTCCAGCACTCGGGAGGCAGAGGGATTTCTGAGTTCGAGACCAGCCTGGTCTACAGAGTGAGTTCCAGGACAGCCAGGGCTACACAGAGAAACCCTGTCTCAAACAAAACAAACAAAATAAAAGTGTGGGGAGGGGTGAGAAATTAGCCATATAGACAAGGGCAGAGATGAAGGACAGTACTCAGGTATTAACTGTATAGACAAGGGCAGAGACGAAGGACAGTACTCAGGTATTAGCTGTATAGACAAGGGCAGAGACGAAGGACAGTACTCAGGTATTAGCTGTATAGACAAGGGCAGAGATGAAGGACAGTACTCAGGTATTAGCTGTTTAAGAAGGGTAGAGATGAAGGATAGTACTCAGGCATTAGCTGTATAGACAAGGGCAGAGATGAAGGACGGTACTCAGATATTAGCTGTATAGGCAAGGGTACTTAGGTATTAAATCCACCCAAATATGAAGTAAGTGTATTGAGTGATTGAAGATTAGGAAAATCTAGAGTCCTACGGTATCACTGTCGGCCCTGGTTGCCCTGAAGCCCAGATTCCTCTCCTCTCCCACCTCTGGCCTTGCTAACCCATCCTCTTAGCTCCTTTTTCCTCCCAGTCCCTTCCATCCTCATTTCTCCCTGTCCTGTCCCTCTCCCTGGTCCACTCACCAGGAGACCAGGTTCTTACCTGGTTATTCCCTGCCTCATCATGGGAGTGAGCAGGAGGCAAGTGGCACAGTTAGATGGAAGTTTGGGAATTTCCAACAAGGACTGTGAGCACTGTGTGGTCAGCATGAGGGCAGGGTCTCGCTTCCAGAGCTGGACAATGAGGCAGTGAGGTCAGGGCTTCCAGGAAGGGACTGGTAACATTCGGTGGATCCACAGCCAGGGCGGATCACAGGGAGGGAAGGGGAAGAGAACAGGATGTGGGTCCAGGAAGCCAGCCCGTGTCTAGATGAAATGCATGCCAAACTTCTTTCCATCACCATGCCGGTATAAGGGACGTAAATACCCACCTCCATGTGTCCTGGTCTGTGTGGAAACCAGCCAAGACGATGACTGCACTGGTTTAACTGCATGTTTTATTCCACAGCAAGGGATTGTTGGCATTAGTGATGTGTGCTGGCTAGGTGCTCAGCTCCAGTGAATCTTAAATATCCTCATTTCTATTCTGGTGCCTCTAGCCTCCAAAGGATTGTAGGTAAATGAAAGAGAAATCACACAGCTGCAAAGCCTAGATTTAAATCCCTACTCTCCCACTTAATGTCCAAGTAGCAGCATAAAGCAAGTTAGACTGGTGGTCTCTCCCTCCTTCTTCCTCTCTCTTCCATTTCTCCCTATCCCCTCCTCCTCTCTCCCCCATTCCCTCTCTTCCTTCTTCCCTTTCTCTCCTTTCTCTTCTTCCCTCTCTCCCCCTCTCATCATCTCTTCCTCCCTCCCTCCCTCCCTGTCTCTCTTTCTCACAACGTCACAGAGATTGCTCTGCCTCTGCCCTCGAGTGCTGAAATTAAAGGTGTACACCACTAGCTGGGTGGTGGCGCACACCTTCAATCCCAGCACTCGGGAGGCAGAGGAAGATGGATCTCTGTGAGTTCGAGGCCAGCCTGGTCTGCAGAGTGAGCTCCAGGACAGCCAGGGCTACACACACAGCACAGTGAAACCCTGTCTTTGAAAAACCAAACAAGCAAGCAAACAAAAAACGTGTGCACCACTATGCCCAACCCAAGCAAGTCTATTTTATGACCCTCTTTCATCAGTAGAATGAGCCTCACAAGGCTGGAGTCTCAGAGGATTGGACAGTACTAGCTGGTGACACAGGGTAGTTGGAGGACCCAGTGGGTGTTCTCAACCCAGTTTTTAAAAAGCCTTGATGTCTGGATTGTTGGGGCTTCCGAAAAACCCAGGTGAAGTGCTAGACAGGTGAGCTTTGTGGACCTCAGTTCTGTGTCCTTGAGAAAGGGACAGTGTGGTTGGGTCTGTGGAAGGCTGGGGCACAGCCACCTCCTGCAGTCTTCTCTCAGCAGCAGCACCCCCTGGAGGCTGGAAAGTAAACAACAGTTCCGTCAAGCAACAGTGTGTCTTCACTTGAAGAGCTCCTTACGTTTTAGCAGTTTAAAGAGTCAGGATTTACAGAGTGGGTTCTCTCTGTCCTTTGCTGTTTCCGTGGGGAAGGGTAACTTACTGGCCGGGCTGTGGGCTCCTCAGGGCAGTTGTTGTCCCAATCATCTGCCCCACCTACCCCAGGAGTCTGGTTGGTGTTCACACCCTGTGTGTTGGTAAACTTGGTATCAGTTTGGTTCTCTGACATACCTGCAGCTTCTGCGATAGTGTCTGAGACACAAGAATTACTTCAAGAGGGAGAAAGGGAGAGCGTGAGGTAGAGAAGGTGGGTGATTCTGGAGTCAGTATTTTCCTTAGAGCCAGAGAGAAGTGGTTATATATCCCTTTCTCGGTTCTACAGGGCCAAACCTCAAGATCAAGGTTGACATCAGCGGGGTTGGTTCCTTCTGAGAGTTGAGAATCTTTACTGCTTTCCTTTGGCAGTTGCTGAATGTCTTTATAGATAGCCACCAAAATGTGGTGTCTTTGTCTGCTCCACTTTTCTCTCTGCGTCTGTTAGGATTTCTTTTTTGTAGAAAGATAAAAGGCACATTGGAGTAAGGGCTGCCTGTAGCACGATTGATAAAAACCCAGAGACAGAAATTGGGGTTCAGCCTGAAGGTCAGAAAAGCAAAACAGCCAGCCACTGGCTCTTAACCTTTACTTCAGTCTGAAATGGTGACCCTGCCTCCAGGAATCTCAGAATGAGACTGTCTGAGAACTGTCTCCTCCCATCTTATATTCCTCTCTAGGGCTGGGATCAAAGGTGTACGCCACTGCCAGGCGGTGGTGACACATGCCTAAAGGTACTCCCAGGACTTATGAGGTAGAGGCAGGAGGATCTCTGTGAGTTTGAGGCCAGCCTGGTCTACAAGAGCTAGTTCCAGGACAGGCTCCAAAGCCACAGAGAAACCCTGCCTTGAAAAACAAAAAAAAATAAAAGGACAGGGTTTCTCTTTGGCTTTGGAGCCTGTCCTGGAACTAGCTCCTGTAGACCAGGCTGGTCTCAAACTCACAGAGATCTGCCTGCCTCTGCCTCCCGAGTCCTGGAATTAAAGGCATGCACCACCACCCAGCGAGAAAGCCTGTCTTGAAAAACAAAATAAAACAAAAAGGCATGCCACTACCACCTGGGTTCTATGGCAAACAAGTGTGGCTACTGGGATTGAAGGTCTCCCTGCCTGGTCTGTAAGGTTGACCAGTGGGGCTGTTTTACTCTCTGATCTTCAGGCAAGCTTTATTTGTTAAAATACAAATGAAATATCATTACAGCTGCCCGCAGGACTTCATGTCAATTTTGTTGCCAATAAAAAGTTCCTGTTTTGCTGGGCAGTGGTGGTACATGCCTTTAATCCCAGCACTTAGAAGGCAGAGGCAGGGAATTCGAGGCCAGCATGGCCTACAGAGCAAGTTCCAGGACAGGCAGGGCTACACAGAAAAACTGTCTTGAGAAACAAAACAATTTTTTAAAAAACAAATGAGATTTTTTTTTTTTTAGGTTTGTCTTTGTTTTTGCCTATAGTTCTAAATTATTCATTGTCAAAGCTGCCTAGAATTCTGTAGTAGGAATGAACTACAGCTTGTTTAGTGCTAATAATGGTATTCCCACAAATATGTGTATATTTAATGTATTCATATTTAATATGAGTGGAGCAGGCTTTACAAAACAGCACCTCCCCATAGCAAGTAAGATATTTTGCAGAATTCAGCGATAGAGCCAGTACCATAGAAAGAGAAATTCCTTTACAGTCCGTTCCAAGAAGTGACTACCGGATTGATTATGCAGCCCACTAACGAGCCAACCTGCTGTTTGAAAGAACTGAAGGCTGGTGCACCCGTTGTGTATCATGTGTCTGCCTCAGTGGCTCTGTGGTTCCCTGCCTGGCAGGTGAGCCAGGCCATGGTCCTGCTGGTCTCACCAGCTGTCTGTCTGCACACCCACTGAGGCGAGACCACATGTCTGCAGGTTTTCATCCTCCATCTGTCACCAGTGGCTTCTCGCTGTTCCCACTGAGTTCGTTCTACTTGTGGCCTTGTTCTTGTAGCTGCTGTCACCTAAGAGAGCACATGCACACATACATGCCCCTCTCTCCCCAGACACACTAGCTGTGTGTGCCGTGAGGGTACTGACTTAGCTTATAAGAGGGGGGAGGAGCACATCTGGAGCCAGACTGCCTGAGGTTCTAACTTGGCTATGTAGCAGCTGTGTGACTCAGAGGAGATAACTGATCACTCTGCTCTAGTTCCTTCATCTCCATCAGATGGGAAGAGTAATTATGTCCATGGGGCTGTATACGGGTGAAGTGGGTTCAGTTGTTGTGTCTGTCTGAAGTGTTGTCGTTTTGAGTCCGCCTTGGCACCAGAACCTGAAATTACTCTTTTTACTAGGTATCTCTAGACACAATGGCTTCCTTGGCAAGAGGTCAAATGTCAAATACCTGGTGAAGGTGGGGAGAAAAGCAGATTCTGCATTCAGGCTGCTGCAGTGGGTTTCCGGCTCTGTGTTCACTGCCTGGCTGTGATGAGCAAGTTGCCTTGACTTCTTGCAAAGTGAGGTGATGGGGAAGCGGGGCAAATAGTCCTTAAGAGGGTGGAGTGCGGTAGTTCACACAAAGCTTCAGTATAGTGTCTGGTTCTGCTTCCACAGCTTACCTAGGCAGAGTCAGGGGAGATGGAAAAGAGAAGAAAAAGGAAGCTGACTCTGTGTGTAGGGAGCAGCCACCTGGCCAACATGATTTCCTTAGTAAAGATTCAATTCTCAGCTGTCCCCTTGAGTGGAGGCCTAGGCTCTTTCCCACTGGCCTCTGCTCCTCAGACATAGCCTCTTTTCTTTGCAGGCAAGTGACAACTCTCTGCATTTAGATTCCCACAGGGTTCAGTGAGGATCCTGTAAGTGGAGTTGAACCAGAGGTCATCTGATCACCCGGCATTCTGTGCCCCACAGTTGGGCATCTTTCCTACCCACCGTGCCAGTATTCTGAGTGTCCCTGCCCCTCTGTTCTGGTTACAACCATAGATGGAGTGGGAGACATTCTGTCTGCACATGTTGGTCATCATTTGTCCCCAGCTTCATTGCTAGCCACAGCTGCCCATCCTTTGCTCTTCCCTCAGTTCGCATGGCCTCCTTAAATCAGATTCTGCTTAGTTCTCCTTGCCTACAACCTTTAAGACCCCTCTTTTGGGAGAGTCAGGCACAGTAGTAACATGCCTGTAATCCAGCCTTTGGGAAGTGGAGGTAGGGAGATCAGAGGTTCAGAGTCATTCTCGACTACAGAGCTGGTTCAAGGCCAGCCTGAGCCACCTGAGACCCTGTCTCAAAAAATAGGGGGAAAAAAGTCATGAACCATTTCATGGCTCTCTATTGCTCTGTGGGTATCTGGCACGGTCTTCTGAGCTTCATGAGTGTGGTCTACTGTTCTGTCTTCTCCCACCTGGTCACTCACCCTACCCCTGACATTTATACCTCAGTGTCCCCCCAAATTCTGCACATCAGCTTCCTTTTTTGTTTGCCTGAAGACCTTCACACCCACCTGACCATTGCTCTGCTTCCAGAAGCTCCCTAATCCCTAGGAGAGTGGATCATTTTGGATCATATATGTATTATAATAGTTGGATTTCTTTAAAGGACCTGAATTCTCTCTCTCTCTCTCTCTCTCTCTCTCTCTCTCTCTCTCTCTCTCTCTCTCTCTCTCTCTCTCTGTGTGTGTGTGTGTGTGTGAGAGAGAGAGAGAGAGAGAGATTTATTAGAATGGCTTAAAGCTGTGGTCTAACTAGTCCAACAGTGGCTGTTTACCAACAGAAGGTCCAAGAATCCAGTACTTGTTCAAGCTGGATGTCTCAGCTGGTCTTCAGTATATGATCGAATCCTGAAGAAATAGTGTGTAACAGCAGTGAAGGAGTGGACTTGCTATCCAGAGTGAAAGCAAGCAGGCAAAGAGGGCAGCTTCCTTCTTCCATGCCCTTCGTGCCAGCGGAAGGTGTGGCCCAGATTAAAGGTGGATCTTCCCACCTCAAAGATCTGGATTAGAAGTGGGTTTTCCCTCTTCAAATGATTTTATTAAGAAAAAAAAAATCTCTCACAGGTGTGCACAGCCATTTGGATTTTAGTTAATTCCAGATATAGTCAAGTTGACAACCAAGAATAGCCATCACAGTGTTCAGGGTCATGTAATTCATAATACAGACCTCAAAGCAGACTATCCTGGCCACACAACTTCACAGCTGCGTGATCTTGGCCTCGTTACCAACCCTCTCTCCCTCTTTTTCTCATCAGTGACATGGTTTGGCGGTTAGGTTTTGTCAAACTAGAGTCACCTGGGAGGAGGGACCCTTAATTAAATACCTGAGCTAGGCAGTTAGTGGCACTCACCTTTAATCCCAGTACTCAGGAGGTAGAGGCAGACAAGTCTCTTGAGTTTGAGGCCAGCCTGGTCTACAGAATGAGTTAGTTCCAGTTCAGCCAGGGCTACACAAAGAAACCTGTCTCAAAAAAAGAAAGAAAAAGAAACAAATGCTTGCATTGGGTTGGCTCATAAGCTTGTCTGTGGCACTTTGATTGTTGGTTGTTGTGGGCAGTGCAGCCCCCTGGTGGTGGTCCTGGGAGGTGTAAGGAAGGGGGCTGCACATGAGAGCCTGGATGAGCTGTTTGCCTCTGTGGTCCCTGCCTTTTTCCTCAGCGATCCACTGTGATCAAGACATGTAAGCCAAATAAATCCTTTCCTCCTCAAGCTGATTTTGGTGACGATGTTTATCTCAGCAGTAGAAACCAAACTAGGACACATAGGAACTGAGAATTAAAAGAGCCACTAACCATTTGGAGCACCTAGTAAATGTATTTGGTTTCTGTCCATCGTGAGCGCACGGGTTGAGTCTGCTTTGCGTCCCAACTTCGTCTCTATTCTCTAGCACCTCTCCACCCTGGCACCCGTAGTGCACGTTGGACATCTGCCAGTGGAATACAGAAAGACCCTTCCTCCTTTTGGAGAAGTAGGTCTTAGATCCTTTGCCCATTTTTCACTTGGGTTGGGTGTCTTTTTATTGTTGAATTGTGAGATTTATTTAGATGTTCTAGATTCAAGATTCTTGGCAGATGAGTACTTTCTAGATATTTTCATTCCGTGGATGACCTTTTCACTTTTTTGTTCGTTTGTTTTTGTTTTTTTGAGACAGGGTTTCTCTGTGTAGCTTTGGAGCCTGTCCTGGACCTCACTCTGTAGACTGGGCTGGCCTCGAACTCACAGAGATTCACTTGCCTCTGCTTCCCAAGTGCTGGGATTAAAGGCATGCACCCCCACCACCTGGTGACCTTTTCACTTTCTTGATGGTGTCCCTAGGTGTACAAAAATTTTAATTTTGATGATTACAGTTCTCTGTTTTCCTTTGTTGCTTTTTGTCAGTTACTTTTCTATTGCTGTGAAGAGACACCATGAGCAAGGCAACTTACAAAATAAAGCTTTCAATTGGAGGCTTGCTTACAGTTTCAGAACATGGCAGCAGGTGGGTAGGCAGGAAGGGAGGCAGGGCCCTGGAGCTGTAGCTGAGACCTCACATACTGAGACAACATTGAGGCAGAGTTGGGGGGTGGTGCACACAGGATGAATGGACACGGCGAACTAGGAATGGCATGTGCTTTTGAAACCTCAAAGTCCACCCACCCCAGTGACACACCACCTTCAACAAGGCCACACCTTCTGATCCTTCCTACACAGTCTACCAACTAGAAACCACACATTCAAATACATTAAACTATGGCAGCCATTCTCATTCAAACCACACTTCCGCTTTCATTATCTAAGAATCCTTTGTCCAACCCAAGGTTATCAAGAGCTATTGCTGGATTTTCTTCTAAGTATTTCATAGCTACAGCTTTTACATATAGGTCTTTAATTCTTTATTTATTTATGTGCATGAGTGGTTTACCTGCATGTATGTGTACCACATGCATGCCTAGAGGCCAGAAGAGGGCATCAGGTCCTCTGGAACTGGAGTTACAGATGGTTGTGAATCACCATGTGGGTGATGGACCTCAAAACCAACCCCCCTGGAAGAGAGCCAGTGTTCTTTACTACTGAGCCATCTCTCTTGCTCCCTTTAATCTTTAATTAAATGTTTTTGTTGTTTTGTAGATACAGGTTCTCACTATGTAGTTTAGGGTAGCCTCAAATTCCTGCCTCAGCCTCTAAGTGGTCAGATTACAGGTATGAGCCACTATACCTAGCCCAGTTAATAGTGTTGTGGTTTTGTTTTATATTTCAATGTCTTTCTATGTAGTCCTTGCTGGCCTGGAACTCACTGTATAGATTGGGCTAGCCTTCAATTTACAGATATCTGTTTGCCTCTGCCTCTCCTGAGAGCTGGGGTCAATGTCATGTGCCACCATGTCCAGTTAGGCAAGAGCTTCTTGTATGCTTTTCCAGTGAGCGACATCTCCAGCCCTGAGTTAAATTTTTAAAATTAGCATTATTGTGTGTACACATATGTGGGCACATTGTGCTACAGTTCATGTGTGTGGCGATCAGAGGACAATTTTGTGGTGGTCTCTCCTTCCACTTTTATGTGAGTCCCAGGGGTTGAACTTGGGTTACCAGGCAAGTTCCTTTATTGGCTGAGCTACCTTGATTGATGGCCCCTGAGTTTTGAAATGAGTTCCACTTCACTCTCTTGCATTTGGTGATCTAGTCGTGCTGGTACTGTTTGTTAAAAAGACTGTTCTTTCCCTGTTGAGGAGTTTTGGTACTCTTGTCAGAAATCAGTTGGAGGCAGTGCTTGCTCCACCTGCCCAGGGTCCAGGGTTTAATCCCAGTACAAAGTGTCCCCTTTAGGAGGCAAAGGCAGAGGATGTTAGATTTGAGGCCAATTAGACCACAGAGAGAGACTGAAAAACAAAAGCAAATCCCTTGAGCACAGATATACAGGTTTATTTCTGGACTTTTCAGATCTGACCTGGAGATGTTTGTTGGAAGCCACCACCACCAGTTTTCCACCTCTCTGTAGTCCTGGAAGTTCCCACAGGATGCCTTACTGGGCATCCCATGGTGAATGCTTCTCCCAGGAGGCTTCCACAGCTAATCACTTCCCGTATCTGTCCGGGTGATCACTGGTAGGTTGCAGTGGGGCGCCCCAGTGCAGGCCTCTGCCAGGGTACAGGTCCCAGGGCAGGGCCTGTTTGTATGAAGCCTGGCTACTGATTGGGTGGATTCCGTGAATGCCGCAGGTAGGAGAGCTCCAAGGACAAGGTGGGAAAGAGAGCCGGGCTACTGGAACTAGAGGCATTTGCACTGACGTTGGCCTGCGAGGGAGGGTGAGCCCCGCATCCATGGGTAGGCACTCGGATGGGATACTAGCCTGCCTTGCCAGCTCTCCTGTAAACATGGGCCTTGGGGGTGGGGGTGGGGGCTGGGGAGTTGACCCCTCAACTTTCTGAGTGCTTATTCCATGAGGTTGGGGGTGTTGGGTAGATCTTGGCAGGCGTGTCTTAGATGTAGAGTGAATAGAACTCCCTGGGAAGCGGGAGCCCCTCAGAGTGGGGTGGAAAGTTTGGTGGCATCAGGGCGACATGTTAGCTTGCAAGAGAGTCCTGAGATTATGGGTAGTTTGATGCAACTAATACTGAGAGTCCGACTGACAGAGAGCTATGAAGCTACATCTGTCGAGTTCTAACTTGTTTTTTGTTGGTTTGTTTTGCTGTGTTGGAGATGGAACACAGGGCTGTGTGCATGCTTAGCAAATGCTCTAATGACACACCTCCACCCCTGAGCCTATTGACTTCTGAAGAGTTGGGCTACCTGTGGGACCAGAGAAAGGGTGGGTTGCAGGATGTTGGCTCAGCAGGTGGGGAAGGAGTCTTAATGAGAGTAGAGAGTACTACGACACAGTCTGTCTTTCCTTATCTCCCAAGGCCTCTGAGATGAATCTTCCACAGGTGGCATCCACAGGCAGTGACAGACACCATGTTCATTAGGGATATGGGAAGAGAACCCACTGCTCGCTTAGAGTCAGCCCTTGAATGGAGGCGGAGCAAAATGTCTGAAGGCTGTGAACCCATCTCCTCCCTCCTCATTTGTTTTCCCCACTCACCCACCCCCAAGTGAGTTGCTCACTGCCTGAGAATTGCATCAGCCCGGTCTGGCAAGCTGGAGCGGGAGCCTGTTGCTATGGTGACTACCGGGCTTCAAACCAGAGGGAAGGATGAGGTAGTGGCAGGGTGTGTTTTTCTCACCTTGTGATGATGCAGTGTAATAGGCACCAGAGCTGGTGGTGCCTACATTCCCACCACTTCGTGGAGGTGTCATCTACTTCCACAGGCAGCATGGCACTGTGCCAAAAGCTGGTGGGCATCAGGTGTGTTTAACCAAAGGACACAGGTGTGCCCTTCATGGTTCTTCTGCCTAGTTCTGGGGTTGGGGTGAGACTGGAATTTGACTAAGTGACCTAGATTCTGGGGAAAGAAAGAGGTCTGGATGTACCACCATCACTCAGAACCCCAAATCCTGGGCGATAAACCCACTTGGGTTGCTTTGTGCAGCTACTTCTTATTCATCTTCCTCTTCCTCCTCCTTTCTTCTTCTTCTTTCCCCCAACAGCATATCATCTGACTGAATATAACAGACTTGGGCAAGCAGTCAGATCCGTCTCTCATCCTTGTCTTCAGTGGGAAAGGAGACAAAACTTTGTTCTAGCGCACTGAGCACCCGTGAGGTGTTAGTGGCACAGTAGACCCACCCATCCTTCTGGGTGGCCTGGGCTCGGCTCTGCTCAGGAAATGCTGCCTCTGTGTGGCAAAACAGCAGAGAGCGTAAGAACTTAAGGCCTTGCTACATCACAATCCCGGGTTTCTGTGTCCTCTGTTTTTTGGATTCCAGAGACCTCTGTAAGTCACAAACCCTTAGTTTCCAGTGAGGAAACGCACAATCCATCCTCGGGTGGAAAAGTCACAGCATTGTCTCTGCAGGTCTGTGTGGGATGTGACACACAGAAGGGTGCTGGTGACAGGTGTGGGGACTGCATGGCACAGCACAGCCTGGAGGCAGACGAGACCCCGTCCGGGCAGGACATTGACAGTACTTGTGCTTGGGGTAAAGCCCAAGCTTGGGGCTCTCACAGACCCTCAGGACCCTTTGGGGATAAGGACCAGTTGTCAGGTGAATTCCCAGAAATGATTAGGAGTGAATAATATGTCTGGATCTGGAGGAGAACCTGGGCCTGTTGAGAGCTCAGGAATCGGATCCAGCTCACTGAGCATCTGTGGAATAACAGTCATAGCCGGCACTCCGAAGTTCACTCAGGATGCACTTACTCATCCCTCCTCACAGAAACCCTTTGCATATGGATGCTATTATTAACCCATTTTGAAGGCAAAACAGGTACAGAGAGGTTACAGTGACTTGCCAAGGTCACACAGCTGATAGGCGGAGCCTGGGATTCAAGCCAGGCAGTCTGGTTCCAGAGTTGAGTTCTTACTGAATGTTCGCTGACTCTTACCTTCCAGAAAGATGATTGTGAGTCAACTCATGTGGCCTCCTCCCTGCAGGAAAGACAAAGAGGAAGGAGCAAGTGTACAAGTGCACGCCAACCTACTAGTGCTGGGGGGACAGCTGGGGACAGTGTTGTGAGCTGTGTGTTGGTGGCTGTACTTTGTGTTTTTACAGGAGTGTGGGGGTAGGGAGCCCTCTTCTCCCCTTCTCCCTCCCTGAATGGTTCTTGGTGGGGGTGGGTTTGCATGGACCGCATGCCTAGACAACTTGCCCAACTCTGTGGAAGAGTCCTGGGCTCTCAGGAAGACGTCCAGGGCTAGGATTGAGAGTGACAGCCATGGAGGGAGCAGGCTGTCAGACTGGAGAGTACAGCTACCATGTGTGAGGTCCATCCTGTTGTGCCTCTGTTATACTTGGCAGTGTATGCGCGCTACCCACACAGCATGCAGCTGGCCTTCTTGGGCTCTTTCCCAAGGCCAAGACAGTGAAGAAATAAAAAAAAACAACAATAACAACAGTGGTGATAATAATAGCCGCGACATCACTTGTTACATGCCAGGCACTGTTCTTAGGGCTTTATTAACTCGTTAGATGGTCACAAAAACTCTGAGATACTGAGGGCTACTGTTATTTTATATACAGAGAAGTTAAGCAGTTTTCTCAGAGTCACACAGCAAAAGGTGGGGTTTGAATTTAGGGAGCCTGGAAGTCTGTATACTAACTACCATGTCCTCTTGTCCCCCCCCCCCCCCCGAGAGGCTGGGATGTGTCATTTACCTGTCCTTCTGTCCCATGTGTGAAAAGTGATTTACCTTAGTAGCCAGGCCCTGGATTTTGTGGGAGCTGTGTCCTTGTCCTCATGTCCAGGCATGGAAGGGACATTTCCAGCTCTCTTTGGAGCAGAGGTGGCTGGCCCTATAGTCCTTCTGGTCTACCTAGAGCAAGGCAGGCCCACTAACCTGGAGGCCTTGTGTCCTGTGTCTCTTGGCCTCTTACATCTGTATGGTCTGTTCTCTGTAGCTATCCTTGCTGTGGCAGCCAAGCAGAGGCATCTGATACCCTCATCATGTCTGGCCTTGTACTTGGTTCCTGCTGGAGACTGCTGTCCTCTGGAGGTGCAGCTGGCATATCTTACTGGCAGGTGGAGGGTGGGGCTCTCCAGACTGAGTGGGGAACCTAGTGATGTCAAAGAGGTGGGACTTAGAGCAGGACAGGTAATATCACTGGGGAGTCCTCTTCCTTGCCATAAGCAGGACTGCATGCTCCCAGAGACATTGCTACTGGCATCAACCTGACGTGGAGATAGATTGGGCTCCGGGGTAGGAGCCGAGGTGCTGCCTGATGTGAGGGAACACTAGAGTTAGAGCCCACAAATGCCTGCAGCCCTGCTTAGAGCTGAGACAGACCTGTCATGTGCCACGATGCTCATCACAAAGCAGAATGCATTTGCTAATGACACCTGCATTTGCAAGCTACCTTGAAATAAAGATTTATTTTTATGCCATGAGAGTTTTGTCTGCATTTGAAGTGCAACCTGTGCACGTAGTGCCTGAAAAGGCCAGACGAGGGCATCACTGATTCCTCTGGAACTGTAGTAAGCTGATGGTTGTGAGTCCTGAGTGCGTCCTAGACTCTTAACTCAGTGCTCTTAAACACTGAGGCATCTCTTCATTCCCTTACAAGGGTTCTTATATCTGGTATTGATCCCTTTCTGTCTTCTATAATACATATTTTAGTCAGGTGTGGTAGTACACGCCTTTAGTCCCAGCATTCAGGAGGCAGGAGGATCTCTGTGAGTTCCAGGCCAGCCAGAGTTATATAGTAAGACCATGTCTTATATATATATATATTTAAAAGTGTTTTATTTTACTTTTCAAATAGTATGATATAAATGTATATATCTATTAAATTTGCCATTATTTTAAGTGCACACACAGTTCATTGGGCTTAAATCCATTCACATGATTGTACACTGCCAGCCACCCCAGGGCTCTTCTCATTTTGCCGAATGAAATTGCTCCATTAATCACCAGCTCCCCACTCCTCTCTCCTAGCACCAGCAACTCCCACTTTACTTTGTGTCTACACAAGGGGACACTATGTTTATTTATTGGTTTGTTTGTTTGTTTGTTTATTGAGACCAGCTTATTTAATATAGCATAATGTCCTCAGAATTCACTGGGATCATAGCATGGGTCTGAATTTTTTACATCTCGAGCCAGAAGATACTCCATTGCTTATAGGTGCCACATTTGTTTATCTTTTCACTCCTGAGCGACTTTGTGTTGCTCCCACCTTTTGGCTTTTGTGAATAATGTTTCTGTGAACAGGGCTGTTTCCCTACCTACTTTTGGGCTCCCCTCGTACGTTGGTAGGCTATCCTTGAATCTTAGTCTCGGCTGGGTTTGTGGCCTGGACTAGGGGTAATGGCAGAGGGCAGGAGTGGTATAACCATGCAGAGAGGACCTGGCTCTATGATATCAGTGGCTACTCAGCTATCATAAGCCTGGCATGGTAGTACCTGCTTGAAATCCCAGTCCCAGGCACAGGGAGTTCAAGTCCAGCCAGGGCCACATAGTTATTTCTGGATAGCCTGATCTATATAAATCCCCCATCTCAACAAAACAAATAAAGCAAATTCTTAAGGCTTGGGGGCTCCTGGAACCAGCACCTGCTGGAGGATATTCCAGATTCTGTTCCCTCAGCACCCAACACCCATCTATCTGTAGCTTTACCATGAGCTGGCCTAGGCCTTTTTAGGAAAGGGGGAAGTGTGGGTGGGGCACCCATGAGCCTGGGATTGGTCGGATGACCACAGAAGAGCTGGATTCCCAGGTTAGAGTTGCTGGTTATGTTATAGGACCAAGTAAAGTTCCAAAGTCCTGACATAACACAGAGAAAGCTGTCTCTTGTGTGCAGGTCCATTGCAGGTAGATGGGATTCTCTGTGCCATGTGGTTAGTTAGGGACCTGGCCTGGTGGAGACTTTGTTATCTGGAACCCTGGCCTCCAAGCCCATGACCTCAGGGGATAAGGAAGAATGAATCATGCGTGACCTCTCGCTGCTTTGGTCTGATCACCACTTAAATTTTGGTGACCAGAACTGATCATATGGCCTTGTCCACCTGCAGAGCAGCTGGAAAACAGTGATCCTCAGAGCATCTAGGAGAGGAGTACAGGATATTGTTGAGTGCTGGTCATGTTTGGCATACTGGGGCCATGACAGTTATATGAAGGAAGAAGGCCCTCAAACCCACTCTGTGACTGGGGTGATCCTGGCAGGTGGGTTTGTGTGTCGCTGGGCTTTTTACTGTCATTGCCTCCTGGAATCCTCAAAATGAACTTGTTCCATTTCATTGTTGAGGAAGCCATAGCTTCAGTACAGACTCAACCAAGGCCACCTGCTTCTGTGCTTGCCACCTGTGCTGGGCCTGATTAGAGGTGATGGGGCCACAGGGGCCTGTGTGTGTGCTGCGCATGTGTAAGGACCTGGGCTTTGCTTTTTCTGGGCTCAGACCTCACCTGTCTTTGCCTCCACATCCCCAGAAGGTAATGCTGCTGTAAATCTGAGTGAATCTTCTTGTCTCTCTGAAGCAGCAAAATCACTGTCATTCTGGAGTCAGGGGAGGGCATGCAGTGAAATTTGAAGGACCTCTTTTAGTTCTATTCAGTAGAGAAAGAAATTTCTTTAAAGGCTGGGCACTGAGTCCAGGTGCTTGCATATGCTAGGCAAATGTTCCACCACTGAGCCAGAGCCTCGGCTTCAATGGTAGAGTTCCTTTTAAGGTCTGGGTGGGGAGCCAGCAGCTGGAACTGAATGCCATAGAGTGGCCTCCTAGACACATTGGGCACAAGTGCCTCTGTGTGTGAGTGTGTGCAGGAGTAAACAAGTTGGGGATGCCTTTGTTGACTTCTGTAGGGAAGTGTGGATGTGTGGAGCTGTGTGCCTTTGGGGATTCTGTCCTGGTGACTACCAACCCACAGCTTTGCTCTTGGGCTCTTACTGACTCCTCTCATCCTCAGGTTACTTTTCTCTGAACTGCCCCTTACTGCTTCTCAGTGCCAGATTGAGAATCATTTAATTTTTCATGAATACCCTAAGGACTTATGAAACCATTTAATGGGAGAGGGGCTCTGAGGGTGTACACTGCAGGCAGGTGAGAAAGAGCCTTTGGATTTGAAGATCATCATCACAGTTGCCTCTTGACTGCCCCATTATGCCTCCTGGCTGCTCGCCCCTTTGTGGCTTTGTTGCTGAACATTTTCCACTGGAGACAAGGTCAGAAAGAGAAGGCCCTTCCTTAAATCAAACCAGTCCAGGTTTCCTACTTGTTACTTCTTAACTGAGAAGGTCCAGAAGGGACTGTTAGCTCTGATGGGGTTAGAATTCCTAAAGGTTTGTCAGAGCAACCTTCTGCTCCTACCCCTCAAATAATCAAATTGGTTGCCCTGAGGAGAGCTTAGGAAGCTTTTAGAGACTTGTGACAGCCAGCAGCTTCTGAGCATGTGCTATGTTAATCCTGCCCCCCAGTGCCAGAGTAACAGGGTTTACAAACCAAGGCTGTTTTTGCCTTCTAGTCTCCTGCCACCTAGTGGAGAAAACAGAACATGCCAGCGGCAGCGGACAAACAACACTGTACAGATAGATTTATTACTGCTATTTTGGTCTGATTGACCAAATGATTTATTGTCTGTGAAATGTCCTCCTCGTCGAGTGTCTCTCATTGTTCTCCAGGATATAGTAATCATCCCAGATACAGATGAGGAATTGGAGATGCCAAGAGAGCGAGAAATTTACAGAAAACCTACAGAGCTAGGACCTGGACTAGGTCTGTCAGATCCCTGTCTTGGTCTGGGTCTCATTGACCAGTTGACAGGCTGCAGTAATGGAGTTGGGGTCAGCTCCTACCCCTGAATCTAGCATGTGATGTCTTATGAGGTGTTTGTTGATTGGCCCGATTGTTCACACATGCTGTAAGCTTCCATTCCAATATGGAAGGAAGGACATATGTTTGGTAGTGTCTGTCCTATCTGTTCAATGCACATGTAACTGCCTTTCCTACAGGATAACTGGGATTTTTTTCCCCACCAGGTGTGATGTTGCATGCCTATAATCCTAGCACTCAGCAGGCAGAAGCCAGGGGATCATATTATCAAGGCCAGTCTGGGGTATATAATGAGACCCCGCTTCTACAAAAGAAATCTAGGAACTGGTGGGATGGTTTGATGGGGTAAGATCACTTGCTGCACAAGCATGAGGACCTGAGTTGGATCCCTGGTACCCATGTGAAAAGCCAGGAGTTGCTGCACACACCTATAACCCTAGCATGGCAGCCGTAGGGGTGGGGATTAGAGACAGGAGAATCACAAAGACCTGCTGGCCAGTCTAACTGGAAAATGTGAGCTCCAGGCTCAGCGAAAGACCCTGCCTCCAGGGAATAAGATAGAGGTACACATGCTTGGGTACCAGGGTGTGTGTGTCTGTGTGCACATGATACAGATGTATTTCAGAGAAGTTAGGAATTTTAGTTTGCCTGAGAAGGGAATTATGCCAGAGCATAAAGAGAAATTAGACTTAGTTCTAAGAGCAGGCTTTAAGTTGCAGCTCGGTTGTTTATTACCCGATGGCCTTGGTTGACAGCTGCCTCAGTTTCTGTCCTGGTTATGTACAAAGGGGCAGAGAAAGCAGAGTGACAGCCTGCCTGGCTAGCAAGGATGAGCTGAGCGCCTGGCTGTAGGCTTGCTGTGTACACTAAGAAACAGGGTGCAGATTCCAGTTACCATTTCTGTCCATCCTCAGAGCCTGGAAACCGGTGAAGATGTTCCCTCTTCTACCCAGAGCCAGTTGGCATACCTCCTTCCTCATGTCCAAGACCCGAGATTCCTTTTTATCTCTGACTTTGGAGCCTTGGCTTTCTCCAAGCGGCCATGGTCTCTGCCTTCCCTTCCCAGAGGAATCCTGGAGGTGGATGATCAGATCACCATCCCCATGGCAACCAGAGAGGTCCTTCTGCACTCCCACAGAGGGCCTTGAGTCTGTTCCCAGCAGCGGGAGCAGACACAGAAAGGAGAACTCCAGTGACATTAGCCAAACATCTGTCAGTAAGCTGCCACGTGTCTTTGGCCAGGTGACCAGCTATCCCTGTGCTGATTTAGTGCTTAGATGAAGGTGGGTGCCCTTCCGTGCTCCAAGTAGTTGCTGCGTGCTGACTCAAGGGTCCTGCATTAAGGAGCCATGGGCTACCCTCCATGCCTAGTCACAGTATACGATCAGGTCAAAGCAAAACTCTTCCTGTCCACTGCCTCCTTCTCTATCCCCAGGCAAACCCTGAATCCTTTAAGACTTGTGCGAGCTCTGCTTCTTACCAGCAGCCTTCCCTGTGCTTAGGGGGTTGATAGTGCGCTGAGCTGACAGTGCTGCCGAAGGCATTGGAGGGTTACTTCAAAATCTCAGCTCCATTGGGCTTGTGGCATTCTTATCTTAAGCTGGTGGATTTCTGTTTTTCTAAGGAGTAGAATTGCCCAGGGTCTGGGCAGTATTAACAGCCCTGGGCTCCACCTACCCACATGGATTCAGTTTGAGTCTCTGGGATGGGAGCTAGTTACCAGGAACTTCCAGCACATGTGAAAGTAGGAACTTATGTCTTTAAAACTCAGCATATGAACCATAGTGGTCCTGGATGCCTTCCTCCACGCTGAGGCTACTTAAGGGAAGGTGGTCGTTTGCAGCTGATGGTGTTTGCTGTGGCCTTCTCAGCTGTCAGTTTCACTAAAGCCCTGGTTTTTGTAGTTTAAGAACCAGGAGATCCTTGAGGGCACTCATCGCTGGGATGCCGTCAGGGTTGTACTGATAATAGCTGTTGTTTATCTAGTGCTTACCCTGGGAATTGCATATATTTTTCCCATTATAAGTTCATGAAAATTTGATGAGCGTTGGGTTTAGAGGTGTATATCTCGTTTCCCACCGCTTGGGAATGTGGAGGCAGCAGGATCAAGAGTTCAGAGCCCATCTTGGCCAAATAGCAAGTTCGTGGCCAGTCTGGGGTTGAATGAGACCTTGTCTCAAAAGAAGAAAGTAACTAGGAATGTATTTTAAAAATTTTTAAAAACAATTTTAAAAAATTGATTAAAGTGCCCTTGAAAACAAAAACTTAAGGGTGCTAGAGGGATGACTCGGTGATTAAGAACACTGCTGCTGACATCATCTCCTGACCTCCACGGGTGCCAGGCATGCACATAGTGCAAATACATATATGATGTAAGCAAAATACATGTACATAAAAATTGAATATTCAATTTGTAGAGAGCATCCCCTGGACTCAGCCCCCAACACCCCATAAGCAAGTTGAGGTGGTACATACCTATAATTCCAAAAGTCAGGAAGTGGAGACAAGAGGACCAGAGGGGCTTCAGGTCATCCTCAGCTACATAGAAGGAGGTTATGCAAGACTCTATCTCAAAGGAGGGGAGGAAGAGAAAAGCAAAGCAAGGCTCATGAAATGAGTACAAGTATTATTAATCATCTATTTTACAGATGGGAAAACTGAGGCTCTGCATGGTTAAGTAGCATGTCCAATCTCATGGCTGGTAAGAAGATTGAGATTAGAAATGGTATCTGATTCCATAGCCTGTGCCCTTGACCACTGCATTGTCCCAGCCAGCCCCCTCTCTGCCATCATTTATGGGACAGCAGGCACTGAGAGGAGGTGGCTTGTGCCAGGAGAATACCTCATCTTGATGTTAGGTCATGGCCAAGGGCTTCAAGTGTTTTCACTTGTTCAGCACAGGTCCTTTGGGCTCTGAAAGTGCCAGCCCTCCACTTTGTGTTCCCTGGGTGTCACCTTCGCCATTTTCTATTTACCCCACCAAGTTCTTGAATGTCGTTCTGTCAGCCACTCTGTTGTGTGGGCATTGTCTTTATCTTACAGAGAAATGCTGAAGCTCAGAGAGGCTGTGACTGAAAGAAATCCAAAGCCAACCAGCTGGTAATCTACATCTGGTGTTTAAATCCAGGCTTCCAGCTTCGTGGCAGCTCAGCTTTGGCATGGGCAAGAAGACACTGGATTGTTTGTGTGCCTTGGGAACTGGCTCTCCATCAGGGTAGAGGGAGCCAAGGACAAGCCAGTAGCAGAGGGGGGACAGGAGACTGAAACTAGGCTTGCATTTGATGGACTTGGGGGTTCTGTAAAGACTGTTATATTAGAGCAGATGGTAGGAAGGAACTCTGGTTACCCATGAGGCTACTCCTGCCCCCAGGAGGCCATGGACAGAAGTCCAAGTGTCTCTGGGACTCAGAAGCAAGCCTTGTGTTAGTAGGAGAAGGCAGACACCCTGAACACAGTGTCTATTTGGAGCAGCATGATGCAGGGGCAGGTGGGCCACTTAGTGCTCAGAGGCTGTGGATTCTGAAGGAGGCTGTCATAGCCTCCTTCCTGACAGTACCCTGAAACTCTGCCACCTCGAGGTGTCCTGAGCTCAGAGATATAGTGACCAGCCCAGACTTAACCTCTGACTCTAACATTCTTGACCTCTGTTCTGCTGTTTAGTTTGGGGACTGGGAAATGGCTGCTCACTCGACAGGAGGAAGGATTTAGCACCTCTGGCAGCCCCTGCCTAGACTGTTCTCTGTGCCCTTCTCCAAGGCAGCGGCATAGCCTCTGGCTCTGCTTTAGTTCACCTGCTCAGCCCAGACTCTCTCCTGGCCTTTTTTGTGGAAGAGTAACTCTCCTTCACTGTCTCGCTTCTCGTTCCCCTTGCTAATGAATTTGGCCTTTGCTTCCCCCTCCACATGTGCTGTTCCAGAATGCCTGGTGTCCCCCATGTTCCCAAACCAGGGCACCCTTACCTTCTTGATTCTCTTCTAGACCTGTACAGCTCTTGCTCTCTAGATTTTAACTTCCTATGGCTCCCATGACAGCCATTCGTCACCCATTTAGTCCTCAGCAACCCCTCCTTGGACTTGGGTGCCTTCTTTGCTCTGCTCTCTCTGTTCTTCATTTTGTTTTATTTTTCTAGACAGGGTTTCTCTGTGTAATAGCTATGACTGTCCTGGAACTCTGTAGACTGGGCTGGTCTCAAACTCACAGAGATCTGTGTATCTCTGCCTCTGAGTCCTGGGATTAAAGGTGTGCACCACCACTGCCCAGCTCACTCTTTCCTTCTTCATCCAGAATGATTTGTAGAGCCTCATCCCAGCTTCTTTCCCTGACCTGCAGGCTGCTGGCACCTGTTCCCAAAGATGTCCTAGGTGCTCTCATTGTCTCCTATGTCTGAATAGACTGGCAGTGGCAGGAAGGCCAGATCTTTCATCATACAGTGCTTACATGAGGGTTCTCACTCTTTTTGATCATTCATTCATTCATGGGCTCAATGTTTTAATATTGTTACAAACACGGGATGCAACATGGCATAAAATGTGTAATAATCCATTTCTTTCTGGAATTTACCTCCTCATCATAAGGAGACAAGGAATAGTTTGAACCTCAGAATAAATAAATGATCTAAAATATTAGAAGATGGAGTAAGAACCATCTGCCACATGGAGATGGTTACTGCTTGTGATTTCAGGATGGAGCTGCCCAGCGAAGGTTTGTAGGAGGTGGAGAGTTGGCCGTGAGATAAACTAAAGGTCTGAGGTGCCACCAGAAGTCCAGTTTGGAAAATCAACAATATACAGGGTGTGGTGGCTCACACCTGTAATTCTAGCATTCAGGAGGCTGAGACAGGGTAGCTTGCTGAGAGTCTAGGCCAGCCTGGGATGTGATGTGAGACCCTGTCACAACACAGAACAAGAGCACTTTGCTGGGACCAGGTGGGGATGGACCATTTTGTAGCTCTAGGGTAGAAGGAGCGCCTAACTAGCATGCATAAGGCCCTGGATTTAATCCTCAGCACCAAACAGAAAAGAAAGCAGAGCTGGGATACACTGTAGGGGGAAGGGCAAGAGCAGAGAGCCCCACCCAGAAGGGGTGTCTCTGAGAACATATGCCACTCAGGCCAGCTGCGAGTAGTGCTAAGAGGCAAACTCTTCCTCAGGGAGACAGGAATTTCTGCTGGAATGGATGTGGGTGTGAGAGAACCTGAATGACTGGCAGGAGGGTGATACCTGTAGCCAAGTCGGGGAAGCTGTGATACAGCAGCTACGTGGCACTTTGGTTAGATGTCAGGGATGTCTCTTAGACATTGAACTTGAACAGACAGGCACTCTGAGTAAAGGAGGGAGACGTGGGCTGAATATATATCTGAGCGTTGTCAGCATTTAGAAGGTGTTTCAGAGTAGAAGACTGGGTGAGGGTGCACCGCGTTGGGAAGAAGTCTGAAGTTTCCAAGTTCTCAAGTCCTGGGCCAAGGAAGCAGGAACACTCAGATCCTGTGCTGAGATAAGTGTTGGGCCAGGAGGACTAAACACCTAGAACAATTTGTGGAAACCAAATGGAAGGAGAAGTGGTCCACCACCCTGAATGCTGCTGAGTTAAGTGAGGACTGAGCTCTGACTGTGCTTTGGTTTAAAGACCTCCCCTCCGGATGTTAGGTGAGAGTTGTTACCTGTTTCTTCTTGGGTTCTAACTTTGTTCTTCCCCAGGGCATGGGTCAGCGGTGAGGACTGATCCTGGGCTCTGGTACAGTTTGGTTTTAGCCTAGTCTCCATCTTGATTTTTGACCCCAAGGCCAGTTGTTGCAGCTGTCATATTTAATGCAATAAGAGACTAGGATCTTGTCTTTGTATGTTTAATGTCAGATCCACATCTGATGTACCATCCCACTACTGTTATTCCAGAGAGCCAGGGAATAGCCACTGAGCATCATCTAGCTGGATCTGTGATCCCGCATCTGGCTCTGAATCTCCAGAACTATTGTAGGCGGGAGCTCTACAGGCAGTCCACACCTGCTGCACCTGAACCCAGCATCTGTGCCCAGGAACCTGTTCCCCTTTGTATCCATGGTACCTTCAGACATTCAAGCCCAGAGGGTCCCCTCCCAGCTGTACATTGTATAATATCTTCCACATCCAATCTTGTTCCGTTGCTATTACTACCCTTCGCGATCTACAGGAGGACTGTTTGCTCCACTCCAGATCAGCCCCTCTGTCTTCTCCTGAAGCTGCGCTGCTCTTTGGCTTTAGTGGTTTCCTGTTACTGACTGGGATTGACTCTAGAGCATAATGTGCTGGTCCCTCCACAGCCTGGCTCCACTGGACTCCAGCTTCAGTCACGCCAGTCCACTTCTCAGTACTGTCCCTCCCCAGTCTGCGCTCGTAGCCCCTCAGCATGGGAACCTCTTCTTTCTCCGTTTCTTCTCAACGCAGGTTGTTTCATTTATTCCTGGGCGTCGTTGAGAGAAGTCTCCTGCACTCCTTTTCTGTGTTATTCTATGTCCAAATTACATGATGGAATAGCAATGATCCCAGCATTCAGTTACCATGTTCGGTCTGGTTTTCCACCTAGACAGACCCTCAACCTTGATCAAGTAGCTGAACTCCCTGAGTCATTGTTGCCTCAATTATGCATGGAAGTGGTACAACTTACGGAATTCTTAAATTCCTAAGATGTTTTTCCCTTTTTTGAGACAGGTTTGTGCAACCCAAGCAGGCCTTGAAGTCTTAGGGATCCTCCACCGTGTGCTGAGATTAGTTTGTGTGCCTCACAGCCAAACCCAAGACCTTCTGTGTGTCAGGTGTGGTAGTGTACAACCATTCCAGCACTCAGGAGGATGAGACAAGAGGATTCCTGTGAGTTCAGAAACAGCCTGAGCTACAAAGTGAGTTAAAGACTTGCCTGAAGCCATGCCGTGGTAGCGCACACCTTTTTTGTTTTTTTTTACTGTGTATTTCTTTATTATTATTATTTTTTTATTGAGCTCTACATTTTTCTCTGATCCCCTCCCTGCCTCTCCCCTACCCCCTTCAATGCTCCCCAATTTACTCAGGAGATCTTGTCTTTTTATACTTTCTACTTCCCATGTAGATTATTAGATCTATGTAAGTCTCTCTTAGTGTCCACATCGTTGTCTTAAGTTCTCTGGGATTGTGGTTTGTAGGCTGGCTTTCTTTGCTTTATGTTAAAAAAAACACCTATGAGTGAGTACATGTGATAATTGTCTTTTTGTGTCTGGGTTACCTCACTCAAAATAATGCTTTCTAGTTCCATCCATTTTCCTGCAAAATTCAAGCTGTCATTTTTTTCTGCTGTGATAGTACTCCATTGTGTAAATGTACCACATTTTCCTTATCCATTCTTTGATCAAGGGGCATTTAGGTTGTTTCCAGGTTCTGGCTATGACAAATAAAGCTGCCATGAACATAGTTGAGCACATGTCCTTGTGGCATGATTGAGCATCCTTTGGATATATACCCAAAAGTGGTATTACTGGGTCTTGAGGAAGGTTGTTTCCTAATTCTCTGAGAAATCGCCATACTGACATCCAAAAGGGTTGTGCCAGCTTGCATTCCCACCAGCAATGCAGAAGTGTTCCCTTTTCCCCACAACCTCTCCAGCATAAGTTGTCATCAGTGTTTTTGATTTTGGCCATTCTTACAGGTGTAAGATGGAATCTCAAAATTGTTTTGATTTGCATTTCTCTGATGACTAAGGATGTTGAACATTTCCTTAAGTGTCTTTCAGCCATTTTAGATTCCTCTGTTGAGAGTTCTCTGTTTAGGTCTGTATTCCATTTTTTTTATTGGTTTATGTGATCTTTTGATGTCCAATTTCTTGAGTTCTTTGTATATTTTGGAGATCAGACCTCTGTCTGATGTGGGGTTAGCGAAGATCTTTTCCCATTCTGTAGGCTGTTGTTTTGTCTTGTTGACTGTGTCCTTTGCTTTACAGAAGCTTTTCAGTTTCAGGAGGTCCCATTTATTAATTGTTTCTCTCAGTGTCTGTGCTGCTGGGGTTCTATTTAGGAAGTGGTTCCCTCTGCCAGTGCATTCAAGTGTACTTCCCACTTTCTCTTCTATAAGGTTCAGTGTGGCTGGCTTTATGTTGAGATCTTTGATCCATTTGGACTTGAGTTTTGTGCATGGTGATAGATATCGGTCTACTTTCATTCTTCTACATGTTGATATCCAGTTATGCCAGCACCACTTGTTAAATATGCTTTCTTTTTTTCATTTGATATTTTTTGCTTCTTTATCAAAGATCAGGTGTTTGAAGATGTGTGGATTGATATCTGGGTCTTCTATTCTGTTCCATTGGTCCTCCTGTCTGTTCTTATGCCATTACCAGGCTGTTTTCACTACTGTAGCTCTGTAGTAGAGTTTGAAGTCAGGGATTGTGATGCTGGCGCACACCTTTTAATTTCATCCCTTGGGAGGCAGAGGCAGGCGGATCTCTGTGAGTTCGAGGCTGATCTGGTCTACAATAGCTAGTTCCAAGACAGACTCCAAAGCTACAGAGAAACCCTGTCTCGTGTCTCAAACAAACAAAAACCAAGCCAACCAAATAAGAAAACCACTCTTGAAGTTCACTAACCTTAGGTATCCAGCTGAGTGAACATTTATTTCCATATGTCTCTTTATATAAGCCATCTGCGGATTGAGAGGGAAAGTTCCCATCACCCATGAAAGTTCCTTCAGGCCTCTCTCAGTCAGCACACTGCCTGCCTCCAGCCCTGGGTTTCATTTGTTCTTAAATTCTGTGCCACAGAGTCCTCTGCTGTGTACTTCCCTGTCTGGCTGTTTTTGTTCTGCATGGTATCTGTCAGGTGGACCTTTGTGGATGAAATGAAGTGGCAGGTTCAGTGCCACAGTGTGAACCACAGTGTGTAAGCTTTGGTCATAGGAGCTCCTGGGGCAGGACAGCTCTTTGGCAGGTTTAGTGCCGCACTGTGTGAACCACAGCGTATAAGCTTTAGTGGCAGGAGCTCCTGGGGCAGGACCGCTCTCTGGAGGCTTTTGCTGTTGCTCTGGTAGGACCGGTGGTTAGGCTTGGGCTTTCCTTCATGCTTCTTTCCTGCCCATTTGCCCCCTATTGGTTCCCAGGTAGAAAATAAATGTATAGCTTTTATTATTACTTAGTTAGCCTTGATGTCACCCCTGCTGGGGTGTCAGGGCCACTCTGCACCTGGAATTTTATCCTGTACCTATAGGTTCTTAGAGTCCCCAGACCAAGAAGAGAGGACCCCACACCTTTTGTTAGCGTGAAGCTTGGAGCCCCAAGTGTATATGTCTAGCTATGCCTTTTGGTCCTTGGTTCAGGACAGCCTCAAGCCAAAATTATACATAGTGATCTCCCCCAGTGGGCACTTGAGGTAGGAGGAATGAGGTCTAGCCACTTGGGTGAACTTACCTCTCACTGGCCAGTTCTCCTCATTGCATGAATTAGTGTTTGGGGGCCTGTCATCTGACATCTCTCAAGTATACTGGTTTCATTACAGGCTGAAAATAGGGTAGCTCACATTTGTAGGTGATGTCTTCTTTGAGTGGCACAGGATTCTGCCTGCATAGTGACTCCACACGAGAGTGTGTCAGGACAAACTTCTGAGAGGTAGCTATGTTTCTGTGAAACCACGGCTGGGGTCCCTGGGCTAGTGGGCCAGCTTGACTCAGGATGTAGTCTGTGCCCCCTTCTGTCGTGCCATTCCCCTCACTCCCTTGCTCACTCAGTGTTCCAGCCATGGTGGCTATTTATATTCCTCTTAAGGGGCCCTGCTGTTTCCTACTTGTGTCGTTGCCAGGCCTCCTCCTTGCCTAGAACTCTGCTCCCGGCCCCCACCCACCTGACAAGCAACCACACATTGTTCAAGAGTCAATTAGTAATATTAACAGTAGCAGCTAAGGTTTATTGGGTGCTTGCTAAGTGCTAGGTGCTTCACACATATCATCCAACTGAATCCCCTTACTGCTCTTCTTTACATTCACTCAGCCAGTATTGTTGAGAAGTGGCTACCTGGTGCTAGGCACAGCGAGGTTTGAGAAGTGAGAGAGAATGGATGGAATTTGAGTCTGTCCTCCCCATCCCTTGCTCTCGGGAAGTGATAATCCCTTAAGTATTTGATCCTCTCACCCCTCTTCTCTGCTTTACCATGCCTGGGAATTTCATTGCTAGACTTAGAAATGTGTTCATTTTATGTGGCAGAAAGCCTGATGTTCTAGGGCTTTCATTTCCTGCTTAGCAAGAAAAGAGGTGGACCTGCTGATCTCGTTGGCTCGGTAGCTCACAGCTCACACAGACATCACTTTGCCCCCATGGCAGCAGTGTTGCTATCCCAGCTCCTGCCGTCGCATCGAGTTCAAGGCAAACAATCAAACCAAAGGCCTTTCAGATTCTCATGGGCCAGATAGTGATTGCTTCTTCTTGTAGACATCTTTCTGAGAACAAGGTCCATTTCTGCTTCATATAAACCAAGCAGGAAGAAGAGATGGTAGAAAACTAGCAGTGTTTATTAGTGTCCTGGGATCAGCGAGACCACAAATTAATTCCTTCCAGGTTTCCAGAACCTGAATGCTCAATAATGTTTTTTTTTTTCCTTTTAATTTGCTTTTGTTTGGTTCTTTGAATGGGCAGGGAGGGGCACAAGGTCTTGCTGTTTAGCCCAGGCTGATCTTGAACTCATGATTCTCCTGCCCCAGTCTCCTAAGTGCTAGTATTATAGATGTGAGTTTTTGTGCCCAGTTTCTATAATGTTATATGTAGTTTCCCCAGCTTTGTGTACACCTCCAGACATACTACCATGCTTCTGTTATTCTTTTCACTTACATGATGACATATGTCACCCACATGATGTTAAATGGTTGTATATTAGTCTATCTTGAAGACATATCATAATTTATTTAGCCAGTTCTCTATACTTAATCACTCAGATTGTTTTATAAATATAATTTTGCAATCATAAACAGTCTTGTAAGTTTATCCAAAATTTTTAAAAAATTTTAATTGTATGGGTGCGTTTTTGGTTGTTTTGGGGTTTTTATATTTATGTTGCTTTTTGAGACAGGGCCTCATTATTTGCTCTGGCTGTTCCAGAACCCACTATGTAGACCAGGCTGGCCTCAAATGCAACAGAGATTGCCTGCTTCTGCCTCCCTAGTGCTGGGATTAAAGTTTACGCCACCACACTTATCCTTGTATGGGTGTTTTGCCTGCATGCCTGGTGCCCACAGAGACCAGAAGAAGATGTCAGATCCCTGGAACTGGACTGGTTGTGAGTTACCATGTGGGTGCTGGGACTCAAGCCTAGGCTCTCTGGAAGAGCAGTCTGCACTCTTAACCACTTAGCCAACTCTCCACAGCCCCATGCAAGTATGTTTTATGAGTATTTTTAATTAATTATATATTTTTATCTTAGGGCACAGTTTTGAATTATGCTGGGTAATTGTAGCAGTTAAACACACCTTCAGGATCTCTGAGAGTGTGTCCCTTTACAGCTCTGGGCTTTATTAATTAATACTATTCTTTTGTGGTGCTGGCCTTCACCCTCAGGGCTTCACACATCCTAGACAAGAAGCCTATCATTATTTTTAAGTTCTTGTTAATTTGATAGGAAAATTACACCAAGGCAGAAGGGAAAGTAGGTTGCATTTTCTTTTATTGCAGTGAGGTTAACCTTTAAAAAGAATATCTCTGGCCATTTGCTGTTCTATTTTAAGTTTTCTTCTCCTTTCCTTAGCTCATTAGAATATGACATAATTATCCTTTTCTCATCAGCTTGTAAAAGTGCTTCATCTAGGAGCTGGCTTTGAGGGCTAAAGAGGTCTCCTTGATGGACAAAGAGCCGAGGACAGGGTTTAAGGAGTCATAGCAGCAGGTCACCTAGGGGTGGGACAGGGATGAGGATTCATGGAATGCTTTCCTTGCTATACACATTATCACAAATACTGGTGGCTTTAAGCAACAGAAAGTTATCTTCATTGTGTGCATTATAGGCCCCCAATCAGGGCCTGTTGGGAAGCCCTTTCTTTCAAACTTCAGGGATCAAATTCCTGTGTGTTCCTCTCAGCTAGTGCTGGCTGTATGTGTTCCCTCCCTGTCTTCAAGGGGTCTTTTCTGTCTATGTTTTCCCCTTCTGTCCCCTAAGGACTTCAGGGGGTTTAGTTCCTATAGGGTTCATCCAAGATGATTTTGTTTTGCGATCTTCAACTTGATGACGTCTTCAAGTATCTTTTCTTTGAATTAAGGTCATATTTACAGGTACTAGGGTTTAAGACTAGACTCTCCAGCTATATATTCAGACAGTTGTAGGAACTGGAAATGATCTGATACTACAGGGCAGGAGGAGGTGACCCTGTAAAGGGGAGGCAGATGTGTACCACGAGAAGTCTTCAGCTGAGGCTGTTTGAGCCATTGGAGTGGTGGAGAACTGTGAGGTGTGATTGGGTTTTAGCTTGGCTGCTGTGGGGAGAAAATTATTGGCAAGAGTGGGGATTTGAGGAGATCCATGCAGAGTGGGAAGGGGAGGGGTCTGGAGAGACTTGGAGGTCTCCCATCATCTGCTGAACTAACCTCAGGTTAAAATTGGTGACTGAAAGATATGTGTCCATGAAATAATCAGAGATGGATATGCAGTCCAGACTTCTCAGTGGAGTTAAAAAAAATGGGAAAGGACAGAGAGGAAAAGGTGGCAATGATCTGGAGAGCACTGTCCCCTGTCCTGTCATTTTATTATGAGAATATCAGACATGGAGAAAGGTTGAGAGCATCGCACACTGAACAGCCCATTGACTGCTAGCTAGAGTCCGTACTTATCCTGTCCCAATCCCTCTTATATTTTATGTATTTCAGAATTGCAGATGACTCCTTCAGCCTGGCTGTCATTAATGAGTGTTCAGTGTTTAGTGAACTGCATAAATATTAACTGTACTAAGATTTGGTAAATTCATCTGTCTGTGTACCTCAGATCCCTGACAAGATAAGGGATGGCTACATTGGCCCAGAAGTACCTTTGTGCCTACTGTCATTAGCTCCTGTCTACACCCCATGCCCAGAGGTCACTAGTGTTTTTATGGTTAGTATTTCCAAACATTGGTCAGCTTTGTCTGTTCTGAAACATTATACATGCTGAAACATTCAAGCTGTGCACTTGTATTTAGCGTCATTCACTTAGCATAGTATGTTCAGAAATCACTAATACAGTTCCTTTCTGTTCCCTGATGGTAGTCTATTTTAAGTCTATAAGGAACAGCAGTTTTTAAGAGATGGGTGGTGAAAGACTTCACCAAGGAGATCAAGAACAGTGAAGGTGGTAGGAGAAAATTAAATATAGTATTGGTTCAGATAACATGGACTTCTCTTTCTCTCACCACTCCCAGTCCCCCTCACTTCTTGATTCTCTTTTTATAAAAAGAAGTCTAAGGGTAAATCATTCCAGAGTCCAAAGGTGGCTTCATTATCCCATCAGTGACTCAGACTCCTAGTTGTCTGTTCCGCCATCTTCATCTTCAAAGTTATCTCCTGATTTAGCATGGCTGCTGCAGTTCCAGCCATGCAAACTGGCAGCAAAAGGAAGAGCAGTGAGGGCCTGGGTCAGGGTACTTCTTACCATTATTATTATTAAATTATATGTGTGTGGTGTGTTTTATACTTGTTTTGTGTGTGTGTACATGTATGCCAAAAGTCCAGTTCAAATGCTTTTGCTTTGACACTCTCCACTTTTAATTTTTAAAATTTGTGTGTGTGTATGTGTATGTGTGCACATATACGCATGCACGCACATGAATGCATGTGTATGCCAGAAAATGGCATCAGATCCCCTGGAGTTGGTTGTAAGCTGCCTGACATGAATGCTAGAAACTGAACTTGGGTCTTCTAAGATATATATATACTCTTAATCTCCTGTCTTCATGCACGCCATGCACCAGTGCTGAGGTCAGAGGCATATGCCACCATCCCTGGCAACTGTGCTTGGATGGCAGGCACTTTACCAACTGAGCCATCTCTCCAGCCTCCATGACCAAAAGCAGCCTGGGGAGGAAAGGCAGCCATCTTCAAAGTCTCTACATATGTTCATCTAACACCCCTATCTTTAGACAGGGTCTTGCTGTGTATTCCAGGCTGGTCTTGAACTTGTAATGACCTTCCTGCCCTGACCTCCCAAGTGCTGGGGTTACAGGTCTAGGCTACTATGCCCAGCTTTTCCACTTGTTCATTAGTGAGGACTTAATTACATACTACTAAGAAATGTGGTCCCTTTACTAGCCACTGAGTATAGTGCCACTCTGAATACCGTGGGGATTCTGCTACCAAGAGGGGAAATGGAACCGACTGTCAACAACTGCATTGTCTCACTTTCTTTTTAGAATAGTGGCCAGGCCACAGCCACTTAAATGTTCTCACCTGTGGCCTTCATAGACCGAAGCTTGTCTGTGCCTGGTGGGTTTCTTTTTCAGCCCTCTACTTTCCTAGAGTGTTGATTTCTCCAAGCTTTTATGTATCCCTTTTCCTAATAGAAGTGTTCCATGCTCCCAGCATTTTATGAAAGGCATGAACAAGAAAGGAACAACATAAGAATGCTTGTAGAGGACACTGTGCCAGTCCCCATGTCTGTACCCCATGCTCCTCTCATTGGTCAACCTACCCCATGAGGAGGGCCAAAGGCAGGGTGCTGGGATTACTTTGGAGTGAAATTCAAACAGGACAGGATAGCCCTTGAAGACTCAGAAGGAGCCAGGGTCAGATCCTTACCTTGATCTTATGCAGATGTCTGAGGCTCAGTGGCCTCTTCTGTGAACACTGCCTTGAAGAGGTGGTTAGATTGACCAGGATTTGGTGGGGTCTGATTGTGCACACCAGAGGAATGGCTGCCAGAGACCTGGGAGATGCCAGGTATTGCATTAGAAGTGAACCAGGGCATATTCTCTTTTGGCCTATATGTGAGCTCTGCCCTTAGGTAATACCTTCATCCCCGTGATGCCTAATCGGGTCAGGCTAGCTGTTGGCTAGACCAGGGTTTACCATTTGCCCTAGCTTCAGCATGACCAGGGAGATCCGGAGCTCCTGTAGGAGTAAAGAGGACTGTGGGTTTTCATGTACATGCCTGTCCTGAGGAGATATAGCCTATGTCCCCAGACAGCTTAAGTGCATCTGCTAAGCCCTGGGATAGGAAGTCAGCAGAAGCAGGTGCAGAGAGCCCAGGGGAAGCTATCAACTGCCAACAGCCAGATTGGACTGAGTGTAGCCGTGGCCTGCCTGGCGCTCCATTGACCTGGTGACACCATTCTCAGGCTGCTAGCTGTCTGTGGGCTGGTGTGTTATGACAGAGGAGGAGGAGCCAGGGCCTCCACAGAGAGCTTGACTCACTGGGGCCTTCCTGGCTTAGACCTCGGGTCTGAGATGGGTGGTGCATCCTTCTTGTTCACTCGGCTACTCCTGCTTTCCAAGAGCCTGTTATGTGTCATTTGTGGGTGCTGGGCACCCACCACAGCTGAAACACTCAGTTCTTGCCCCTGAGGCTTCCGGGAGGCCATGTGCTATTGGTAAACTGGGTTCCCAGGGAGAACATCCTGGAGGAAGTGATGTCTGAGCAGATAATGGGACAGGCCCAGCCAGGCTCCTCTGACATTCTGGCCACAGTCCCAAAACTCAGGTCTCTGCCAAGGTTTAGGAACCATATGACAAATTCCTGTGTTTTCAGCAGGCCCAGGGTGCAGGGCACTGCTGCCAGCAGTGACTCCAAGGCTCCTTGTTTGCATTCCTCTGCAAGACGTGGTGCCAGCTCCTTCTGGTCTTTCAGAGGCAGTACCCTTGACCCCTCCTCACTTATGACTCCTTCCCTGAACCAGGGTTCAAGTTGGAGGAGACCTTGCATCTTGCTTACAGCAACCCCACTGTACTCTCAGATATCCTGATAGTGGACTGGGGTGTTAGAAACAGCAACACCCAATTCACTGGCCATTCACTGGCTGGGAATGGTGCAAGGGTCTTAGTGAGACCATCCTGTAGCTTTTGTGCAAACTGTGGTGGCCTACCCTATTGCCCCCAGGAGGGCATCTGTGTGGGCGCTGGAGCGAGTGCTGAAGGGTTAATACAGCTTTACTTTCTGTCCCATTCCCTCCCTCCTGCTCTAAAGGAAACTGCGTTGGAATTGTAGACATAAGTGCTGGCTTTTGAGGAGACTGCTGCTCACCCAGTCCCTGCCAGGCCTGGGCACAGCCCTCTCTCCCACGCCTGCCTTCCTTGGGCTCTGTCCTGCTTGCAGGGTCTCATTCAAAGGACTGAGGGCCTCCTAGGGCACACTTTCTGGGTCCTTCCTACCCCAAACCTGCCCTGCTCACCCCCTAGGGATTGAGCTCAGTGTACAATGGTACCCAAGGAGGAGGGACCGAGGAAGTGACATCGGTTGGCCCGCCCCCACCTCCTTATTCCCTATAAAAAGCAAAATGGTGACTCAGAGAGAAGTTGGAATCGTCCTGCCTCCTTCTCCCACTGTTAATTTTTAGACGTGGAATTAGGCAGGAGGCAAAGAAAACACAGATCCACACACGCAGCTGACATGCTATTAGGCGGGTGGCGACAGCAGCTCCGCTCCTCCCTGACTCCCAGCAGCCTCTGACGGACTCAGCAGAGCCTGTGCCTGCTGGAGCTCCCACCCTCCTCCCCAGGCCTGGCTGTGCAGCCCCTGCCCTGGCCCAGGGTGCATGGTGCAGCAGGGACCATGGCAGCTGGGGGCCGGCGCCGGCGCCCACTGCGCTACCAGTCCCTGGCAGCCTTGGTGGAAGACTCTCAGTGGCCTTTCTTGTTCCTTGTCTCAGACTTCAGCTACGGTGCCGAGGACTACGACGCAGAGGGGCATGAGGAGCAGAAGGGGCCCCCTGAGGGCTCAGAGACCATGCCATACATCGACGAATCACCCACCATGTCGCCCCAGCTCAGCGCCCGCAGCCAGGGTGGTGGGGACAGCATCTCACCCACCCCACCTGAGGGTTTGGCACCTGGGGTAGGTACTTCTGTTTCCTCTTCTGGGGAGGGGAGATAAGACAACTTGTGCGAAAAGTGGGCGAGGGTCTGCTTAGGACAGTGTTAGCAGTGGGGCTGGGGGAGGGTGGACCCCTGATGCCCTGTCATGTAGGTCCTCTTCTGCTACCCCTCCCCTGTTCCCCTGCTCTGCCAGCTGTTGATTCTGTCCTGGGCACCCTCATTCCCCTTTCAGCATCTCTTAGTCTCTCAACGGGATGGGGAGGGGACCCTGGAAGGACCAGACTTTTCTATTTGAACCTGGCTGAATGCACAGTGGCCTGTGGGACGAGTGCCCCACAAAGCCGGGACTGGTGGGGTAAAACACGGTGCTTTTGTAGTGTCCTCCAGGACTGAGGGCCTCCAGCCTTGTTCTGTTCCACAGGATAAGCCTGAGATGCCTATCTTCCCTGCTTCCCGCAGAGGCAGGGGCTCTCCTCTCAGAAACCTTTTGGAAGAAAGATTAAGTACACTTTGACAGGGCAGGGAGATAGGAATGTGTGGGGGATTGTAGTACTTAGAATTAGTGCTGTTCCTGGTGACAGGGACTGACCCTGGGTCCAGCTCATGAGTGTGCGCATCTGAAATACATGAGCCGGTCAGGCAGAGAGATTCCTTGGGGCTCTTTTTCTGGAGTTGGGGAAAAGAATCGTAGCCATTTGTTTTGGTGGCTGGAGCTCAGTTTCACGGGTCCTTTTAGTCCAGCTTATCCAGGTATTTGTGAGGTTCTCTTTCCTCTCTGAAGCCCCCAGGGAGCATTAGCAATGCTATGCAATGCATTTCCCTTCTCTAATGCCTAACCCCTCCGCCCCACCTGGAGACTGCCTGGACTCTACCATTTGGAAGAACCCCTGCTCCTTTCTACCTCTGCAGGCTCTCACCCCCTCTTCACACACTAGGGTGGCTGCTATAGCCTTTGGCAACAAGGGCCTTGGCAACCAGCATCCCACTTGGGGGAAGCCACATTGTTGCCATAGCAACAAGGGCCTAGGCAGAGCTCAGCGGCTGCCAGGTGGTGCAAGTTTGGGAAGGCATGGTGGGGGGCAGGTAAGAGGTGGAGGGGATGGGTGTGGGTGTTGACCAGCCTCAGGCTCCCCACAGCCAGCATTCTTGGGTATTGTTGCCCTAAGGAGGGGTGGTGGATTAGAGACAGCCATTTTGACCGTGTCGAGGAAGTGTTTGGACCAATGGAGGAGAGGCTGTTCTGCGATCTGGACTCAGGCCAACCAGGAGAAAGAAGAAAGAGAGAACTCTGGCTCTCCCCATCTCTCTGCCTTCTGGTTGTATGTCAGTGGGGTTCAGATCTCGCCTAGGGACTTAGCCCATAAGTCCTACTGTAAGCAGGGGCACAATGATGCCCCATGTAACCTCCTTGCGGGGCCTGGCCTCCCTCTTGTCTCTGCCGTTGTCTCCCTTCCTCTCCTTCCCTTGACTACCTTGTAGGAGCATTCATCTATGGGTATTTGGATTTCCTGGGGGAAAGTCCTGCCCATGCTCTATACATAGCAGGACCATATCCCTGCCTTGTGTTCTTTGCTCTGAGTAGCAGCTTCACTTTGTTCCCATTGTTCTTGGTGGTCAGAAGGGAATAACTTGAGTGGAAGATTTTGAAATGTTGAATATTTTACAGAGAAAACAGTCATCTGAAGTACTTGGGCCCTCAGTACCAGTTTGCACTCCATTGGATAGGTAGGGAGATCATTGATGCCAGTTGGGAATGGCTGGGACAGTTTTAGCTGCAAGGTGCTCTACTCCTGCCTGCCTGCCCCAGCTCTAACCCTGCCTGCCTGGAGCTAGCTTCCGTTCTGCTTTTTTTGTTGCATTACTGGCCCCACCTAGTGGACCCTTTAAGTATTGCCATTTGCAATAGGGTGCCTGGAAGGTGTAAACCCCCTTTCCCAGTACTTAAGATGGTTTGTTTTTGTTTTTTAAAAGGTATGTTCATGTGGGGTCTTTTTCTCTCTCCCTCCCCTTCCTCCCTCTCTCTCTCCCTCCCTCCCTCTCTCTCTCTCTCTCTCTCTCTTTCTCTCTCGTGTGTGTGTGTGTGTGTGTGTGTGTGTGTGTGTGTGTGTGTGTGTGTGTGTGTGTGTGTGTGTGTTTTATGTTCCTGCTACTTGGCTGTGCTCACTTGGCCAGGCAGTCTCCTCCCCTGCCAGGCTTCCTGTTAGGAACTTGGAAACAGAGGAGACTTTTGGACCAAATCAGACAATTGTTCTAGATATTCAGATATCTAGCCTTTGGCACAGCCTGGCAGCTGAGCTTTCCACACCCAAACATACAGCCAAGCTGTACCTGTGAGGTCAAAATTTGGCTTATGTGTTAGAAAAACATAACCCAAATGGGTGTGTGTGTGTGTGTGTGTGTGTGTGTGTGTGTGTGCGCAATTTGTATATATAGAGATTTGATAGAAGGAACTGACTTGTGAGTATGGAGGCTTAGAAATCCTACCCTCTGCAGTGGATACTGGAATTTGGGGAGAGCCAATGTGTAGTTTTAGTTCCAGTTCAAAGGTCCAAGAATCAGGTGATCCAAAGGTAAAAGATTCTAGGTGAAAAACCAGTAGACTTAAACTCAAGAACTCCCAGTGTTCAGTCTGAGTCCAAAGGCTAGAAAAGACCCAATGTCTCAGCGCTAGCAGCCATGCGGGTGGAGCCCCTGTCTTTTTGAGGCAGGATCTCTATGTCTCCAAGGCTGTCCTGAAATTTACTTTGTAGTCCTTAGCTGGCCTGGCACTCATAATGCTGCCTGGGCCCTGGGTCATACCTGCTGGCTGAGTGGTGCCCCGCTTTTTTGGCCTTTTTGATCTTGGGTTTTCAATTAAGGCGAATCAAGCTCACCTTGGGGAGAGCATCTGCTTTGCTCAGTCTGTAGACTGAGATGTTTATCTCATTGTGAACCATCCCACAGACACCCGGGATAATGTTTAGACACCCTAAAATTAACACATAGACTGAACTATCAGTATCTCGTGTCAGTGACGTAGCGCCTGGAAATAATGTAAGCTGTGGACAGATGAAATCTGCTTTCTGGTTGTAGGACACTGAACAAGGGTCATAATTCCATGGAGCCCCATGTCCCCAGGTCTGAACAACATTGGCTCCCCTGAAGGGAAGTGTGAGGAGTGGCTGGGGTTTGCTTACACGGAGCCTTGTTGTATTGACTACATTCGGTTCCAGCATTCAGAAGGTGCAGAAGAATTGTGTCTTCTAGGCCAGACTGGGCTATATAATGAGCCCCTCTCTCAAAACAAACCCACAAGACTTTTGTCATTGGTTTTTAGAGGGCTGGGACCAACAGCGTTGCAAGGACTCAGTCTGGTAAATGCCTGTTGGGAAATGAATCTACCTTTGCAGGCCACCTCCTTCCTGGGTCTGTCCTCCCAAGTGTGATAGCTTCAGCCAAGACATGATCTCCTCACTTCCCAATATAGCTTGCTGTGATATTTTCATCTTGGTTTGTGCCCCAGGTGTGACAGGTGAACCCAAAACCCTGTCCTGCAGGCCTTCCCCAAACCTAGGCTGGGCAGGGTACCCTGGCACAGGGTCAGGGGTTATCAATTGCTGGAGGCTCAATTCAACTGAGAGTGTGTAGTTTCCCTTGGGAGATAGGGTGAGGACACTCCCACTCAGCTGCAACTTCCTGTTTCAGAACCACAGTCTTACATTAAACCTCATTCCTATAGACCTCAATTCCTGTCTTCTCTCTGAATGATGCAGTAAAAGGGACCCCAAGACAGAGAAGACATCTGGTTTTTGTCTGTTTTCTGCTACTTTGAAGATGTGTCACCCAAGCGATGTCACCCTCTCTGAGATCATTTATTCATCAGTAAATGGAAGATTTGGAGAATTTCCTCCCATGTGACCTGACACGGCTACCACAAGTCTCTCATGAGATGTCATTGAGGACCAGAATACCATGTAATTTGTAATATCTGATCCGGGTAGTGGTGGCCCATGCCTTTAATCCCAGCACTCGAGAGGCAGAGGCAGGCAGATCTACAAGAGCTAGTTCCAGGACAGGCTCCAAAGCTATAGAGAAACCCTGTCTCTATTAACCAAACCCCCCCCCCCCGCCAAAAAAACCACCACCCCACAAAAGCCAGTTTGTAATATCTGTATGGGTGCAGACCTCAGCTGGCATGAGGATCCAGATGTAAAAGTGGAGGTGAAGTGAAGAAGTGACTGTCATCGTCTCAGTTAGGGTGTCTATTGCTGTAAAGAGACACCGTGGCCATGGCAGCTCTAATTGGGACTAGCTTACAGTTTCAGAGGTTCAGTCTATTATTGCCATGACAGGAAGTGTGGCAGCTTGCAGGCAAACATGGTACTGGATAGGGCTGAGAGTTCTCCGTGTGGATTGGCAGGCAGCAGGAAGAGTGTATGTAGCTTGAGCATCTGAGCCCTTAAAAGCCCACCCCCAGTGACACATTTCCTCCAACAAGGCCACACCTCCTAACAGTGGCACTCCCTATGGGGGCAGTCTATGATGTCTCTGCACGGCATGTGCCCTGCTGTCATTTTATCATTGGGGAAACTGAAGCTTACGGAGTTGACATAATTTGCCAGAGACTAGTGTATCCAATGGGACCAGGACACATTTCAGCTTGGGGTCTTGTGAAGCTTAAGCCTGGGTGGTGCTGCCAGACCCCTCTCAGTCTCTCCTGGGTGAAGCTCTGATAGCCCAGCTGGCCCCCCCAGTTCTTGGGGCTTGCGTCTGCCTTTATAGAGAAGGAGCACCATTCTTGGTCACGCCTTTGTGCACCCCTTAGATCCCCATGTAAACTCCCAGGCACCTCTGGGTTCCTGGTTGGTATTTGGGATTGAATTGTGTAGTTCTGGAACCTGGGGGGTGGGTAGGAAGAGTGGGGAACAAAACTAGGCAGAATCACTGTCTACTCTCCCTTCTGTCTCAGGGTGGAGCTGAGAGGGTCATCCCCAGGTGAACAGACACGTGGAAAGATTGCAGCTCCAGGCCCCGCACATTCTTCTGTGTTCTAATCTGGGGCGGTGGGTGCCCTGGTAGAGACTCAACAGCCCAGTGCATCTTCTCCTCTCCTGACCTTCTGTCTCTGCTGCACAGAGCACACTTAACCATCCTCTCCTGTGCATTGTGCTGTGCTTTGTTGCCACCACTTCTAGCTGCTAGTGGAGCTCTTATATACATGAATAAGACTAGGGCTCAGATGCTTTGTGCCTTGTCCAAACTGGGAAGGAGGCAAATACAGTACCTTACTTAGGATACTGTCCACTCACTAGTGAACTCTTCTTATCCTCTCCAGGCCATGTACCTCCTTTCACACTCCATAGTAGCTTCCTTGGTGTCTTCCCTGATGGGCTGCACCTGACTGGCCTGGCCACCTTTCCCTTGTCTCTCTTCTCCCACTAGCCTGCTGGGACCACAGTTCGTGAATGTGTTTCTTACCTGCAAACAAGGCTACTCCCAAAGTCATATTTATTTGGTAAAGGTATGCTAATCTACAGGTGCCCAGGGAACTGTGGGTAGGAGGGTGGGTCCAGTCAGAACAGTTCCCTGCCCTAGATATCCTGAAGTTAGAAGGAAGGCAGGAGGGAGAAAAGAGGCGACTGATGAAAATAATGATTTCAGCAGGTGTTAATTGCCCACGAAGCAAGCGTGGCTGTTACCACTAGTGTCCTCAAGCTGGGCGTGGTAGCCCATTTCTATGGCTAGTACTGAGGAAACTGAAGCAGGAAGATATTTGAGTTTGGGGCCAGCTTGGACTCATTGTGAGTTCTAGGCTATCCTAGACCAAATAGGGAGACTGTGTCTTTTTTTTTTTTTCAAATGTCCTCATGGATGGCACAGAGATGAACCACTGGGGTCAGAGGCTCTGCCTGTCTTTGTGTTCTCCCAGGGGCTCAGAAGGGTCCCAAAGAACCCAGCAGACTGCTCTCTTCTACGCTATTTTCTGCTGTTGTTACCGAGTTTCTCCACCAGTAGGTGCTAGCAAGGCCAGCACAGTTTTCTTCCCTTCCCAGAGAGGATGATGTGCCAGTATGGTAGGTGGTCCACACAGCCCTCCCCCGCTGCCTGCATGGCAGGAAGATGTAGAGGAAGGCTACATACACTTAGCAACCGTAGTACTTTATGGGAAGCTCCAGTCTTCTGCACTGCCTTGTAGGGTGGTCCTTATTGTCCCATCTCAGATGTGGGCCCGGGGGTGCACTGATGCTATGTAATGTAGTATATAGCAGGGTACCTGTAATGACAGTCCTCTGCTCCTCCCCAGACAGGATCCTTTAGTACCCTTTTTGCCTCTTTTGAGGCAATATTCATTATGAAACCAGGCTGGCCTTGATTTTCAGTCATCCTGCCTGGGCCTCTTGTATGATGGGATTGCAAGCTTGAGCCACCGAGTTTGTCTGAGTTTTACCCCGTGCCATGTGATGTTGGACAGTTCAGCCAGCATCACTCCCCTCTTCTGTAGATGGGAAATAAATAATCCCACTTGGAGGGGTTTCTGCAGGAACCAGGTAACAGTTGTGACAAGGTAAACTGCCATGCCATGCAGTGAACTGCTCTGGAGATTAGTTGAATTTGAATCCCTGTGGGATGTAAATACCACTTTGTCTTGGGCTTCTGCCTCTGTAGTGCTGGGGTTACAGACCTGTGCCACTGGCAGACCTGGTGTTTGAGTAAAGTAAAACATATTACTCCATTAAAATGAAAACTAAATGTCTTTTTTTTCCCCAAAGGGCTTTAGAAAATCATTTATTTGTGATGTGATGTTTGAAATGATGGCATGGCATAGTATAGAATGCAGTTGTTTCACTTAGCTCACTGGCGTTCATAGCTGTTCATGTAGCTGTGCGCACTGAGAAACTTCCTTCATAGTTGTACTAATGCATTAAGTAAGGCTGCTGCTTTTCTTTGGCTATGTTGTAATAAAGGCCGCTTGTTTGCTTTCCCGGCCGCCCAGACTCCCAAAATAATCATACAGAAACTATATTACTTAAATCACTGCTTGGCCAATCACTTAGGAGTATTGCTAGTTAGCTCTTACATCTAGTATTAACCCATTTCCAGTATTTTAAATTTTACCATGAGGTTCGTGACCTACCTGCAAGGTTTCAGCATGTCTATCTCTGGCGGCTCCATGGCTTCTCCTCAACTCCGCCTTCCTTCTCCCAGCATTCAGTTTAGTTTTCCCCGCCTACCTAAGTTCTGCCCTATCAACAGGCCAAGGCAGTTTCTTTATTCACCAATGGTATCCACAGCATACAGAGGGGAATCCCACATCATGTGTACTGCGTGTTCCTGTGTATGTGTGTGCACATGTGTATCAAGGCCAAAGGTTGATGCCTTCCTTGACTGCTTTCTGTTTTATTTTTTGAGACCCAGCATCTCTTTTTCTATCTTTGTCTCTGTTTCCCCCGCCCTCCTCCACCAGGTGCTTTCTTACTTAGCTAGATTGGTAGGTCAGTGAACTCGGAATCTTTCACCTCTGCTCCCCTAGTGCTTGGATAACAGGCATGTGCTGCCACATCCAGCTTTTTACGTTGGTGCTAGGAATGAAATTCATACTCTCCTGTTTTCAGGACAAGAGCTTTACACACTAAGCTCTGTTTGTTTATTTTCTATAGCCATGTGGGCAGATGTGTGCCTATTGATCTAACAGTGCTTGGCTTAGATTATAAGATCCTGAGAATCAGAACTTGTCATTCAATTCAATCTTGAATCAAAGAGATATTTAGTAAGTATGCTCCCTAGTTATAGCTCTGCCTGAAAGCAAGGCACATGCCACAGAATCACAAGGCAGAGATTGACTCTAACACAGAGGGGAGACACACATTTTATAGTGTTCCCTGTTCTCATGAAAAAAGAACTGTGTATAGCCAAGAAAAACTGTAACAGAGCTTCTGTAAAGCAAAGGACATGGTCAACAAGACAAAACGACAGCCTACAGAATGGGAAAAGATCTTCACTAACCCCACATCAGACAGAGGTCTGATCTCCAAAATTTACAAAGAACTCAAGAAATTGGACATCAAAAGATCACATAATCCAATAAAAAAAATGGAGTATAGACTTAAACAGAGAACTCTCAACAGAGGAATCTAAAATGGCTGAAAGACACTTAAGGAAATGTTCAACATCCTTAGTCATCAGAGAAATGCAAATCAAAACAACTCTGAGATTCCATCTTACACCTGTAAGAATGGCCAAAATCAGAAACACCGATGACAACTTATGCTGGAGAGGTTGTGGGGGAAAGGGAACACTTCTGCATTGCTGGTGGGAATGCAAGCTGGCACAACCCCTTTGGATGTCAGTGTGGCGATTTCTCAGAGAATTAGGAAACAACCTTCCTCAAGACCCAGTAATACCACTTTTGGGTATATATCCAAAGGATGCTCAATCGTGCCACAAGGACATGTGCTCCACTATGTTCATGGCAGCTTTATTTGTCATAGCCAGAACCTGGAAACAACCTAAATGCCCCTCGATTGAAGAATGGATAAGGAAAATGTGGTACATTTACACAATGGAGTACTACACAGCAGAAAAAAATAACGACATCTTGAATTTTGCAGGAAAATGGATGGAACTAGAAAACATTATTTTGAGTGAGGTAACCCAGACACAGAAAGACAATTATCACATGTACTCACTCATAGGTGTTTTTTAAACATAAAGCAAAGAAAGCCAGCCTACAAACCACAATCCCAGAGAACTTAGACAACAATATGGACACTAAGAGAGACTTACATAGATCTAATCTACATGGGAAGTAGAAATTATAAAAAGACAAGATCTCCTGAGTAAATTGGGAGCATGGGGACCTTGGGGCAGGATTGAAGGGGTAGGGGAGAGGCAGGGAGGGGAGCAGAGAAAAATGGAGAGCTCAATAAATATCATGGAAAAAAATTTAAAAAAAAAGAAAAACTGTAACAGATACATGGTTACACATGCTGACTGTTCCACCTTGGTTTTCTATTGTGCGTTCCTCATCACACCATAAGCACAAACGCATGTGTGCTTTGAGGAGTTACCATACAAAGTTCTTTTCAGCTTTATGGATGGTGCATTTTTACTCTCACCTCTGTCACCTCATCTCTAGGGTCTATTAGTACAAATTAAAGGGAAAAATAATTAGATATTCACTTAAGCCTCCTCAGATAGACACATATATGCATACCCCTCTCCAGCCCTCAGTCATGGTCCCCCAGCCAGGACACTGTTGGTGACCATGTTTACTGAGCAGGCTAGAAGCATCTACTCTGGGTCCTCACAGGTTAGTGGCCTGCACAGGGCAGCCTTAGATCTGCATCATGGCTTCTTTAGCTGCTTATCTGCCACCCAAACCTCAGGGGACTCTGTCATGAGCACAGGAGGCTATTCTTTTTTTTTTTTTTAACCTGGGAACTCAGTACTCTTATTGTTTATTTATTTATTTATTTATTTATTTATTTATTTATTTATTTATTTATTTATTTATTTATTTAGTATGCAGTATTCTGTGTGCATACATACATGCACCCCAGAAGAGGGCACCAGATCTCATTACAGATGGTTGTGAGCCACCATGTGGTTGGTGGGAATTGAACTCAGGACCTCTGGAATCAGAGTCAGTACTCTTAACTGCTGAGCCATCTCTCCAGCCCCCGGAACTCAGCTTGTTTATTATATACAGCACCAAGGAGGAGGAAATAGATGCAGATGTAGATAATTTAAAACATTTCCTAGAATGTGGGGAGCAAATGAAGTCCTAAGTGAATGTATGTTATTGAAATGAGTAGGGCCAGGTAAAGGACCCCAATGCCTGAGACACATGGGCATGCTTCCCCTGGTCTAAGCACACATATTGACACTGTATGCATAAACTATCAGTGGCAGCTTCTTCATCCCAAGTGACTACAATCTGAGGCTTATTCCCTGAAAACTAAATGTTACTTTAGAGGACAGAAAGAGAGCAGAGAGCAGTTACTGTGAGATAAGATTTGAGTTCAGTGACCGGGCGTTGGTGGCATGGGCCTTTAATCCCAGCACTTGAGAGACAGAGGCAGGTGGATCTCTGTGAGTTCAAGGCCAACCTGATCTACAGAGCTAGTTCTAGGATAGCCAGTACTACACAGAGAAACCCTGTCTCCAAAAACAAAACAAACAACAAACATTTGAGTTCAGATGTTAACTGTCTAGCAAACCAGTCATGGCAGTACATGCCTGTAATCTTAGCATTTAGGAGGTTGAGGCAGGGGGATTGCAAGTTCCAGGCTCATCTGGGCTTCTTATTAAGACCCTGTCTGGAGGGTGGGAGGAGGTGAGGAGGATAGGAAACAGCTATCTAGCATTTGTACAGGTAATGAGCTTCCTGTTCTTGGAAGGATCCCAGAAGAGGCTACTGACTGGAAGAGATTCCTTCCCTGGTAGTTATCTTCTGGGTTGCCTTTTGTGCTAGGATACTACTTCATTGACTGAGTTCTTAAGTTTGAGCCCTCTATTTGATTCTTGGGAGACCCAGGGTTATGTATATGCTAAGCAGGTACTATGTCACCAAGCCACATCCCAAGTTCCAGATTCCCCCTATACTAAGGCCATTTATGCAGCATTTTTAAGAAATGCACAATATCCACAAACCAGGCAGTGGTGGTGCATGCCTTTAATCCCAGCCTTGGGAGGCAGAGACAGGTGGATTTCTATGAGTTCAAGACCAGCCTGGTCTACAGAGTGAGTTCCAGGACAGCCAAGGCTACACAGAGAAACCCTGTTGAAAGACAACCACAAAAAAAAGCGAGAGAGAGAGAGAGAAGAGCTGTACAATATCCTCAAAAGAAAGTCTTGTGACCTTGGGTGGGATCTTGGGGAATGAGTCACGGAAGAGGTAGAGATAAGGGAGCTGCATAACCACTGAGTGTGGAAAAGTCCCTAGAGGTTTGAGAAACAGAATGGTCTGCTGTGGGTGAGTTACTGGGTTCCCTGGAAGAGGCTAGAAGTGACTGGTGGGTTTTCCCTCCACACAGCATCTGCTGAAGGAAGAAGGGGAGAAGAGCTGGTGCTTGCTAAACACTTAGCACAGGTCAGTTAGCTGTTCTGTGTGCACCAGGCCTTCTGGCAGCCCTAGAGATGGTGCAGTAACATCCCCATTTTATGGTGTCAGACACACTACCTTTGCACAGCAGGGCTAGTCCCATTTTATAGATGAGGAAAACAAGGCATATTTAAATGCTTTGCCCTGTGTTACAGAGCTGGCAAGAGGCAAAAATTAGAATTCAAATCCAGAATCCAGTGGAATATATTCTCTCTGTGTCTTTCTCTCTCCCTCTGTCTCTTTCTCTGTCTTTGTCTCCCTCGTGTGTGTGTGTGCATGCATGTGCATGCTGCCATCATGCATATGGTCAGAGGACAACTTTGGATGTTGGTCTTTATCTTCTGTCCTGTTCTTTTACTGTTTTCTGCTGTGTATGACAAGCTAGCTGGTCTGCAAGCTTCTGGAGACTTCATCTCAGCCTCCTGTCTCCCTGTAGAAACATGCTGGGATTACAGATAGCTGCATTACTGCTGTGGACTATTAGCAGTGGACTATTAGGTAGGCTCTGGGGATCCATACTCAGATGATCAGGATCATGTTCCAAGCGCTGAATTCCCTGAGCCATCTCCTGAATCCTGAGTGCTTTTGTTACATTTTTAAAAAACAACTTATTTGGTATTTGTGTGTGTGTGTGCGCACGCACACATGCACGTGCTTTCATGAATTTATGTGCATCACAAGTGTGTAGGAGCCCATAGAGGCCAAAATTGGGTGTTGGATCCCCTAGAACTGGGGTTATAGACAGTTGTAAGCTACTGTGTGGGTGCTGGGAATTGAATCCAGATCCTCTAGAAGAGCAAAAGCACTCTTAACCATTGAGCCATCTCTCCAGTCTCTGATTTTGTTAGTTTTACCATACAAACAGCATTGACTTATACCCAGTAGCTTTATGCTATTAAATTCTATGTGAGTTTTGTTTTGAAACAGTATCACGCTGTAGCCCAAGCTAGCCTTGAGCCTATGGCAGTTCTTCTGTTTCTCCCTAGAACTTGACAGCCATGAGCCACCGCGCCAGACTCATGTCTGCTATGACGGAAAGAGGGAAGAGTAAGGGTGTGGAGGGTGAGAGTTTGGTTCTTGACTCCACCTGCCTTGGGACTGTTCCAGGGGCTGCCAGGCTCCCCAGCCTCGTAGTGGGGCTTGAGCTTTTGTCGGAAGAGTTGGGTGAACATCTTCACATCAAGGAAACTGTGTTTGGCAAAGCCCGGAGATGGGAATGTGCCTGGCCCTTTTTTGAGTTATTGTCACCAGTGTGATGGGTTGAGTCATCAGTAAGGAGCCAGTGGGCCAGCTGCCCTTGTTTGGCCTGACTTAATGAGCAGTGTTTGTGCATGAGTGATGTGTTGTCAGATGAGGGGCACACCAGAGAATGGTCATGTGACTCGCCTGGAATCCTTCCCCACCTTCCCTGCGGCTATAATGGTGAAATCCAAAGCCTCCCACCCTGTCAGACTCCATCACCTCTGAAGCTTCACCACCAACCTCCAACTTGGAATGTAACTCCACAATATTTCCTTGACTGTCTCCTAGTCTCCATCAGTGTGGCCTGCCCATTCCTTCATTGTTATTTTACTTTATTGTGTTCTGAAGCATGAAGGTAAGGACTTAATGTGAAGGAAGCATTCTACTACCGAGCTACGTCCTTGCCCTTGTTTCTTTGAGACAGAGTCTCCCTGTGTAGCCCAGTTTGGTTTTGAACTTGTAACCCTGGTCTTAGCCTCCAAGTGCTAGAATTTCAAGCATGTATCACCATGCTCAGCTAGGGCTGGGTTCTCATGTCACCACCTCCAGGGAGTCTCCCATGGCTTCTCACTTACTACATCAGTTGCACCTGCTTGTGCCCTCCCAGCTCATTCTAAATTCCCGCCATAGCACTGTGTGTATGTGTGGGAGGGGGAACAGTTATCCAGCCCTGAGAATGCCAAGTACTCGCTCTGTGACTGAGCTACACCCCAGCCCCCACATTTCTTTTTATAACTTTATTTTCTCTGATTACATACTCAAAATTCTCACTGATCAGAAATACATCATCTAGTATGTAAAAGCTCACATCCTACAGAGAGCTACTAGGTTTATTTATTTCTCCTTTTTTCCCCCATATGTAGACTATGTATCAAAATGAGATCATACTGTTGGTAGATATCTTGTTATTTTACTTGGTGAAGACTTGTATACTTGGAATTAAGATCTACTGCTTTCCTTTTGTGGCTGTGTGGTATTTCATTCTGTGGCTATATCAAAATCCGTTTAACCAGCTCCCCTCTTTCTCTCTGCTTTCTTTTTCTTTTTTTAAGGTGGGTTACAGAAGAGGGATAATCCTTGGAATTGAACCTGGGCCTTGCACAGTTGAGCAAATACTCTGCCACTGAGTTACAGTTCTAGTCCTAATCAAGCCAGTTTTTTGTGTTGTTTGAGATTGGTATGTGTGCATGCATGTGTGTGGGTGTGTACACGCGTGCATGTTAGACCACTGCATAGCTCAGACAGGCCTAGGACTTGAACTCTTCCTGCCTTTGCCTGAGTGCCAGATTTACTTGTGAACCATCATAGCAGATTCGGCTCCACTCTGTCAGACTTTTGGACTTGTGGCAGCCTTTGCTGCCTTCTCACGTCAGACAACATTTTATACACACACCTTTGTGCCCTTTACAGCAGTGCTTTTTCAGGCAATTCCCTAGAGTGGGATTGCTGAGTCAGAGGGTGTGAACATTTAAAATCACAATAGCCATTTCCATGTTACCCTTTCTGGAGTTGTACCACAACAGCATAACTAAAATGTGCCCCTCCCCAGTCCTGCCTTTCCTTTGGCACAGCCTTAGGAGTCAATCATGTGGTCATTCTGCTCCTGAGACCATCAGCTTCATAAAGGGTACGGCTCCCTGTTTGCAACTACATTCTGAATGTGAGCACAATGCCTGGTATACAGTAGGCAGTTAATAAGTGCTGGCTCATTGAGTTGGTAAGGGAGTGTGGATGGAGATTTGAGTGTGAGGAAAGCCCTCTGTGTGTGTGTGTGTGAGAGAGAGAGAGAGAGAGACAGAAACAGAGAGACAACCCACTGCAGGCTTTGAGATAGGGACCTAGTAGGTGTCAGAAGTCTTGACTGGTACTTCCTGCTATAGGAAGTCCACAGTCCTTGTCCTTCATGCTCCTGCTTCAGCTGTTTAAGCTGTGTACTTACCTTCTGTTTATTTTCTCATCTGTGCCTAACTTCTTCTGAAGCTCCTTAAGAAACCGTCCCTAGGGCTGGAGTGTGATGTAGCTTAAACAAGACTCTGAGTTCCAGCTTCACCAAAAAGGAAAGAAAGAAAGAAAGAAAGAAAGAAACTCTTTCATGTGGGCCTTCCTCCCTTTGCCTAGAAAGACGTCCCTGTTTCCAGGTGCTATTCAGAAGCCCACCAAGTTTCCCTTCTCAAAGCCTGCAGTCTTCAGCTCCCCACACATGGCCTTCTCCGTCTCTGTCCTCTCACCCCCTTACAGACTTAATTAGCAAACATCCTCCAGTGAAGTTTTTCCTTGGCATGGATGCCTTTGTGTTACATGAGGAGTGGGCCTGTTTTTTTGTCCCAGCCACCCTTGGCTGTGTCCTGTTGCCCGGCTCCCGGTCGCACGGCTAGCTTATACCCAAAATAATTACACAGAAACTGTATTCATTTAAAACACTTCCTGGCCCATTATATCTAGCCTCTTCTTGGCTAACTCTCACATCTTGCTTTAACCCGTATCTAGTAATCTGTGTATCAAGTCGTGGCTTACCAGGAAGATTCTAACCTACGTCCATCTCAGGCCGGAGATTCATTGCCTCTGCCACACTTCCCTTCTTCCCAGCATTCTGTTTTGTCTACTACGCCCACCTAAGGACTGCCCTATCAAAAGGCCAAGGCAGTCTCTTTATTAACCAATAAAAGCAACCCAAATACAGAAGGACCTCCTACACCACCTTTGTTCACTCCATCCTAATTTTCATATGTCCCTCACCTCAGTTCTTTGAGAGTATACCAGGGATTTGGTCACACATGGCAGGCCTCTTCGGAGTACCAATGCACATGGACCAGTGAGCAGACAGATAGAATGAAGAATATCAATTCAATATTTTTAGGGCTGAATAGGTGTAAAGTGTTGCAAAGCTAGCTGGGTTGTGGTTTGGAAGAAGGAAAAATGGGAGAACCAAAGAATTTAGTAAAAGGGATGTGTGGGGCCACAGGCACAAAGAACCATAAGATGACAGCCCACTGATGGAAGTGGCAAGACCAGAAGAGGAAGCTGGGGTGGGGAAGAGGTCTGGATTTGAGGAGCTGCTGAGGGGTTGCTGCTCTTGACTTCTAGGTGAGGAGATCCAGCTGCCTATGCAGGGCTCAGGCCTAGAGATGGCAGAGGGTGACATTGGCAGAGCAGTGAGATGGGATCAGTTCTCCCAAGGCTGTGAGCATAGGACCTTGAGCCATGATGTCATATGTACAGAAGGCAGGAGGAAAGATTGGCCTAAGCCCACCGTGTGGCCCCAGAAGCCCGAGGACTTTGAGAAAACCAGAGGGCAGGGGTCATACTGGCTTTTCTCTAGAGAGAAGGGTATGGAACAAGGCTGAGCAGTCAAAGTAGGAAGGAAACCTAGGTCTGGGGCCTTCTTGAACATTTGAGAGGGAAAGGGAGGGAACACCCTGGGGATTTGTGAGTCACTTCCCCTCCAGAGGGAGGACTGAGGGCCTGCGAATGGAGCCTCTGTGTCCACTGAAGGGGTCATTTTTGTTACTCACTGGAATTTCCAACCAGTTTGAGTGGGTGGGGTAGTTTAAGCCTTGGATGTTTGGGGAGCAGCTTCTGTGAGGCTCAAGGGTTTAGGGAAGAAGTGGGTGCTGAGTAGGACTGTGGAGAAGTTAAGGTACTCTAAAATTAGGCTGCTTCAAGGTAGCTCAGGTTCTCTTGGATTGGCAGTAGAGACATGGACCATATCGTCCTGTGTTGCCCACTGCTCTGGCCAATTTGAGCACTGCATGCTGTGCATGTAGAGCCCTCGGGGTATAAGGCAGAAGGACCTGTAACTCGGGGCCCTGAGCTGGCACATTTGTGCCCTAGGGAATGCCCAGCCTGGCTGTTCCCAAACCAAATGAGGGATTGTGGCTTAAGAGGGCCCTTCAGATATCTGGCTATTTATAACCCAGTCAGAGCAAAACTGGACCGAGAGAGAAAGCAGTGGATGGTGGGGAGGAGATGCCTTTGCAGGGCATTGGTGGGACAGCCCTGGACTGGCCCAGGCCCCAGATAGCCCATCACACCTTTCTCAGACTGTTTCAGTTTTGCTGGCAGGACGGAGCCTGTATCTGGTGAGGGCACATTTTCTATTATTGGCAGAATGACAAGAGCCTCCTCTGGACTTCAGAGTTCCAGAAAAATTTTTTAAGGAGTAGGATAAGAAACTATACTCATTCCCTTTCATTTCCCCTCCCTCTTGGCAGCTCCTCAGCCAAGGTGCCCAGTGGAGTTGAGAGGAGTTGGCATGGTGGGTCCCAGCTGGGATGGTTTGCCTTCCTTTGGAAATGGCCTCAGCAGTTTGACTCGGCCGCCATATGGTTGCCACTGACAAGCGAATGTGTTGTATACGAAAGGCTGGTCATAAACGGCACATGAGATTTTGATGGACAGATTCAGAAACTGCACCACCTGATTGGTGGCACCTGTTACACAGATTTACAAAGATAAAGTAGTGGTAGATTGGTATATGAAGCCGAATTTTATTCCAAGCTGCCAAATCTTCTGAGAGGAGATGGGACAGAGGGACCCTTACGGGAAACTCCTCCCACATAACCACAGCTAACAACCAATTGCAAGAATAAAGGCAGTGTGGCCATCCTTAAGCCTAGCTCAGAGCAAAGATGTGGTTTACAGTGTGCTGTGCTTGTTTTTTTTTTTTAAATGTAGATTACTTGCTTTCATTTTAAAGTCAGGAGATTTTATCTAACCATTCATATTTTCCCTTGTGTATGGTGACACAGGATGACCTACAGAGCTGGTTCCAGGATGGCCAGAGCCACACTGAGAGATCCGCTCTCAAAAACAACTGTAGGGAGCTGGAGACATGGCTCAGTGGTTATAAGCACGTGCTATTCTTGCAAAGACCTGGGTTCAGTTCCTAGCACCTACATGGTGGCTCACAACCATCTGTAACTACTGTTAAGGGGATTTGAACTGGATCTGATGCCTTTTGACCACTGGTAGCATGAGACACACAATTGGCACACATATCCACCCCCTAACCCCCCCCATTCACACACACAGTGGGGGATAGGGAAAGGGAGAAAGGCAGGCAGGCAGGCAAAACAATCATACACGTACAGTAAAAAAGAAAAACAACAAAAAGAACAAACAAGTCTAGCTTGGCTACGTACAGAGATCCTGCCTCAAAACAAAACTAAAACCATAAAGAATACAGATTTTGCAAACTTGAGCCTGTATTGCCTTTGGGGAACATTAATTGGCTGGAGCTGCCGTGGTTTCTTCAGCTCCTTTAGGTCCTCTGCGGCTCTGTGCTTGCCCTACCTGAACTTTGAATGAGTGCTAAAGATGTGCCCAGGGTTAGTTGCCTTGGATGTTGACTTGTGAAAGAGTTGCTGCAGCTGGCCCTAGACTCCTCCCCCACTGGGGGGTGTGTCTCTTAGGGTCAGGGAGAGCCTGGATGTGAGCCTCGCCCTCTGCATGGATTTGGAATGTGGAAGACACTGAGGGAAGCAGTCTGGGAGCAGGGAGGGTGGGTAATGCACCTGTCCTAGATTGTGTGTCCTGGCCTTGTAGGGCTGGCCCTCCCTTTGTGAGGCGCAGAAATACTCCAAGAAAGTGGCGTTGCCAGTAGCACCTGACCTTGATGTAGCTCCCAGGTGGTTCCCGGTGCCCAGTGACCCTGTCTGGCATTATGCTCCGGTTGGGCATAGAGCAGGCCAGTACCTTCCTGTACAAGTACAAAGCCTCCTTCACTCTACCGTGGTGCAATGGCAACTGCGGTTTCTCACCGGCAGTGGGCCTCCCCTCTGCGAAGGTGCTGGAGCCTGAGGCCGGGGTACGAAGGGGGCTCTGGCTTGTGACATCCCATGGGAACCTAGACTGAGTGGATGAAGGGTGGCTTCTGGGGGAAGCCTCTCTGCTGCGCCCCCTTGCCCAAGGGCTCCGGCGGCGAGAAGTTGTAAATAAAGCTTGTCTCTGGGAAGCAGACCTCCCCCTGCGCTCGCCCGGCCTGTCTGCGGCCTCCTCCCTCCCTCCTCCTCCGCTCCAGAAGCCTCCGCCAGCCGCTCGCCCGCCCGGTGACCACAGAAGGAACGAGCAGCTCCACCTCGCAAGTCAAGACGTGCGTTTCCTGTGCTTTTGGAGCAATCGGGCCTCCGGGTCCAGAAAGGGCGGGCTCTGTGTGGCCGGCAGCGCAGCGGCAGGGCGCCTGGACGAGCCCGGCAGCGGGCCTAGGGCGAGCAGAGCGGCGCCTGAGGAAAGAACGGACCGCGGAGGGTGCTGGCTGTCGCCCCTGCCCTGCATTCGTCCACGAGCCGCTTCCCGGAGGCCCCGCTTCCCCTTTCGCAGGGTGGGGACGCGCGGGAGGCGGGCCCGGCGCGCAGGACGGCTGGAAAGCGGCAGCAGGAAAAGGTTCATAATGGAGCCTTTCATCGCGAGCCGGTGGCCAGGTGCCAGGACCGACTCCGCGGAGGCCAACATGCTGGTGTAGGCCTGCCCTGAGCTCTTCCCCTCCCGCCCGTCCCCTGCCTGCCTCCCTCCCTGCTGGGGCGCGCGCGGCTGCTGCTGCTGCTGCCGCCGCCGCTGCCACCGCTGCGTGGACCCTGCTTCCTGTTTGCCCTCTGCAGCTCTGGCTGCCATGGAAGAGGAAGAGGAGGCAATAGGCTTTTTGGACAAGGTTCTGGAGGATGAAGATGTGTTTCTCCTGGAGGAGTGTGAACTGGGAACCCCGACCAGCCCTGGTTCAGGGTCCCCCTTCTTGGTGGCTGTGAAGGTGGGAATGTGACACGCCCTGGATGCTTGTGGGGAGGGGGCAGGGCTGGCAGCTCTTGACTGATGCTGAAACCGTGTTTGGAGAGAAATGGCTGATGTGTGCACAAGCCTCATGGCTGAGTGGAAGAGCCCAACTCAGCATGAGATGGGCTGGTACGTTCCTGCCAGAGGATTGAGGGCTATGCTCTCTCAGCAGCTGTTCTTGAGGGAGAGGTGGAGTGCCTGCTTGCCCTGCACCAGTTGTCCTCAGGGGCAGTGACTGCTGGCTTTCCCCTCAGTCAGCTGTGTTAGGGGATCTTTTTGGCTGTGACATGAGTCACCTGGTGGCCTGTCACTGATGTGAGTCTATTGCCCCCAGAGGAGCCGACTGACTTGAAACTGGTGGGCAATAATTTATTGTTTCCGTGGCAACCAGAGGATAAGGGTATTTGTAAAGTGTGGCCATGGGAGCTACCCCTTTTCCAAGGAGGAAACTGGCGACTTGGTGCGTCTTGACTAATGCAAGTGGTCATTTAGGAAGATCAAGAGTCTGAGGTCACTTGGGCTTTCTTGAAGGAAAATAATTGAATCAGCTGGAGAAGGGGCGGGAACAACTGTCAGGTAGGTAAGCATTTTCCCCAAGGTGGGCAGAGGCAGGACCGGCCCACTTCCTCTAGGGTTGTAACCCTGCAGCAGAGCTGCTAGAGAGCTAGATCAGGAGGGAAGGGGCTGTGCCAATAGTTTGCCTTCTTCCTTGTCCGTCCTTTCCCCTGGGAATACCAGCTCCGGCCTGGAGAAATACATTGGTCTTTCACCTACACCTACCTTTAAGAACTTTAGCCACAGCCTGTCGTTTCTCTCTTTTCTGTCGGGGGGGGGGGGGCCTGTGAGGACTGTAGCAGGGAGTATGCACACTGCAGAGCCAGCTACCTAACCACATGGGCCCCAGAGGGTGTGGTGTTCAATGCATTACCAGGACTAGGTGTCTGAGACTCCGTGAGTCTTCCCTTACCATAGGATGATCACAGCCTCACCCTACCCACACTCTGGTGTGGCTCCAAGAAGGAACTAATGGATACTAAGAATAGACTGCAGACCCGGGTTAGGTAGGTGGCAGATATGTGGGGTTGGGGTGGAGCAGTGATGCAGACTTGGGTGGGAGCTGCAATGGGATCCTGGCACCTCATCTCTATTTGGTAATCTGGTGCCAGTTTAAAGCACTGGATTAAGTCATGTCCCTCGTTGGACCCACAAAACCTCTGTACTTAGGTTTTCCAGTCTTCCCACCAGTCTGTCTATGATCCAAGAAGCGTGCTGGGAGTTCAGCAGTCATGGGATGACCATCGATAAGGTTCCCGAAGAACCCCCAGGCCCTGCAGCACAGGTCTCAATAACACTCATGCTGCCTCCTAGGCACATCTTTCCTCTGGGTCGTGGTATAAAACTTCATCGTGCTCATTGCTGACCACTGCGTCGTACTGGGCGTATGACTGGGACCAGTGAGAATTTTTAGAATGACTGAAGTTTGTTGGGACACACAAAAGCTATGCCAGGTTCCTGACCTTCTTTGATAGGTGGCACATGGTTGCCAAAGGGGTCCTGGACACACAGCATACCTGAAATCATCCTTCCTCCCAGGTCCCATGATGCCTGGATAGAGCCCTCCCTTACCCTCCCACTTCTCTTCCCTGCTTCCGTGTTTCTGGAGTTAGCTTCAGCCTGGGAGCTTCTTGCTCATCTGTAATACCTCTCTAACACCTGTTTCCTCCATCAGGCTTGGCCTTAGCCCAGGGCTGCGGAGAAGTGGAAAGCAAGCCCATCATTTCATTCAACAAGTGCTGTCAGGTTGTGTTCTAGCCTAAGCACTCCCCCTGGCAACGTGGAGGAGACAAGTGAACAAGGCATGGTCCTTCCTCCCAGAGTCAAGGATCAAGTTCACAGTGGATAGATAGGAAAGTGAAGTAAGAAAGCACTCAGGCCGTGAGAAGTGTTCTGGTCAGAGACTATCAGCATCCAGGTGTGGTGGTTATTGCCTGTAATACTAGCCTTCAGGAGGTTGAGGTAGGAGAAACACCAGGAGTTTAAGGCCAGCCTGAAGTACATAGTGAGTTCCAAGTCAGTATGGGTTATCAGTAGTTTCAGAACCATAAGCCACGTCAAAAAGGCCCTCAGATTCAGAGGAGGAGAGAGACCACTTCTGATTGAGTCAGGGCTGGACCAAGTACATGTTTGCACATGTGCAGGCACCAAAGGTGATGCTCCAGCATCCTGGCTGCAGACGGGCTTGGCTCGCTCTTCCGTGGCAGCTGGTAGGAATCCAAGGCAATTTGCTCTTTGCTATTACTTTACTTCAGGAGTACTTACCTTAAACAGTAGTTGTGCTACTGTGCGTTTGCCCAGATGCCAGCCCTATAAATCAATCCTGCTTTCGCTGTAATTTCCAAGGTGCTTCATCTTCCTAAGGGACAGATGCAAATGTGACTGGTAGTTTTCTCCAGAGCCGTAGCTGGAGCTTGCTACATCTCACGCACAACCCAGCTTCCTTTCAGGAGTTAACCATCTGTAAACTTATAATGCAGATACTGATAGCAACATCACATCCCATCTGTAAAACGGTGCATACTTTTCCAAAAAGATTTTCACACAGTTCTATTTAAAGGTAGATAGGGCTGACGGGTGGGGCCTGGTAGAAGCTGCTATTTCAAGGAACTCATTTGTCAGGAATAAAAAGCCCTTTTGTATTCCATATTAACTCTTCAGGTATTCTGTGCTTAAAGAGAATGGGTTGTCTGAAATGCCTATATTCCTGTTTGACCGTTCAGGTCTTTTCTTAGGCTCCAGCACCTTTGCAGCAGGGAGGCCCATCACCCCATTGGTGTTTCCTGAAGTATGGGCCACATAGGTGGTGATTTGAGGGACAATTTTAGGTGATTCTTTGATATATATGTTTTAAAGTTAAGTATATGTTTTTAATGTAGATGAGGAAAATTGGACCCATACATCATTCCTATGATTTGATATAAGGCTTAGGATAAAACTGCGTTTAAAAAAAATCAGTACTTAGCAGAGCATGGTAGATCACGCCTTTAATCCCAGCACTTGGGAGGCAGAGGCAGGAGGATCTCTGTGAGTTCAAGACAAGTGAGAACTTGTCTCAAAAAAAAAAAAAAAGAAAAGAAAGAAGGAAAATCAGCACTTCTGCGTTTAGTGGTACATACCTCTAATCCCAGTGCTTGGATGCTGAGGCAGAGGAGTACAAATTTGAGGCCATATAGAAGGACTCAGTCTCAAAAAAGAAAACCAGTTGGAAAGATATTAAGTAACTAACATGCCAGTGTGACAAGGCTGTAATGGTAGGACGTGAGCAACTAAGGTTCTTAAACATGTATGGAATATGTAAACCTGCTCCAAATTTTAGGTAGCAGTAAGGTAGAAGATGAAAATCTACCACCAAGAGAAGGGGCATTTGGGGAGACAAGGGACTCCGTGTACTGTACTCTCTTAGGTATGACAGGCCAGCTGTGCTGAGTGTCCCTTGGAAACTGGCATGGCCCTTGGGCAAAATGGTGCTGTCTGTAAAGTCTAAGACCCTTGCTGCTTAGCTAGTGGCTTTTCAGCACAGCTAGAACCGGCCCCGCCTGCTCAGCCCTCTCTGTTGCCTTGGAAAAGATAAAGGGCGTGGAAAGATTGTTTCTTGACTTGGCCTAGAACCAAACCTTAGGAGGCTTTATTTAGCCCCTGAATGCTGCGGAAGCCCAGGCCAGAGCTGGCCACAGCTTTTCCATAGATGCTACTGTAGTGACCTGGGGGTCTGGAGATGACAAGCTTTCAGCCTAGCAGACTGTAAATTTCTGGGGATAAAGGGGTTCACTAGGGCTGCAGTTTGTAAGCCCTGGTTGGAAAGAAAGAGATGGCACCCCTCCTGTGTTGGGGAAAGGCTAGCTGTGTGTCAGAACCCAGGGGCTTCGGTGCACATGGGCATCTCTGGAAAGCATGCCAAGAATAACCATCTCCGCGTTTGTTACCAGTGTCCAGCATGTAGTAGCGAAGGAGCAAATGAATGCTGAGCCCTGGTATTTTAGAAACAAGCAAATCCCCCATAAGGACTAAAGAAACAGTTGTCAATTTACAGCTATTTGTTTGTTTGTTTGAAGTTTATTGAGTACATCGCAAGAGGGCAGAATGTGGGCAGTAACTCAAGAACCAGGTGCAGCTATTTCCAGATTGTCCCAACGCAGAAACATATATGATCTCGAGAAATCCGTCCCTTGTCCAAAGATGGAAGTCTCTTCAGTGCTAGCTGTTAGTCAGATTTACAGAGCTTAACTTAACATCACTAAATTCTCAGGTGCCTACACCCCATCCTAGTTTGAATTTTAGGAGTGTAGCCTAGCGAGGGGACTCTTGGGGGTGACTGATTATTACCTTTTAAGAGTGAGTCTCCCAGATCTCATTTCAAAAAACCAGTCTTAGGGATAGGATTATGAGGTGAGGGTCTTGTTAAGATTAGGAGGCAGAGGGTCTTGCTCCAGGGTGAAAGGCTTCCTCAGAGCAGGGCATGCAGATCCAGATCTCCAGAATCTAAGGAGCACTGAGGAGCTCACCTCTCTACAAGATGTTTGCCAAATGCTCAGGTAAATCCTTGGATGCCAGGAACAAGCGAGGAATATAGGGGAGCAGTGGTTTCCAGCACGGAGGGCAAGTGCAGGTCAAGTTTGGGAAGCAGCTGGCGGGGGTGGAAGGGATCGGGGAAGCACTGTGCATCTGACTTGAGGGCTGGAGCCCTGTTGCAAACTCTAATCCTCTAATCGATACTCCAGTGTGTGTTAGAGGCCGGGCTGTCTCTCCAGGCAGCCATTTGCACTCTCTGTGCCTCAGGGCCCTTATGGTTACACCTACCAGATTGTGAGATGCCAGTGAGGAGCACTTAGCACAGGTCCTGGTAGTTGTGAAACCGTCAATAAATAATTGCCCTTCCTTAGCGTGGGGTTTGCACTGGGTTCCTACTGCTGCCGAAACAAATCAGCACAACTCACAGCTAGAAACATCCCTGATTTAGTGTCTTGCTTAGCTTCTGGACGCTTTCAAAGATTAAATCCATTTCACCTTTCCCCTATATTCCCCGGCTACAGGTCCCATTCTCTAGCCAGCAATTTAGCCACCCCCCACCTCGTTGTCACATTGCCTGCTCTCTTACTTCCCTCTATAAGGATCCTCTGACTCTTAAGGGCCCACTTAGGAATCTTCTTATATTTAATCATATTCACCGAGTCCCTTAGTAACACCGTCTTAGGTTTGAGGGAGCAACATGTGGACATCTCTGTGGAGTCGTCGTTCTCTTTACTTTAGGGTGAGATAACAATTCAGACAGTTGGGGGCCAGGCAGCCTTCAGGCATTTGAACTACTCAGGAAAGGGTGTGAAGAATACTCCTTCAGAAAGCCGTCAGGGACACTGGGGTGGGTTTTCTTTGTGGCTTGAGAGGTTTCTGGTGGCTTGATAAACTTTTCTAGCTTACATTAAGGGTACACATTTGATGCCCAGAAGGGAGCTATTGAGACAAAAGGAATGTAAGTACAAGCTTGGAAAAGGTATAGGGAGGGAGGAAATCATCCCAAGGGTGAAAGATGGAGGAGTTGGTATGGAGGAGTTGGTATGGAGGACCTGGGGTGGGACCTCCTCTGCCTCTTTATAGTCTCCGTTGTTTCTCTTGTTTAATGGGGGAAATTTAGAGCCCATTTCAGTGTGGTGCTTGAGGGCCAAAAGGCAAGTATGGAGGGGGGTTAGAGCCTTTTTTAGTAGCGGTCAGATGTGATGTGGGATGGAGGCTTGGGGAAGAAGAGTGCAATGCAGTTGTTGCAAAGGCCTGAGGGAGATCACCCACTAGCCAGGCAGGTACCATCAAGGCTGTGCAGGTTTTAGGTGCTGAGGCTGGGGGAGGAAGTGAGACTTCAGCTGTGCTGTGAAGAAGAGGTGTCATTTAGCCAAGAGAAAAATGCATCAGGCACCATCAACAGGGAAAACCCAGCTTCAGGGACTGAGCATGCTAGCTTTGGCTCTGGAAGAGATTGGGAGTTGGAGAAGACCCCGAGGCCACAGCGGGTATTTAAGTAAGATATGCTGCAGCCCAAGTCGCAATTTATGTCCTCTTTATTTATCTTTGTTTCTTTCTCTGTCTTTTTCTCCTACTAGATTATAAACCAGGCAACAGCAGACACATGGCTTTGCTTGTTTCCTTTTGTAGCCATCGAGGCTGCCATGCGTTCGTTCAGTAACTGGTGTCGTCCCCCGTCCCCCAGACAGGGTTTCTCTGTAACTTTGGAGCCTGTCCTGGAACTAGCTCTTGTAGACCAGGCTGGCCTTGAACTCACAGAGATCCACCTGCCTCTACCTCCTGGGATTAAAGGTGTTTGTTGAATGGACAGATAAATGAACCTATCTCTCCTAATTGAATTTTGTAGTATTTATATTAAGTCTTTTTTAAAAAGATGTTCTTGAGAGATTGACCTTACTGCAATTGGCTGGAGAGAGGGAGAATTCAGAGGTCAGTTAGAAAAACTTAGGTGGGAGGAACCAATCCTGGAGATAGCCAAAGAAACTTCCAAACATGGCAGAGGGGAGGGAGAAAGACTGGAGAGCAGCCAGGAATAAAGCTTGAGGGTTCTACATGGTGAAAATTAGATGTTTTTCACTGAAGGTAAATTTTTAACACTCGCTCTGTACCAACCATTGTGCTGGTTGGTGGCATCAGGTTGAACAAGGCATGATTGATACCACAGGGAACAGGAATTCAAGAGGGAGGGAAATCTAGCACAGGTCTGCGCCTTACATCCTAAGGAATGGCTGAGGTGAGCATGGGCGGGCCACAGCTGACACCTGTGACTGTGCTAAGTCCCTAGGACAGAAGACCTCAGCACAAGTGGCCCCAAGGCCAGGGCTCCCATACTCATATCCGTCCCATTCTCTCTAGCCCATTCTCGTTCTCTTAGTTCATAGATCACTTCCTGGGGGGTGGGAGGGGGCGTCTGTCCTTTGCTGTTCTGTCCATAACCGCACTCAACCTTCGTCATGAAAGAATGTCTATCCGCTCTTCCCTCTCCAGAGCAGATCTAAAGCAGGTCCTTGATGACCCTAGTTACCCCTGGGAAGTTCGCTAGGTAAAGCAGCAGAGGTGCTGAGAAGGCAAGGGTGGGAGAGAAACAACACAAGACGGTAGCAGGAATATGGTGGCTGCTTTTTCTTTGACATTTCAGTGTTTTCAAAAGTTTCTATAATATAGTATCTGGCACAGCATGGAGACTGATGACAACAACCTCAGCCCTTGAGATGTTGAGGCAGGGGCATTGCTGTGGGTTCCAGACCAGCTTGGACTACAGAATGGCATTCCGTGTGAAAACAGACAGCAATAATAATGCTAACCATATGACATTTTATCACCTTTGCACATGTTGGTTAAAAGAAGAGAAAAAAAACGCAGGGAGAAGGGCTGGAGAGATGGCTTGGTGGTTGAGAGCACTGGTTGTTCTTCCAGAGGACCTGGGTTCAATTCCCAGCACCCTCATGGCAGCTCACAGCTGTCTGTAACTCCAGTTTTAGGGGATCCGACACCTTCACACCAATGCACATGAAATAAATTCAAATAAATTATTTTTTAAAAATGCAGAGAGACCAGTGTCTTGAGCTTTGGCTGCTTTGTTGCAGGTGGAGGCAGGGAAGGGCCTGGAGATGCGGAGGCTCGTTCTCTCAGGCTTTCTGGCCAGTGAAGAGATCTACATTAACCAGCTGGAAGCCCTGTTGTTGGTGAGTACCTGAAGAAGGGTATTGCTCAAAAACTGCTCTTGGCACTGAAGAGGAAGGGGACCCATACAGGACAGACACACCAGTGCTCCACTGTTCACAGCTGGACATCTGCAGACTGGGTCAGTCACTGCCAGTTTTCCATGACTGTGAGAGGCAGGGAAAGACACACAGGTGTGGGAGGACAAGCACTCTCATTGATGGTGATGACTGTGACGTTGTATGACAAATTGATACAGTGCTATGTACTGTGGACACTTTGTTACCTCCCCAACCCTGTACTCTGGGTAGTGTCTACCAGTCAATAAAGCTGAGGCTTCTTCGTCATCCTGGGTCCAAGTCCTTCCTCTTCCCCAGGAAAGGAGACCATTAGCGCCATCCTGAAGGCTCTCTGTCGGGAAATGTGAGATGGAAGATGTCTGTTTTTAAAAGTGCTGTAGCTCAGAAGTGTTAGACCCGCCTGAGCTCTCGGTAAAGATGAAGGTGGTGTTGTGTGAATCAGATTGGGTGGTGACTATTAAAACAGCCTCCAGAGATAAAAGCACCACACAGATGCGTTTGCCTTTGAGGGAAGTGCTTATTAGATGCGTCTGGGTATTATGCAGAGTGATTGTGTAGTGTAAATTCTTTTCTCTGGGTGTTGTATAGTCAGATGGCATGAAATACTGTTTAAAAAAAAATCTGAAGCAGGAGGATCATCATGAGTTTGAAACCACTGTGGGCTATAAAATGAGTTCAAGCCAGCCTGAAAACCTTGTCTCAAAAAACAAAGCAAAGCAAATAGATAAAATCCCCCAGAGAATCAGAGATAAATGTTGATCAGTAGACGATGGTCCTCTTAAGTAAGGTAACGTTTGTATACTTGCAGTAATGTGAGGTATCGCTCAGTGTCTTGACATTTATGACCCAAGGAGTGGCTATTGAATTGTAAAGCTACTTTGCAGGGCACTGTGCTGAACTTGTTTCAGGGTCTCCTTGGTAAGTAATGATTTCCAAATGGGAGACAATGGCAGATAGGAGCCTGGTCTGAATCTAGAGCCAGGACTAGGACACAGCCTTACCCTGCTGTTCATGGAGGGATAGTGCATTGTAGCCACACTGTGCGTCTTGACCCCTTGGTGGGTTGTGAAAGTGCAGAGGTTTGAATCAGTATTTTAAAACAAATGGGGAAAGAGTGTTCCTGTGCATCATCAGCAATAAAGGTTAGGTGCTGTCAGGATGTGTGTGTATAGATGATGTACAGGGGCCCTTAACCTTTTATTATTGCCCCCTTCTTCCCCCTACCCCTGTCTTTTTCTCCCCTTTCTTTCTCATGCAGCCCGCAGCCCAGGCTGGTCTTGAACTACTCTGTAGCTGAGGCTAGCTCTGAACACCTGATCCTTTACCTCCACCTCCCAAATGCTAAGGTTACACTTATATGTTGGCCCACTACATTATTTCTTAAATGTTTTGTAGATTCCCCAGGTAGTGGTGGGATATACCTCTATTCCCAGCACTCAGAAGGCATAGGCAGGCTGATCTCTATGAGTTTGAGGCCGGCCTTGATCTACAGTGCAAGTTCCAGGACTACTAGGGCTACACAGAGAAAAGCAAACAAAAAAACAAAAACAAAAAAATGTTTTGTGGATTCAAAGACCACTGCTTTGCCAGATGTGAGTGTATGCTTATAATTCAAGCATCCCATAGGCTGAGGCTGGACAGTCATGAGTCAGATGCTTGCCTGAGGTAGAAAATGAGGCTTTGTCTCAGAACAAACAGGTAAGACATTATTGCATAAACTCTTTGATCCTTAGTTTCGTGTCTGAAGATGATACAGTTGCCCCTCCCTTCTCTTGAGGACCTATCCCAAGACCCACTGTGAATGCCTGCAAAACCCTGAATAGCACTGAATCCTAGGTATACTGTGTATTTTCCTATGAGTACAAATCTGTAGGCAGATTAGGTACCTTAAGTTATTAATAATAATTAATAAAGTTGAACAATGATAACCGTATACCATAAAAAAGTCATATAACATGGCTTCTGCCTTGGAAAGTGCAAACACTAGTGTTTTCAGAGCATGGATGGCCACAGCTAACTAATAGTAGCAAAACATTGCTACATTGACACCTGTCTCCCTCTCTGGGTTGAGTAGATCAGGTGAGCCTACAGAACGCAGTATGGCAGTGCTGGGTACTAAAGATAGAAGGCAGACAGTCTGTACCCCAAACTGCATTACTAGCAGAATGAAGATCTGAAAGGCACTGAACCACCTGGCTGTGAGCCCCCACTTCACACTCTACCTGCATGCAGTGGGAAGACTGTGTTTCATTGTTTCTGTCTGCAATCTGGGTTCACAAATAGTACTCTGCATGGGACTGTAGTGAAGATAATCCGTTGTATTCAGTTCTTAGAAAAGGGCCTGTGTGTTACCTGGCACGGTTACTATTTCCTACAGAGCTGAGCAAAGACAGGTGAAGGCTCCTGTGTTCTTTTTGGTTTTGTTTTGAGACAGGGTCTTGCTATGTAGATCAGGCTGACCCCCAAACTCGGAACTATCTTCCTGCTTCTGCCTCCTGTGTTCTAGATGACAGTGAGTTTGAAAATTGATGTATTGCCAAGTATGAAATCCCAGCACTCGCAAGGCTGTAGGAGTCTTTGGGTTCCCCTCCCCCCCACCCCCAGAGGTACTCCTGAGAGGCATGCCCCTCTTACATTCCAACCTCCTTCATCAGATGTTCTCATCTGGGCAAAGATAGATTTAGGAGGAATCTCCCTGCCACACCTTCCTCACAGCTCCTACCCCAAAGGCACAAGGACTCTGCTGTGCGGTTGCACACCCCTCCACTCCCACCCTGTTCACGCTAGCCACTCAGGAGTGGGAGAGACAGGTGGGAAGGTTTATTGCTGGAAGGCCCAGGGAATGGGTGGGCTGGGCTCTTGGCAGCCTCTGGCTCTCTGGATAAACTTCTCAGTCTCTCCTATCTTCACAGATTTGGAGGCCTTCTCTTTCAGTCACTGGGGAGATCAATGCTGCTTTTCCTGGGTGGTCTAGCTTAGAGGCAAAACTGTTTCTTTGGCTTTCTCTCCCCCTCCTCTTAACCACAGACCCCCTTATCCATCAGGGAGTGACTTGGAAGTGCAGGGAGTGACTTGGAAGTGCAGTGTGTCTGTTTTCCTCTCAGTACTTCCTGTTGTGCGAAGGATTAGGCCTGTGTTCCTAAAACTGTACACACGGGCAGAAAGAGACAACAGACGGCAAAGCCACACCGGGCTTTGACCCCAGCCCTTGAGTGTTGACTGGGGTCATGGTTAGTAATCTTTTCGAGGCCACTGTTCCTGATGCGTATCTGTTACTCCTGAAGTCCAGGAGTCCAGGTTTGGGGATAGAGGATGGGGCTATAAAAGAAAGACGAGAAAACTAGATGGGTTGTAGTTCTACATATGTCCTGTACAGGTGTGGACTGTTGGCCTACAGTCCATCTCACCTTGGAGCCATAGTTTGCCACAGCTAGCCCCATTGCCTCCTTCTCTTAGCCTTTTATTTTATTTTTGCTATTTCTGTCTTTTGTAGTCCTAGGACATCTCCCCTTGCTTATCTTCATGATAGGTTAACTACACCTCCTCCCTGAGCGCAAGGCTAGGTTAGTAACTGTGCCTGGCAGGGGCCAAACCTTCATGGGTAGAAGGTGGAGGAAGTGGGCAGATTTCTTTCTCCTGTTTCGAAAGACCACTTGCTGGAGGACAAAGCAGACATGACTGTGTGAGGTCAGAGCTGGCCCAGCCCTATCTCTGGAAGAAGCTCCCAGAGTCAGAGTTGAGATCACCCAGGGGTTCTCTCAGAGAACAGCCTTGCCATACAGCTGTACCAGGGAGGAGAGTTGAGGTGGCCGGTGTGTGAGGTGGCCAGTGTGCTAGCTCCCTGGCCCTAATGGCAGTGTTGGGTCAAAGCTCAGTGAGAGGGGACTGGCCTTTGAGCCCCTCCTGGCCTAGAGGCCTGTATGTAAGTCTTGAGATAAAAATAGCTGACAGAGGACCAGTCAGCCTTTCCCCCTTCCCTGTAGAGAATGGGGGTGAGAGCAAAAGTCGTTCATCTGGTGAGAAAGTCTCATGCCTCCAGTGCAGGCTGGTCCGTGTGACTGGTCCTGGTTAGAGTACTTCTCTTCCCCTTTTGTAGACAGTGGGAAGATTAGGAGGAAGCAGAGCTGTTGGGCCTGTCTTGGCGTAGGAGGTAGATGAGTGCGCGCTTCCCCAGCAGCCAGCTTCTGAGAAATCTTGGCCTTCCCAGGACTGCTCTCCTATTTACTTTGCTCCCTCCACAGTGGGGATTGGGCCAAGGTGCAAGGATAAGTGTCTTTGGAGTTCTGTGGCAATTTGTACCTGTCCATTGAGTCTTAGAGATGAAGAGGGTAGCCTGCTATGTCACATCTGAAGGGGAGTCCCCTGTGTCCTTCCACCTGGGCATGGGAGAGCAGTGTGCCTTTCTCCTGGTTCCCCCGCTGATCCAAGTTGGGATTATCCTGCCTCACACTGGCTACCATGTTGTTTGATTTGTTTCAATCCATTTTTCAAATATAGTCTAATGTTTTTAAGAAAGGAGATCAGGGATCATCAAAATGATCTCCCACCTACTAGGCTTCTGTCACTCCCTCCACTTAAATCCCTCTGCAGAATGCCGGGTCATTGCATGGTCAATGGTGTGGTCAAAGCTCCCTCTGCTTGACCCCATCCTGTGGTCCATCCAGCCCTGCCTCAGCTCTTCTTCTCTCCTTGTCCACTGCACTTAGGTTTGATGACCTTCAGCTCCTGTTTCTCATCAAGCCTGTTTCTGTCTCCAGATCAGCCATCAAGGAAATCTTGATGAGTACAATTTTCTTAGGCCTTCCTGTTTCTGAGAGTAAATGTCCCCTCTTTGGAGAAGCCATCTAACTGTCCTGCCTCAGGGGGTCCTTTCCCCATTTTCTTCATTACATTTACTGGTGTGTATAATTAGATGCTGGATCATTGACTTGTGATTCATTTGTCTCCTCTACTAGACTGGAAACCCCGTGAGGACTGGGATTGTATATGTTCCAGGCATTCCACTGGGTATTAGGGATTGGCCTTATGTCTGGGACTTGGTTCATTTTTCACAGGATGAATAACAGTATTGCTTGTCCTCTATATGCCAAACATGTACTAGATACTTTATTATCTTTAAAGATTTTAAATTATTTTTATGTGTATGCATGCATGTCTGAATGAGTTAATGTGCACCACGTGCATACACCAGCTAGAGGCAAGAAGAGGGCATGAGATCCTCTAGAACTGGAGTTACAGATGCTTGTGAACCATCATGTGGGTGCTGAGAACTGAACCCAGGTCTTCTGCAAGAGCAGGAAGCAATCTTAGCCACTGAGCCATCTTTCCAGGCCCTAGATACATTATGTAATGTGTGACTTTTGATATTTGATCTTCCTGTTGGTTCTCTTGAGAAGGTAATACCGTTTCAGTTCCTCAGGAGCCTGCTTGTAAAGTGATGATACACCCAGACATGGGCTATCAACTATTAAATGACAGACTCAGGGCTTCAGGCCACACTGCCTGGCCTAACCCAGGTTGACTCCCATCCTGTTTTCTAGTGAGAACTTGGTACGGAAGGTTACTTGGTTCTAGTGTCAAGAGGGTCTGTGGGTCTTCTTGACCCTGGCTTTGTCATTGTATCTGGACTTTGTAGAATGTGGAGAACAAAGAAAGTCAGAAGTCAGATACTGTCTGGGTATTTGAGGCATCCTCTTGTGAGTAGATGTGGGAAGCTGGAGTACAGTGGGGCTGGAAGGCTGGCTCCTGTGGCCCCCTGAAGCTGCCTGTCACAGCACAGAGGGAGCCAGGGAGAGCGGTTTTCCCTCAGTGTAGGTGAGCTCATCAGGCCAGCCCTTGCAGCAGTTGACTCAACCACACTCTCTTGTGGGACAGCTCACGGCCTCCTCCTGTGCGAGTCGGCAGCCTAGTAAGCCCAGGCTGGACCTCTGTCATCTCCCCACTGCTCCTGGGTCTGCAGGAGAACACAGGCTATTGGAGACCCCTTCCGCACTGCCGTCAGATGGAAGAATATCTTACGTAGGCTGCTCTCTTCGTTATGTGTGCCCTCCCTGCCCATATTTCTACACCCTGTCTCCTAGCCCACTGTAGTATAGTGTGTATTCATTTTTTAACATTTGAGATGGGGGTTTCCCTTTGTTTTACAGGCTGTTATCAAACTGCTATAGTGGTGGGTCCTTCTGCCGCAGCTTCCTGGGCAGCTGGGACCGCAGGCACGCACCCACAGCCCATTATCCCAAGGCAGTGCTTAGGGATGGTGCTGAGTTACCACCTACACTGTCCCTTCCACTTGTGGGCCCTGATGATCTTGGTGCAATAAGCAAGGATGACAGTTTGCTTTCATTTTCATGTCAGCAGGCATTGAGAAAGAGTCTTGAGACCAAAAACCACACTCAGTGGGAAAGATCCTGCTCGCTTAGCAATGTCCGCATGTCTGCCGCGGATGTGGGAAGCAGGAGGGTGGCATGTGTGTCCTTGCTCCTCTCCCTCACCCAGTGAGAACTGAGACACCAGTGAACCCGAGCCAGTTGTTCCGTTTTGCTTTGAGGCAGGCTCTCACAGCCTCTGCTGCCCAGCCTGGTCTGCAGTCTTCCTGCCTCAGCGTTGCTGCACACAGTGCTACTGTTACAGACCGGCTTGAGCTGGTCTTGAGTCTCTTCATGGTTTTACCTCCTGAGTGCTAGAATTGCTTTCTGTTTCTCAAAAGAAGCAGCTGAGGAGCTGGACTCTCAGGCAACACTCCCTTCTACTGAAGCATGACAAAGAGGCTTATGACTGGGATGGGAGGCCATTGTGGAAGAGACTAGGGACCTGTTAAATGGACCAGTGAACGCTTACGGGCCAAGGGCTAGAGGTTGTGAGCTCATATGGGGGAAGGGACATGCTGTGGCTGCTGTGGCAGATTGCTGCTGTCAGGTTCCCTCTCTGCATATGGCTTGTTGGGACCTGTGACAACAGCTCTGAGGCAGAAATTGTGTTTCAGGTGCTGTGCCTTTAGCAGCGGCCTTGTCTAGGCAGGACTTGGGCGTCAGTGCGAGTCAATCAGTGTCACAATCGCCTGGGACCTGCCAACGCTCTGGTTTATTCATCCCCACCTTTGCACTTGGTTCCTCTTCCTCTTTAGCCCATGAAACCCCTGAAGGCCACAGCTACCACCTCCCAGCCCGTGCTCACCATCCAGCAGATCGAGACCATATTTTACAAGATACAGGATATTTACGAGATCCACAAGGAGTTCTACGACAACCTCTGCCCCAAGGTGCAGCAGTGGGACAGCCAAGTCACCATGGGCCACCTTTTCCAGAAGCTGGTGAGTCTCCCATGAGGGCGTTGTCTCCGTGACAGACTGGTGTTAGAATAGGGCCTTGGGAAAGGATTGGTCACTGTAGCTTTCTTGGCTCTCTTGAGTCCTTGGTAATCTCTGAGCTCTTGGAGGCCAGTCTAGGCCTGTGTTCTTTCAGTCAACTGGACCCATCCTAGAGGAGCCCTGAAAGTGTTTCTAGGGATAGAAGTGGAGACGGGTCAAGTGTGTGAGTGTTTTGGGGGAATGCTGCTTCATATGTATGGGGGGGGTCCTTTGAGAATTGAAATGGAGCTTCCTCTGCCAGGATACAGGTCCTCTATCTCTCTGTGGACAAAGAGGCGTTATGACAGGCTTCAGGAGAAGGACCATTCACCTGAGACCTTGGCGGGGCGGGGGGTGGGCATTGCATCCTAGGGCTGCCTTTGCAAAACGAAGCAGTTGGACTGCTACGGTGATGACTGATGGTTGATCCCAGAGCAGAGAGCACCAGCAGCCAGCCAGCCTTCTGTGCTGCTGCTCAGAGGGGAAGAGCAGAGCTTAGTGTTGAAGATGTTCACAGAAGTCCTCTGGTCGCCAAGGCTTCCATGACACTCTCTCCCCTAGCTCTGTCCGAGTCCCCTTTATGCCAACGCACTTCCTGACCTCTGCAGACTTGTGGCTTTGTCTACATAAGAAGGCCTTTCCCATCTACCTCAGCTTTCTTTGGTCTGTTCCCAAGTTAGAATGACCTCAGAGAAGCTTTTCCAAGCCCTGTGTGTGTCCTTTATGAACACATAACTAGCTGTCCACCTGAAGCAATAAACTTGGGAACAGTCTGTATTGTCTTCTCATTAGACTCCCAGAATCACCCCAGTGATGGATGAGTGAATGAGTGGATGGATAGATGCATTGTGACCTTGATTGGGGCTGGGCAGAACCTGAGTGTTGAAGGAGATAACCTGTGTCCTACAGCCATGTCCTAAGTCACAAGTGTTGTGGGGGCAAGTACTACCAGAGCCAGGTCACAGCTGGCTTTGAACCCCAGCCCTGCCAGAGAAGGTCCTGTAACAGCTTACCCTGCCTCCTGTTTTCAGCGTCCTCCTCTATAAAGAGAGATACTAATAGTCAACTGGATTATTGGCAGGAGTGAGTTAGTAACTGGAAACGCCTGCTGTTTTAGGCAGAGGTACTCAGGAAGTGTTTTCCAGAATGCCGTCCTTCTGGTTGTAGAGGACCCCGAACTGCTTCCCTTGGTGCAGGGATGGTAAACACCTAGTCATCTTTCCCTGTTCACAGAATATGAGATGACTGCTTAGCCTTCACAGGTATAGAGAACCACAAGCTCTGATGGGAGGGCAGGTAGCGAGAGCGGAGAGGCAGAGTTCTACAGTTTGATGTTTCTGTTGCTTTTTGGTGCAGGGTCTCTGTAACCCAGGCTGACCTTGAACCTGCAAAACTCTGTCTGCCTCAACCTCCCAAGTGCTGCTGGGATTGCAGGTGTGAGCTACCATGCATAGCTTTACCATTTTATCTGTATCATTCGGACCCAGAGTCCCCTTGGCCTTAGCTCCACTGGTCCAGTTATGAATTTGCTTCCCACTGTCCCCAAACCCCAGCATCATGAACTGATGTCTGCCATCCTGAGGCTGCTTGCTTGGCAAGGACTGGGTGAAGCCAGAGCAAGCTAGGCATCTGGAGACAGTTTATTTCAGATGAAGTCTCTGGGTATTTGATTATCCATTACCAAGAGAGGGAAATTAGCATCTCTGCTGTTTGTTTTATGAGATCACTCCAGTGCCAAACTCTTGTTTCCAAGCAACCTGCACTTCCCAGTTAATGACCCTGGCAGGCTGGGCCTCTGGCCTTCCAGTCTAGGGTAACTATGGAGATGAAAGTACCTGGCAGGGCTCATGACCCCTGCACACAGGTGGCTTCTGGGTTACAAGAGGGTAGCAACACATATCCCATGCTTTGTCTTTCTCATGGTAATAGCGGAGACCAGGGTGTAGCTCAGCTGCTTGAGTGTTTACCTAGCTTGCAGAAAGCCCTGAGTTCAGCCCCTTTCTCTAAATAAAACTGGGTGTGGTCAGCCACACCTGTAATCCTTGCACTCTCCAAGAGACACAGTGAGTTTGAGACCAGGCTGGGATATGGGAGACTCTGAAACAAAGAAAAGAAAAATCATGAGAATAGAGGGTAGAGGAACCCTTCCTGGAAGATTGTGCTGACTTTGAAAGTGTCTGTCTGGGACATCTCCTGCAGCATGGAGCTCCTGGGGAAAAGTGCATTTGAGCCCTCTACCAGGAACTTTCCTTGGGACTCTCTCCCCCACAGTGGCCCAGTTCATACTCTCCCATCTGGCTTCCCTGTTCCAAGGGCAGCCTCACCAGCTTCCATGAAGGGCCGCCCCCTCCCTGGGTGGCACTAGACCGTACTGTCCCTACACCCTGACCCCCGCTCAGCCTTTGTGTCCTGAAGGAACAGAGCGGTCTTGAGTGGGGCACAGGAGCAACACACTTTCCTAGCACCTTAGTTGGAAGCAGAAGCTCCCAAGGAAGCCTGCAGCAGCTGTGTCCTGTCGCTACTTCAGTGGGAAAAAATCTAAACCAGAAAATCTAGAGGATAATGCAGTCGACAACTGTGTCCGCAGCTCTGAGTAACAGATGTTAGAATCAGCGGAGACATTTTTCCTTTTTTCTCTTATTTTATTTTTAGTTGTCCTTTTCGTCCTCTTCCCTCCCTCTTATAAATGAAACATTTATTACTATTAATTATTATCTGTATGAGTGCATAGTGTGTATGGGCAATTGAGGAAGGGTGTATAGAATCTGTTCTCTCTTTCCACCATTAAATGGATTCTGGGATCAAATTCCAGTCACCAAGCAATGTGGCAAGTGCCTGTACCCGATGAGTCATCTTACGGGCCCCTCCCCCAGGGAAACTGTAAGTTTGAGACAGGAGGCTGAGACAGGAGAATTACAAGTTCAAGGCCAGACTGGAAATGTAAAGTAAAAAGAGGAGTCAGGTGTAGGTACAGTGGTGCACATCTGTAATTCCAGTGCTTGGGAGGCAGAAACAGATCAGGAGTTCAGGGTCATCCTTGGCTACGTAGGGAATTTGAGACTAGCCTGAGCTACATAACACCCTGTCTCATAAACAATAAACAAAATTTAAAAAAACGAAGTATTATAAACAGAAATGAAGTCTGCTCCTCCTTTCTCTTTTTCTTTTGAAGCAGCTTGCTGGGAATTTGATATGGAGCTGTGTAGACTGCAGTTTGTTTGTTTGGTATTTCATATTCTTATGATACTGCATGCACTTTCCTAAAAATTTTATTAATTAATTAATTTATTTTTACATACCAATCCCAGATCCCCCTCGCTCCCTGCATGCACTTTTAAAATGTGCAGGTGTGTATGTGTATGCATTTTGCAATTCAGTCACCATTTGGTTTGATACGTGTCGGTGTTCATTCTTCTAAACCGTGTCTGTCAGAGTTCCTGTGTTTGTGGGCATTTGCTCACCTCTCTTACTGTGAGGATCCTTGCTCAGGCCTCCTTGGGCACAGTCATGTCCAGGTTTTTCAAGAGCAGTATTAGCCAATGGAAATAGGTTGTGAGTAGCATATTATTTTATTAATTATTATTGCATATGTGAGAGAGTATAGATGTGAGGGCAGCCGTGGTGCGTGTGTGGAGATCAGAGTTGATTCTCACCTACCGTGGCTTTAGAAAGTGAACTCAGTGCCCACTGAGCTGTCTTGCTGGACCCACATATATACATTGAAATGTCCTAGTAGCCACTTTTTAAAAAAGCAGTAGTGGGGTTTGAACACAGGGCCTCACATATATAGGCAAACTCTAACACTTAGCTATGTTCCCAGTACTAGGAACCATAGTTTTTAAAAGTAAAGACTGGAAATAGTTCCATGGTAAGGTGGTTGTTTCCCATATTCAAAGCTCTGGGTTTTATCTCCAGAAAGACGGAAAACAAACAAATACAAGGTGGGTGTGGCAGTGCCTGCTTGGACTCCCAGCTGCCAGGGAGACTGAGGCCAAAGGGTCACTTGAACCTAGGTGTCTGAGGCTAGGTTCACAGAGCTGGTGAGATGACTCAGGGGCTAAAACCCAACAACCTGAGTTCAATCCCTGGATTCCACAGTAATAGAAAGCTATAACTGACTCCTGACTATTTTATGCATATAAGTGTTTGCCTAAATGTATGTTGGTGTACCACCTAGGTGCCTGCTGAGGCTAGAAGAGGGCTTTAGATTACCTGGGACTGGAGTCAGCCAGTTGTGAGCCACTGTGTGGGTGCTAGGAATTGAACCTGGGTCCCTTGGAAGAGCAGCCAGTACTCTTAACTGCCGAGCCATCTCTCCAGTCCCTGAAAGTTGTCTTCTGGCCTGAATACTGTGGCACATGGGCACTTGAACACAGATAATAAAAATTCTTAAAAGGGTTGGAATGATTTGCTGAGCAGTTAAGAGTGCTTCTTGCTCTTGCAGACAAACCAGAATTGGTTTCCAGTTCCCACAAAGGGTGGCTTACAACTCTCTATAATGTGGTGCACAGACATAGATGCAGGTAAAACACCCACACATACAAAATAAAAATTTTAAAAAATGGGGTAGGGGCGGTGAGGCTATGCACGGTGCTGCCTGTAGTCTCAGGACTCAGAAGGTGGAGGCAAATGGATAAGGACTTCAAGGTCATTCTCAACTACGAGGCAAGTCTGAGGCCAGCTTGGAATAGTGAGACACTGTTTCAAAAAAACAAATGAAAAAAGGTATATTTATGTAGGGGAGAATTTATATACTCTTTTTATATACCAAGCCTTTGAAGTGTGGATTTGTTATTGTTTTATTTATTTTTTTTTTGTTGAGACAAGGTCTCACTGTGTATTCTTAGCTGTCCTGGAAGTGGCTGTGTTGACCATGTTGGCCTTGAGACCCATCTGCCTCTGCCTCCTGGATGCCTCCAGTGTGGAGTTCTTACATGTAACATACATCAATTTTGCACTGGCCACATTGTACATGTTCAATATTTATATGTTTCTCACGGCCACTGTATTAGACAACATAGGTTTGTGTTAATAGTAGATTTGCTAAGTCATAGGCTGAAGCTGTGCCTGTGGTCAATTTGATTTGTCACTGACAAATTAGCTGTACTGACATAACTATAGTTTGCGGTCTCAGACCAAAGCTTAATGCTATCAGATTCTAAATTTTGAATCTTCAAATGGACATGGCATGGAATTGTAGCTTTAATTTTACACCTACTCTTTGTTTTCTCAAGAGGAAATACTTGTAAACAGCCCAAAGAAATATTTGAGCAACCATAAATATTTAAGCAATTAAATTAGCAAGCCTCAGTTTTCCTTTTTGAAGAAAGGGTGATGGGCCCATCCTTGCCTTATAAGGGCAATGAGGCTTTGCCAATCAGGACACATGTGTTAGGATCCAGGTGGCATGTGGGTATATAGTAAGGTAGGGGTTCTGGCTCCTTGGAGGCTGAGGAAGTGGGACTCAGCATGGAGAAGGGGCCTGAGGCTACTTTGTCTCCCCTGTTCTGGTTTAATTCTAAGGTGTGAAAGAAGTATAATGGATTAAAAACTTCAAGTCCTGAAAGACCTTGATGGTGTAGTAAAGGAAAAACCAAAAAGACTAACAACAACAAACAATAGTAAAAAAAAAAAAAAAGCAAATGTTATGATATGTAGAATTTCTGGCATGCCAACAAAAGCCCTGCCCTGCCCTCCCCACTCCCAGTACCCCCTTGCTAACCTATTGGCTGAGGCAGTTTCCATGGAAACTGTCAAGTTCAAAGGGATACTGTAGTATATTCATCTCTGTCTTCCCCCTGGTTTCCAGCAAGCCTTGTGGAGCTGAGCTAGAGGTTCTGAGTGCTAAGGGGGCTTCAGGAACTCAGGTGATTCCTCTGTTCAGTAATCCTTTCTCCATCCCACTCCCACCCTCCACTCCCCACATCCCCTGTCTCCTCCTGCAGGCCAGCCAGCTTGGCGTGTACAAAGCATTTGTGGATAACTATAAAGTCGCTCTGGAGACAGCTGAGAAGTGCAGCCAATCCAACAACCAGTTCCAGAAGATCTCTGAGGTAGGCAGCTCTCCCTACAGCCGCCCCCATCTGCCCTGGCCTCTGAGAAGCTTCTAAGTCTATGGATTCCTTCCTTGCTTGCCCCAGGGAAGCTGTTCACCACAATAATGCTCAGCCTGACATTTGCTTTCATGCAACTGACATTTTTCCTCCTAATACAAGAATATTGATTGGTTTGATTTATTTTTTCAGGTTAGAAAGTAGAACAGAGGAAGGAAGGAAGAAATAACAAACAAACAAACAAACAAATAAATAAATGGGGCAATATTCCCCATGATATTTCCAGGTGACTTCCTGACCCTTGGCTTCTCTTTCTTCTCTTGTGGAAAGAGCTGTTTGGACCCTCCCAGCTCATCTCAAAACTCTCCTGATGAGGGTTAGGTTGGAACGATGATGGGCCTGCAGCAATTAACTGCTCCTGCTATTTATAAGTTCTGAGTTTGGTTCCTAGCACCCACGGTTAGGTGACCATTTGTAATTCTAGCTACAGTCCGATGCCTCTGGTTTCCTCAGGCACCCACATTCATGTACATACCCACACACAGTTACGTATGTGTATACACAATTTAAAAAAGTCACCAGAGGCACTGTTTAAAGTGCAGGTGTCCAGGCTCCTCCTTTCTCAGACAGCTCGCTCCTTTTCTCTCTTCTCTCTGGACTCTCCTCTGTGTCTCTTAACTCTCTCTCTCTCTCTCTCTCTCTCTCTCTCTCTCTCTCTCTCTCTCTCTCTGTGCAGTTCAGGCCACAATCTTTCTACCTCATCCCCTTGAGTTCTGGGATTACAGATGTGTGCCCCGATGGCTTGGAATCTTCTTATTTGTGTGTGTGTGGGTTGTTTGTGGAAGTGGGGGGCAGTTAGGGTATGGATCAGAGGCAGGAGTTTACATTTTGATGGGCTCATGACTTACTGTCAGGAAGGGAAGTTTGAGGAATTCTGGACTAAGTAAGTAGTTTTGAAAGGTACTTGCAAGTCTAAGACTCCAGTCTCATGGAATCAGTTAAGGTCAGTTAAGGACAGAAGAAGCCCTTAGACCCCTTTGGCCAGGAGCACACCTTCTGCTACTCGGCAGCTAAGCCTTCCCCTCCAGTGCCTATGTATGGTAGAGCTGTGAAATCACCTGCCCTTGGTGCTCCTTTTGTTGTTGTTATTGTTGTTTTGTTTTTGAGACAAGGTCTTGCCACATAGTCTTGGCTGGCCTGGAACTCACTATTTAACCCTGGCTGACCTCAAACTTGCAGTAGTCCTCTTGGGTGTTAGGATTATAGATATGCACCTCTGTGCCCCACTTGGCTTTGGCACTTGTATCTAGAACATGGCAGGGAGAGGCTGGCCCTCTAGGATCGGCTCAGCTCATTCTTTATCCAGAAAGACCCCTGTAACAGTCCTAAGCTACCAGCCTTGGAGGAAGTACCCATTTGAGCTCAGGGCAAGAGAGCCCAGTTTTAGAGGGACCTGGTGGAGGGGGCATAGAGGCACTTCTATAGTTTTGGAAGTCCTGCCTTGCAGTACCCCTCTCACCAGCTCTGGTGCTAGAAGAGTAAGGGAGACACATAATTCCCTGCTGGGAGTCCACATTGTACCTAAGTTGGAGTCAGTCTAGAGACCACGAAGCAGTTGGGCAGGTGGAGCTGAAAATGTGAAGTCGGGTGTGATGACACACACCTTTAATCCCAGCACTCAGAAGGCAGAGTCGAGTGGATCTCTGAGTTCACCTCCAGGTCAGCCAGGGCTACATAGATAGTGAGACCCTGTCTTAAGAAGAGGGAGAATGGGAGAAATGGAGGAAGGGAGTGAGAACATAAATAAATAAATCAAAATAAATTTTTAAAAAAGGAAAAAATGGCAGTTTGGTTACTAGAAAAGGTAGATCTGAACCTGTAGGTTTGGATGTACAGTCACATGGAACTGGTCCCTCACCTCTGGGAACACATGTTCTGTTCCGTTTCCAGAGGAGGCTTGTGCCCAGTTTCTTCTCCCAAGCCTCTGGGAGGACAGAACAAGACTGGGGAAGTTCCTCTTGGTGAAGTCGTGGGGCTGCAGAAACGATGCCTCCTTTCATCTTCCCGCCTTCTCTGGGAAAGAAGACTCTGGTGTGTGTTCTCAGTGGCTGTAATAGACCCTGGGTATCCAGAGGTCAGCATGGTCTAGAGAGTATCCGGAGACTGTACAGTCCCCTCTTAGCCTGGCTGACTGCTTGTTCTCTGTGCATCCATGCGTTCAGTACCCCCTACCCCCAAAGCCTATTCCAGAGGACAGAGCCAGGCCCATGGCCCTCTGCCAGGTGGCTGCTCATCTTGACTCACTTACTGAAAATGATGCTGATGCTTCCTGCTGGCGCTGCCACTTAATTACTGCAATTAGGCCCTTCTCCTCTGCAGCAGCAGTGATTTCATACCTCTAGGCTGCACTGGAGGGGGTGTGGACCAAAATCCCTTAAAGCAGGGAATCCAGGCACCCGTGAGAGACAGACTCAGTCTAGAAAAGCTGAGTTAACCATCACCCCCACGTGCCAGGCTCATCTCCTGGGGGTTTTCTCTGTCTAGAAACAGCTGGAGATGGTGCAGGAAATGAGCTCCTACTGTGTGGGCTTTGATGCCCCCCCCCAAGCAGGCAACATCACGTGGGCACGTGACCTTGGCCTTACCTTGCCCTCTTGCTTCCCAGGAGGACTTGCCTCTCCTACACTGGGCTCATCTTGCCTAGTGAGGATTGCATTGCAACTCCAGTTGCGGGCTGCACTGTCCTGTTAGCAAAGCAGTAGCTCTTCGTCTTAAAGCAAGTGGAAGAGGTTTAGATCTGATGATCTCTGTTCTCAAAGTCTATTTCCAGCACCCATTCCTGGGTCACTTGTCATAGGTCCTAGGAGAGGTAGTGGGGGAGGGTACAGCTTGGACTGGCCTGTGGACTCCGAGCCCATCTCCACCCTGCTTGTTGCTCAGGTGTGTGGATCTCCTCTGTCTTGGCTCAGGGGTGTTCATTCCCAAAGGTCAGCCGGCATACCTAATACTGACTTCAGCCTTGGCTTCCCAGGGCTAATGTGCATACATCCCAGAGGAGTGGTTGGCAGTGGGGAGGGTCCATGCACTTACTCAGACTCATCCTCTAGAGGCAGGTCTTAGTTCTTCTTGACACAGAACTTTCTAACAATCAGTCCAAACTCCGATTCCCAGAGTCTGCGTTCCTGTCTCTTATTACTTATGCCCTGGTCTTCGGAGCCACTCTTCCCTCCAAGCTGGGGGATCGGCCAGTGATTTTTCTCCTCCCTTTCACAGGAACTCAAAGTGAAAGGACCCAAGGACTCTAAGGACAGCCATACGTCAGTCACCATGGAAGGTACTTTGGGGAGTGGACTGGATTACAGTTGGCTTCCTTTGTTTTAGTGAACCTTGGGCTATGTGAATGTGGTAGCCTCCCTGCCTCTGTGTGTGTGTGTGTGTGTGTGTGTGTGTGTGTGTGCATGCGCGCCTGCGTGCCTGCCTCTCCTCCCTAGGCAGCAGGCCAGCTACAAACGTGCTCCTCCTTAGGATGCCAGCAGGCATTTGGTCCCTCCTCCCTCCTCCCCTCCCTTCCTCCTGCCTCTCCACACTCCTGCCCTCCCCCTTGTTGGATGAGCACTCGGAAGGAAGCGGCTGCTTGATTCTGGAGGTTGTGCAGCAGCAGCCAGCAAGGTGGCCGAGTGGCGGGACTGCTTTGGAGAGCCAGGAGCCTGGAGCAATGGCTGCAGGTCCCTGCTACAGTGATAGAGGCTGCCATGGAAATCCTGCTCATCATTCGCTTCTGCTGTAACTGCACCTATGGTAACCCAGGCACCCTCCGTGGGAAATGGCATGCCTTAAGCCATCTGGGGACTGGCTAGAATGGACTTCAATCTGGTCAGCAGGATTTAGGGGCTGCAGGGAAGGGAGGATGGTCATGTGGTTGAACCCACTTGCATTTGCTTTGTGGTCAGTCTGGAGTTGAAATCCAGAGGCTGCACAGCAGAGGGGCAGAGTATCTTTGAAATGGAAGGATCGGGCTAGAAAGGTCCAGGTACTCCTGAGGCTGTGTGTGAAACTGGTGGTTTAGCATGTGCGTGCATGAGAAGCATTGAGCAACTTCCTAAAGAGGCTAAGGAAGGTGACAGACTGTAGCTGAAGGCCTGAGGTGGGGCGAGGGACAGCCTGGACAGCTGCACCTCAAGGCAAGAGGGTGCCAGCCTGGGCTGGAGAGAGAAGTTGGGAGTTTCTTTGTTTCGTGAGCAGAGAGGATGCTGAGCAGCCAGTGTATTGTGTGCTCGATGCACACACTACCTCCTCTCTGGACAGCTCTGGGAGAAGGGGGAGTAGCTGGCTGTTTTCCGGAGCAGTGTTTCCAGCCCTTAAAGACCCCGAGCCCCGGTCCCAGCATTCAGTGCAGAAGGTCCACAGGAGAGGGGGGTGTGGCTGGCTGCTGCTTTGTGAAGGTCACACGCCCACTTCAGTGGAAGGACCTGGAATATCCTCTGTGTCACTTCTTCAGTTGGGGTGAGGAGATGTCCTAGGACAGACACATGTTAGCCAGGCTCCTGCTCATTGGATGCCAAAGCAGGTGCCAGCAGGGAGTTGTCCAGACCTGGTGGGTGACCTAAGCTGCCTCCGGCAGGGTGTGAGAGACACGTGCTGCCTCCAGGCTCGCTGCTGTGGGTCCATGTGTGCCAAGGAGGCAGGTAGCTGGTTAAGGACCTTTCTCTTCCCTCCCACCAGGCGTTTTATCTGCACCCTTCTCAGTCACTTTGCGTGCCTATCTCCGTGGTAACCTGGGGCTCCCGCTACAAGCTGAACTGAGTGGAAGGGAGGGTGGCAGTTTGCTGGAGGAAAGATGCTGGATCAGGTTTCCAGCTCTTTCCTAAAGGCCTGTATGTCAGGGAGCTACTGTTCAGGACCATTGTCCCCACTGTATTCCCCGGGTTGCTCTGTGTCCTGTGCTTATGGTGGAAGCGCCTTTGTGTGCTGCCCTAGAGCTGATTCCAACAGACTGGGGCCCAGTGAAGAGTGAGACTTGAAGCCCTGTCAGGGGTCAGGGAGGGAATGCTGGGTCTGGCTGAGGGACTACTTAAGTATCTGTGCTGGTTTTCTAACAAGGGAAAAGGGTCAGCTCTCTGCCCCCTCTTCCCTCCTGAGAAGAGGCTTAGTCTTACTGCGGCAGGCTCCCGAGACCTGGAGTCTGTGGTCTCTTTGGTCCTCATGATACCATAATCTTTGAAGTCTGCTTCAAAGTGGGAAGTAGGGTGAGGAGCTGCCTCTACAGCTAGCACTCACCTAGGTAGATGGAGTCTTTCCCAGAACTCTTAAGTGTGGAGTTCCGCTGGCCACTCTCTCTTGAAGAAGACACATGGGTGAACCAAAATTCAAAACCCACAGCATCCTCACGGCTTTGTGGTTATAGGCAAGTAATGTGTGCCGGGGTTTCTGCACGGTAAAAATGGGCTAGTGAAAATTGTGTCTCTTTCTAAAGACAGGGAACAATGCACACGAGGCATTTCCTTGAAACATGGGAAGAGACCAGTGTGTCCATAGTGGTGATCCGGCTTTGGGGTTTATAAAGTTGTAGTCAGGGAAGGCTTCCTGGAGGAGGGAGAGAGACAAGCAAGACAACTTATTGGATGGCACCTATCCCAGGAAGAGTGTGGTAGCAGGATGCAGGAGTAGACAGTGGACTGCCCTGCAGAGCCCAGGAACAAGGAAAGGGCAGGGGCTGGGGGAGCAAGGGCACTGAGGGTACCCTTCCTTGCCTGATCCCCCTTGACCAATGCCAAGACTGCAGAATTCAGTCCATGGCCCTGTCAGATGGACTCTTGAGGTGACTTCAGGCATATTAATACCCCCATCCGAAACCTGATCCACCATTTCTGCAGACTCCGAGCTTAGTCAGAAACCTTTTCCTCCTGGGACCCAGAGAGGGCTGCAGAGAATGGTGATGCAGTGTCGGCTTTCCTGGGGGATGGGGCTCCCCCACCCCCAAGCCTGTCTGTTGACCTTGTGTCTACCATCAGGTCTCAGCAGTTCTGGTATCTGCTTTCCTGCTGTGGTGCCGCCGAGGTTTAAGCCACAGGTGGGTGGAGTGCCTTAGACATCCTCAGACCCATGCACATGCCCATGCTTTTCTGCCACTGTCCCCAAACCCATGGATTTGCCTATTCCATCTCCTATGGGATGTCGGGGGTTGCTAGAAATGGCTGGTTAAGAAAGGGCTACAAAAAAGTTACAGATGTTGTGTTTGCATAAAACAGTGTTTTCCAGCTGCTAATACATGTCCATGTCAGCAAAATAGCTTTTTATCCTTTGGAGATTTTGGTTTCGTTGATGGAGTATAGAGGGGGCATCTGTTTCTTTTATGGGCAGCAAAGCAAGAGCTATGGGGGCTAGAGAGATGGCTCAGTGGTTAAGAGCACTGACTGCTCTTCCAGAGGACCTGGGTTCAATTCCCAGCACCCACATGGCAGCTCACTACTGTCTGAAGATCCAGTTGCAGGGGATCTGACACCTTCACACCAATTCACATAAAATAAAGTTAAATAAACCATAAAAATATATATTAAAAAAAAAAGTAAGGGCTATGGATAGAGTGCTTAATACACCTTAAGAACACATCCTCAGATCAGCAGGATGTTCCCTGAAGTGTTTGCTTAGCATTTCACAAGGTTTCTAGACCTCTGGGAGACTTTGCTTTGGGGGCTGTCCGAGTGTGAAGTGTCTAGGATCTGGCCAGCTTCTGTGGGCTATTCACTTAGGGTTCTAGTTCTTCAACCGACATTTTACCTCTTAGAGCACCTGTGACAGAACTCCAAAGGTTCTGGTCCCGGGGCTTGAAGATCCAGGTGTAGGGCCAGCACTGAGCTTCCAGGTTGGGAAGACCAGTACACAGGGAGTGTTGGGCTGCTGGCTGTAGCCTCTGCTGTCCCTAATGAATCTCGGTGATCATTATTCATTGTCTGGGTCACAAAGCACATGGGACCTGGCTGATCTTGCTTTTTTCCAGCTTCTTGGGGACTTCTATAGCAAGACTCAACTGGAATTCCTTCAGGAAGTCTTTGCTCCTCAGTTTGCCATTGTCCTGAGGATGGAGCGTTTTGGTGGTGATCTGGCTTGCCTTTTGGCCCCTGAGCTGATCCTGTCAATGGGGTTGAGGACATGAAGAGTTTTGTTTTGTTTCTTAGAGCTGAGGCCAAATATGTGAGAATGAATGCAGTATGCGCTTCCCAACTGGGTGTAACAGCCCTTAGACTGGAAGAGCATGAGAATGATTGGCATGAGGGAGGTATCCTTTCTGGAAATGAGGCAGGTGCCTTCTGCCATCCTGAAGTCCCGAGGGCACCACAGTGTGTTGAACACTTTCAGGGTCTACCTGGGTTTGTCTGTGTGGTTGTGAATGGGGTCCAGGGGCGCTTCAGCTGTGAGAATCTGGCCAGCACAGGACTGGGTGAGGAGAGAACAGTTGAAGTGGAGAGGGAGCCGGAGTGGACAGAGTTTATGTGTCTCCTGCTCCTCTTACTTGGCCTGTGCATGGAGTAAAAACAGAGGTATGGGTTGCCACAGAACCCACTTGACTTCCGAGTGAGTATTCATTTGGAGAAACAAGACAGATTAAAGGTAAAAAGCCCACCTCCATGATCCAGAGTTTGTACTTCATTGTCCTGTTTCCTTTCTCGGCCTTCCTTACAGCTCTGCTCTACAAGCCTATTGACCGAGTCACTCGGAGTACCCTGGTCCTACATGTGAGTGTGGAGCCCCAGAGTGGCAAGGGGTGGGGTGGGAATTTTATGTGAAGGCATTGGAGTCACTGAGACGCCATTTGGGAAGCAAGGCAGAGGGTCCCTGGGCCCTGATTGTGCCTGCCTAGCCTATGGTAACCATGCCAACGGGGCCAGGTCCTAAATATAGCTTGGCTAGTGAGCTTGATATTTGGCCAAATGCTCCCTAGGAGGCAGACACTTGCTGCTGCTTCATCCTCTGCCTTGTGGTCTCTAGGGTCCTGGGAGCAGCTGTGCAGCGGGCAGATGAGCATTCCCCAGCTGCTTGGTGAGATAAGGCTTGACCCAGCTGCTACCCCTAGGGAAAAGAGTCATGACCACAGCAGAAATCAAAGGGGCATTGCCTTCACTACTGCTGCTCTGACCCTGGTTTTTCAGTTCCGATTTCATAGGCATAGCTGGGTTAGAGTGTGGGTCCTAGAGTATCCCCTTAGACTTCTTTTGAATTCTTAGAATTCTTTGGAGGATTGCATGCGCCCCACTGTCTTCTCATTTAACTTGAACCACTCCTCTCACCTCCTTTCCCAGGATCTGTTGAAGCACACACCTGTGGACCATCCAGACTACCCACTGCTTCAGGATGCCCTCCGAATCTCCCAGAATTTCCTGTCTAGCATTAATGAGGACATTGATCCCCGCCGGACTGCAGTCACAACCCCCAAGGGGGAGGTGAGTTCCAGGCTCTCAGAACTTCACACCTAGACTGAGGAGTAGACAGTTAGCCAGGTCCCTTGTGTCCTGTGTGCCCACAGCTGAAGGGAAGCCTGCAGCCCTTGGCTATATCTATAGCATGTCAGGTCCTATTTAAGAGGTTTAATACTGTTGTCTCATTGGTCCCTATAATAACCTGGTAAGATAGAAAAGGAAACTGAGTCTAACCAATCTCTGAGGCTGGCACAGAGATCCTCAAACAGAAGGGTCAGAATAAGATGTTTACTGGGCTGTAAAACTCGACACATTGTCCCCACCAGAAGCTGGGCCTCTGGTTACCTCATTCTTGACACACCTTGTTCCCATTGGGATGATGCTCTCAGGGAGCCCCTGAGAGAAGCCAGAACAAGGCAATGGGCCTAACAACAGAAAACACTAGTCCTGGAGATGGTTAGGCCACCAGCTGCTATAACGTCCTTGAAAACACCTATATGTGACCTTTCGGCTCCCCTGGGGTGGTGTGGGAAGCTTCCTGATGGATGAGTGGGAAAGCGGTGTGAAGAATTGGGGAGACTGTGACCCTCAGGGGTCACCGGTCTGGCCTAGATTCAGTGCCTTCTGTCTAATCAAGATAATTAAGGAGCATTTAGGAGGAGAGGCTGACTGGGTTTATGTTCCAGTGTTACATTTATGGGCCGCTCATGTCTGCTGGGAAGGGAAGTAATGAGGGACAGGGTCTGGAGCATGACTAATGGGGCATGGAGCTGTCTGTACGCAGTTCCCAGACCTGGTTTGCAGCACCTCAGAAAATGGCACTAGTTTGTCTTTCTCTGGGGATATCTGAAAAAAATCTGTAGAAGTCATAGAGCACTATCAGTCTCGGGTTGTCTTAATCATATCCTTTTAGCATGCTCTCCCACAGACAAAATAGAGTATGTAGGTCACACAGTATATAGTGCACACAGAGAAGGCTGGAATAAATGATGACAGCTCTGGAAAAGCCCGCCAGCTCTGAGGGCGGCAGGGAGGAAGCAGTACATGTCTCATGTGCAGCGAAATGCTTCTGACTGGCCTGATCACTGCAGTCCCCCCGCCCCCTTGGGGAATCCCAGGGTCTGTCATCCATACGTTGAAGAATCTGCTGAGAAGTAGCACAGATGAGCCTGAGTGGGTTGGCTGGGCAAGATGAGCTGAAACTAGATCAAACTCTCCACTGGGAGGGACTGTGAGGTTGGAGGCGTTCATGGCCAAGGATGGAGAAACCAAGTCATTCCGGAGAGTTTTTATCCAGGGGAAGCTGGGAGAGGGTGCGGTTATTGAGTTACGTGTGCCCCTGCACTGTACTGTTCCACGGTGAACACTGCTTCACAAGGCAGATACCACCCCCTTAGCTGTGCAGACAGTAAATCTGAGATTAGAAGGGAGCACAGCTGAGAAGGGCAGGGTCTGGATTCCAACCAACTGAAACCAGTGCAGTACAGTCTGGGCTCTGAGCAGGTGGGGGTGTCCTGTCTCCCTCAGACTCGGCAGCTGGTGAAGGACGGCTTCCTGGTAGAAATGTCTGAGAGTTCCCGGAAGCTGCGGCATGTCTTTCTCTTCACGGATGTCCTACTGTGTGCCAAGCTGAAGAAGACCTCTGCAGGGTAAGAATGTGGGGGGTGGGGTTACAGTCAGGGACAACTGGAGTGCCCCATATGGAATCCTCAGCAGCTTGCGCTGTCTGTCAGACATGTTAGCCAGCCAGGAGTGGTGGCTCCTGTCTGTAGGAAGGCTAACACAGAAAGATCACTAAGTTAAAGGCTTCCAGGGTTACAATGCGAGACCAACACATGTGTGTTCAATTCAGTTTTACTCTGTAGTCTCTTCTAACAAGAAATCCTGTTGTTTTAATTATAAAGGTAATATATTACAAGAGAAAAGAACCTACTTGAATATAAGCATTAAGTCTTCTGTGACTGTATTTCTTTCCCGTATTTTTTTTTTAATGGTTTTGTGCTTTTTCCTCATAGTTGTGCTAACAGAATGCCCAATTTGAGGATCTGCTTTTTAATTTTTTGGTATTTTCAAGACAGTATCTCACTATGTAGCTCTGACTGTCCTGGAACTCAATATGTAGGCCATGAACTCATAGAGATCTGCTGCCTTTGCCTCCTGAGTACTTAGATTACTGGTGTGTGCCACTTCATCTAGCTTGGGCTCTGCCTTCTCTGCCCCTTGCCATAAAAGCATTTTACTGCTACTGGATGTCACAGCCACTGCTTTACTTTTCTGATATTAAGTGGCTGCACCATAATTTACTCAAGAATTCGACAAAGTTTTGTTTTGTTTTTGTTTTTCGAGGCAGGGTTTCTCTGTGTAGCCCTGGCTGTCCTGGAACTCACTCTGTAGACCAGGCTGGCCTTGAACTCACAGAGATCCATCTGCCTCTGCCTCCCAAATGCTGGGATTAAAGGTGTGCACCACCATTCCTGGCTTGACAAAGTTTTTGCTAACTACAATTCTGACTGTTCATTACATCTGCTGCCCTTTATTGAGGGTTTCTGCCACTCCAGTTGCTACGACAAATGCCTCAGATACATTGTTTATAATCTTCTATCATCTTCACAAAGTGGTTATTCTTTCCTCCCTCACAGTCAGAAGCCTAGAAATGGAGGAGATGGAATTTGAACCCTACTCTAACTTGGAAGCTCCTTTTCAACTCCTGTTCAGTAGTGTGGATACACTCTGTGCATGACCAGAAAAAGTTGCTCCATATTTATACACATATTTTTCCATCTACATTTATAACCTATTGTGTGCTAAGTATGTTGCCTCACACTATAGAGGGAGGTCTGTGTGCTTATTGAAACATAAGGGAGCAGAATTGGGAACAAATGTAATTCTCAGAGGAAGTCAAAGCAGGGAGGAGGTTATTATGGGCTTTGGTTGAGGACATGACTCCCAAGAACTAGATTGCAGAGATGCCAATAGTAAGCAGTGCACTGGGTTTATGCTCCTGTCTTACATCTATGAGCCCCTAGTGTCTATGAGAAGGGTGGTGGGAAGGGACAGGGTCTGCAGCGTGACTAACAAGACATGGAGCTCCCTCCACCTTCAGTCCTTCTCCCACAGCAGATTAATAATCAACCATAGCACCCTTTCCCAATAGGTGTAGGTGTAGCTAGCTTGCTTGCTTGACCAATTGATTGATTGACTACAGCCTTGCCTGGCCTGGCATGGTCTAGGTAGACCAGGCTGGCCTTGAATTTATGGAGATCCGCCTGCCTCTGAGTGCTGGGGTTAAAGTCATGTGCCACCATGTCAACTCAGGGCTCTGTATGGTCCCTGTGGATCAGAACTGGCATTCAGAACAGCTTCTGTAGCCCATCCCTGCTGTAAAGGACAATGAATGTGAGCTTCAGGACGGATAGGCTGGCGGAGCTGGCAGGGTGTGAGGCTCGTGATAGGAAAGCATGAGCCCCCCCCCCCCCCCCCCCCCCTTCTTTCTTCTTGATACACAGTGATTTAGCTGTTTAGAAGCATCAGTCCTGCTGGATGAAAGACTATCAAGGTGAAGAACAGGCCTCACTGCTGGCTCACCCAGACCTGATTCTCAATGCTCCACAAGTGTGTGCTTGAAGTCCTCAAGGGCAGGGAGTGTTCCTGCCTCCCATGAGTCTCAGCAGATCCCTTTGTGGGAAGATTTTTGCTCTGGGTGAGCAGTTTGCATTGAAGAGGCTGCTTCGCTTAGCTCATGTCTCCTGCTTGCTTACAGAAAGCATCAGCAATATGACTGTAAGTGGTACATCCCCCTGGCTGACTTAGTGTTCCCATCCCCTGAGGAGTCAGAGGCCAGTCCCCAGGTCCACCCCTTCCCAGACCACGAGCTAGAGGACATGAAAATGAAGATCTCTGCCCTCAAGAGTGAGATTCAGAAGGAGGTAAGTACATGGCCCAGGTGTTCTGCGGAGGTGGGGGTGGGCGGGCTGCAAGCTTGAGGGTGTGATAAGGGAGGCAGGATTCAAGAATGGGAGCCCCTGCCTGTGTGTGTCACTGCTAAGGGAAGGCCAAGGACCCGTGCTTTGAACCGAGTGGGTTTAATTATGGTATGTTTCCTCAGTAACTGTGTTTGTTGAACAATGTAGAAAAGGAAAGAAAGAAGAGGGATGAGAGGCTTTCTTAAGAAAAAACAGCCTGAAAGAGGCCCTGTGAGAAACTGACACCTCTGAAAGACAAATAAATAGGGAGAGGGAACCCAAGCACCACAGTTGGCCAACCTCCTCTGTTAGGCACTGAAGTGCATGCTAAGAAAGAAAACGGAGATTCTTGGGTTGGAGAGATGGCTCTTCCAGAGGACCTGGGTTCAATTTCCAGCCCCCATACTGCAGCTCACAACTGTCTGTAACTCTAGTTTCAGGGGCTCGGACACCTTCACAGACACACATGCAGGCAAAACATCGATGCACATAAAATAAAAAATAAATAAATCTTAAAAAAACAAACCTGAGATTCTTGCTACACATAGACTAATCTTTAAAAACCCGATAAAGCCTGTGGTCATATTCACAGACATACTGTAGAAAAATTGTACAAAATAACTAGAAAGTTAAGGGGATCAAAATAAAAACTGAAAACTATTTAGAATTGCATAAAAAATGAAGTTATGGGCTGGAGAGATGGCCGTTAAGATTCTAGAGGTCCTGAGTTCAATTCCTAGAAACTGCATGGTGGCTCACAACCATCTGTAATGAGATCTGGTGCCCTCTTCTGGCCTGCAGGCATACATGCAGACAGAACCCTGTATATATAATAAATAAATCTTTTTTAAAATAATTAAATTACAGCAAACCAAAAACTGTGGAATGAGACCAAAGCAATGTTTTAGAGGAAAATGTATAGCCTTACGTTTGGGACAGGTGAGGTGTCTCAGTAGGTAAAAGCACTTGCCCAAACCTGACCGCCCGAGTTCAGTTCCCAGGACCCACATGATGGAAGGGAAAGAGTGGACTCCTTCAAGTTTACCCTCTAAGCCATCTTGCTGGCCATACTAATAATTTTTAAGCCAAATGGCATTGGTACACGCCTTTAATCCCAGAACTTGGGAGGCAGAGGCAGACAGATCTCTGAGTTCGAGGCCAGCCTGGTCTACAGAGTCAGTTCTAGATCAGCCAGGACTGTTAACACAGAGAAACCCTGTCTCAAAAAATCAAAAATAAGTAAATAAATAAAATATAATAACAAATTTTAAAACTCTTTTTTCTAGTTGTCAATGTAATAAATGCCTACAGTACTAATAGGTAGAGTAAAATTGATTCTCACTCCCCTTACGTTGTTAACAATGTCAAGTGTATGTGGGGAGGCATCACAAGGACAACACGTGTCCTGTTCTGGCAATTTCTAAGCTTCTCACAGAATTCCACCTGGAACTCTGGACCGTCAGATTCCCTTTAGCAGCTTCAGTGTATTCCGTCTCCACTATTAAACACATATTTGTGCACTTGGATTGTTCCTGGTTCCTTCCCCATAGGAGGCGGGTCTACAGTGCACATCACTGCCCTGTGTCTGGAGTCTCTGCAAGTGACATGGCTGGGCAGATGTGCATGCATTTGGCAGAGCCACCTCTGAGAAAGTTATTACTTTCTTCCTACAGGATGTGAGAGCCACGGCCATGGGGCTGGCTGTGGGGTTTGTTAGAGTTTTGTTAAGAGCTGGGGAGATGGCTCAGTGGTTAAAGTGCTTGCCATGCAAGCAAGAAAACTAGAGTTCAGATAAATAGAACCCATATACAGACTGGCTGAGTAGAGTGGCCCTTCTATAATTCCAGCACTTGGAATTACCAAGAACTAGCTGGCTATCAAGACTTTAGGCCGACATGTGCATGTGAGCACATGTGATCACACACACATGCACATCATACACATCCATGAAGGAAAAAGGATGAGGTTAATCCAAATTAAAGAGCTTGGGGATTTCAGTGGCCCTGAGATTCTAAGCACAGAAAACTTCCTTGATGAAATAGAAAGTTGGAAAATTGGAGAAAGCTACTTGGGCAGTGCGGAGCAAACTTGTTAGCGAGCAGGGGAAGCTTTGGCAGCTTGTGGGACCACAGACCAGGCTTAGAGGCCCTGCAGTCAGGCCAGCAGCTGGAATTCAGTGCTGAAAGGTGTCTGAGGGCTTTCTAATAGAGACCACTGAAGTCACGGGGTAGAGTGCGGAAGGTCTCTTACAGAATCTGTGAGAAGAGCCCTTACTTTGGGGGCTCTAGCTTTGGGGTGGTCTAGTTGTCTGGCCTGCCAGTGGATGTTTTGTAAAAGGGCTTGGGACTGGGGCCACATTGTGTTAGTTGCATGTAAATGATAAACTCACAGAAGGGTTATTTAGGAATTAGCTGGCTCTTGGGAGGTGAATACCTAAGGCCCTAGATATCAAAACCTCATGAAATATAGCAAATAAAACGCAGTGAACACACAAGAAAATGTTGTGCTTAGCACAGCTGAGTGAGACGTGAAGTCTTTGTATGAAGGAGAACACCCGTGTCTTGTGTCCCGCAGAAAGCCAACAAGGGACAGAGCCGAGCCATTGAGCGCCTAAAAAAGAAGATGTTTGAGAATGAGTTCTTACTGCTGCTCAATTCCCCCACAATCCCCTTCCGGATACATAATCGGAATGGAAAGGTCAGGAGGAGAAGGGTGGAGGGTCACCTGTTTCAGGGCTGCCCACTCTCCGAGGCTTCTGGCACTGACCCATGGGAATCAGGGTCAGGGGCTGGGACCCCCATATCCCAAGAAAGTGGCCACAGCTCTAGTCCCTAGACACGCTCTCCCTGCTAACAGGAAGCTACTGCCCTCTGCTGGCCACCATTGGCACTTTCACTGCCACTCTTGTTATTGGCTTCCTACAAGGACAGCCCCACCCTCGCTGTCTCCTTCAGCCTCTGAGGGGCCTGAGTAAGAAGAGGCTTTGATGGGAAGCCTAGAAGTTGGGGGTGCACTTTGTCCAGCTGTGGTCACTGTGCTGAACTCTTTCTCTCCCTCCAGAGTTACCTGTTTCTTCTGTCCTCTGACTACGAGAGGTCGGAGTGGAGAGAGGCAATCCAGAAGCTACAGAAGAAAGGTAAAGCCCCGCCCAGCCCCACACTGTTCTGAAGGCCCCCTTGGCAGCAGAAGGCCTGTGTCTTTCCCATCTTATCATGTCCAGGGTCTCTTCGGCCCTCATAGTTACCTCTTCTGATGCCAGGAGGTAGCATTCTTGGGATGTTACTCTCAGTTTAGGTCTGATTAAGGCAGACAGCGAATTCATAACAGGCTACCTAGGGCTCTGGGTAGGTGTCCTCCCTCCTCTTGCTTCCCACTCACGCACATGAGCTCCTTTCCTTACTGCTGCCTCTCACAGCAGCCACAACTGTGCTCATGTGAATACCTGCAGGACTTCCCCTCTGCACAGAGAACCAGCTCCCACACCAGAAACTCAGCTGATTTCCTGAAGCGGCTTCAAGGAAGAGCAGTAGGTCCTGTGGACCCGTAGTGAAGCTCTGTCCCCTCTTGGCTCCTCCCACAGATCTCCAGGCCTTTGTCCTGAGTTCTGTGGAGCTCCAGGTGCTCACGGGATCCTGCTTCAAGCTTAGGACTGTGCACAACATCCCTGTTACCAGCAATAAAGATGGTAAGACTTGGAACTCCAGGCTGCCCAGCCAGCAAGTCCGGGCTACTGGAGCCTTGCTAAGGGTTTTCTACAAGGACGGAAGAGGATAGGCACGGCTGCTAATGGCTGATCTCTGCCCAGTGTGGCTGGAACCATTCTCTTGCTGACAGGGATTTTAAATGGGAGGTACTCTCTCAAGGGCTGAGGCGGTCCTTGACCCCATCTAGTCTGAGAGAAAAATCTGCGCCGTGGAGCACTGGGGTGTTGTTGAGCTCCTGAGGAAGTCTCCCAATCAGCAAAAGGCTGCAGGATGGGGCAGGGATGTGGGGGAAGGACAAGACAGTAGGCAGACTGGAGAAGGATTTGAGAAATCAGGACAGGTGTTTTAGGAGGTAGATTTGGAACGCCTTGAGTACCAAGCAAGGGAGTTTGGGGGTGGTGCTGTAATTCCAGGAGCCTACTTGAGGGTTCTAAGCAGGGAGAGCTGTGATGAGACTGGAAACTGGCCCAGAGTGATCTCTGGTGCTGGGTGGGTGTCTGCTTTTCCCAGTGCTGGGTTTTCAGGCTCACCTGGGGACCTTTGTGTCCCAATCAAGGCCCAAGACTTCCTCTGAGCCTTTTCTTTTTCATTAGAACAAAGTGACTCAGATCAGTTCATTTCCATTTTTAAAGATTAGGCAGAAGAGGGCAGCCTTGGAATAAGCTATGTTCTGGGGGAGGGAAGGTACTAAATGACTGGCCTAAGATATTTGTTCTAGTTCCCAATCTGAACAGAGGGGAGAAGGGCCCCTCTCTAGGTCACACTGTGGGGAAACAGTGGGCTTTGACCTTGCTGGCCACCAGGTGGCACTGTGGGCCAAGGCCCCTTGTTGGCCTTCCTTCTGACACCTCTATCCTCCAGTCTTTGCTCTCTTGCAGACGACGAGTCTCCAGGACTGTATGGTTTTCTTCATGTCATCGTCCATTCCGCCAAGGGGTTTAAACAATCAGCCAGTAAGTGCCTCCTCGACCCTAGAAAAAAGTTGAGTGGCCCCTGTCCATTTCTCATAGCAAGTCCCTATGGTCCCACTATGTAAAGCTCCCTCCCTCAGCTGCTCAACTCTGATCTCCCCAAGCTGGGGCTCTGCTAATACGCCTGGAGTTGTGGGACTTTCCCTCCAAGTCTAGAAGCCAGTTCCTCTTATCGGCGGCAAAGCCACCTTTGCCCTTTGTCTCCAAGATCTGCTCTCCATCAAGATTTTCCTCTAGAGCTACAGATCCCAGACCCAAACCCAGGTCTTGTGACTGCAAACTCTGACTCTGGGCTCATTTCTTAACATTGCTGAGCCTCAGCTTCTCCATGAAAGGCAGTCTCAGGCCTGGAGAGGTGGCTCAGTGATTAAGAGCACTTGTTGCTCCTGCGGAAGACCTGGGTTCAGTTCCTAGCACCCACATGGTGGGTCACCACCCTCTGTAACTCCAGTTCCAGGGGATCCGACACAGCCTTCTGGCCTCCACAAGCACCAGGTACATGTGTGGTACATAGACATATGTGCAGGCAAAACACTCATATAAATAAAATAAATGAAAACCGATTTTTTTTTTCTTCTAAATTTTGTTTGAGACCATCTTTATGTAACCCTGGTTGATATAGAACTGCTGTGTAGACCAGGCTGGCTTTCTAACTCACAGAGATCCTTCTACCTCTGCCTCCTGAGTACTGGAATTAAAGAAATATACTACCATGTCCTCAAAAACAAAAATTAAGGCAATTACATTTGTTTTTATTGACCTAACTATTATTGTATGTGAACGCAGTGTTTGGAGCTTCTGGGGATGGAGCCTCTTTTCCTGCACATACTGAGCAAATGTTTGGCCTTATATTCTTATCTCGGACTTTTTTTCTTTAGACAAGGTCTCACTATGTAGCTCTGGTTGGCCTGGAACTTGCTCTGTAGATCAGGCTGGCCTCAAACTCACAGAGATCCACTTGCCTCTGCCTCCTGAGTGCTGGGATTAAAGGCGTGCGCCACCACACCTATCTTCAATTAAACTTCTTATGCTACTTCTTATCCAGTCAGTTTATAGTTTCTGTTTGCTGGATGAGGAACTGTGAGTCACAGGGATGTGAAATGATTTAATATAGCACACAGGCTCAGAAATTCAGGGCTCCTGCTTCTTCATAACAAGTTCATGCCATTGACCCATAAACAGCCAATTCGTTCAATCAGCACGGCTGAGACACCTCCCCATGCCTCCCCTTTGCGTCCCCATCAGGGTGAAGTGAGTCTTGGCACCTGCCATGTTGTTGTGTCCCTTATAATCTCCCTCTCCTGCTGTGAGTACTTCAAAGAAAGGGACACTGAATTTACAGAACACATACAGCATACCCAGAGAAAAGCAAGAGAGTGGCCAGGGCCTTGGCATGTTCGAGGCCTTTGTAGGCTCATTTTCTGTCCTGGTCTCCTGGCATCTCTCTGTGGTCAGTAATACAATTTCTGTTTTGTACATGGGAAGCTGAAGCTCCAAGGATTTCCCAGGTTGTGTAGTCCATAGAGACACTGTAGGATCCATGTTCCCTGGATACCAAAGCTCTGGTCCTGCCCTTTAGAACCTGTACCCCTTCCTTCCTGGCTGTTCGGGCCTCACTTGGTATATCTGTTCTTCCCCTACAGATCTGTACTGTACTCTGGAGGTGGATTCCTTTGGCTATTTTGTCAGCAAAGCCAAAACCAGGGTGTTTCGGGACACGACAGAGCCCAAGTGGGATGAGGTGAGTAGAGGAGGTTCATGTCCCAGCTGGTCATTGAACACACCTCTCTGCTGGGGGTGGCTCTATCACTGGCTGGACCAACTGTGTCTCCCTTACTTCCTGTTCGTCATCTGCCTAGACCAGTGTTTAGGGCAATGGGTCCTGGGGTTTTAGCTAAGGCTCCCATACCCTACTCTGCCCATCACATAGAGGTCTCTAGGTATTCTAGAAAGTATCAGCGCCCCTCTGTGTCTTGGGACATAGCCCTCCAGGGTCCTGTTCACCTTAGCCTTGCAAAGCCAAGGCCCATACATGCTGGGAAGCCAGGAAGTTACAAGTCTTTCGAGTCTCAAGGCCCTTTGTTCCTTCCATCTGTCACCAGGAGTTTGAAATTGAGCTGGAGGGGTCACAGTCCCTGAGGATCCTGTGCTATGAGAAGTGCTATGACAAGACCAAGGTCAACAAAGATAACAACGAGATTGTAGACAAGATCATGGGCAAGGGGCAGATCCAGGTAAGGAGCCAGGGTGAGACCTGGAGAGCTGTGGGCCCGGGTTGTGCAGTTGAGGAGGCCTTCTCGTACATCATTTGGTCTTTTGTGACTTTGGCTCAAAGTTGAGACACATTCCCCAATGTTGGCTCCTTGGTGTGTCCCAGCTGCCCATAGATACTGGTCCCCAGGCCACTATACCTGGCCCAGGTAGACCTCTATGTTTCTACAAGATAGACAGATAAAAGGGAGATTTGCTCTCACAGTCGCTTTCAGGCTGTTGGTGGCTCTTTGTGTGACACTGTGTGGGGGAGCGTCCCAACGATGTTGTAAGCAGGAAAAGAGATAGCTGTTTATAATGAGCCATGTTTGCTAGGAGCGTGAGGCAGGAGCGAGTCCCATGTCCTCCACTGTCGCTCTATCAAATGGCTGCCATGTCCATCCTATGTTGGGAGGCGCTGTCCCAGGGTGGGGCCTTGGAATATCAGTAGAGTCAGATCCTCAGGGTGAGTGCACGTGGTTCAGTTGTGTTTCTTAGTGCTAAGATGGAAATAAGTAAAAGGTTCTGTGTGTTTTTCATCTCTGGAACATTGGGCCAGTTTTGAAGATGGCTGCTATCTACTTAGGGATAACATTTAGTGTGGAGCCATGCACACTGTGGCCTCATGTTTAAGACACAATGGTTGTAGATTCTGTGCCCATGAAATCAAGGGAGGTAATGGCAAGGCTGGGCCACAGGCATGGGTGCTCCAGGTCTCTTAACCCCTGACTCCAGCAGGTACACTGAGTTAGTCTTGATCAGAGAACTTCACATTTTTTTAAATGTTTGTTTTTATTTTATGTTTATGTATATTTTGTCCACATGGTGTGTGTTCACCATGTATGTGCCTGGTGCCCACAGAACCCCAGAGGAGGGTGTTGGATTCCCTGAAGTGAAGGATGGTTGTGAGTTGCCATGTGTGTGCTGGGAACTGAGCCTGGGTCCTCTAAGTGGTCTTAACCATTGAGTCATATCTCTAGGCCTTTTGTTAGGAAACGATTGTTCTCTGGTACATGTTGAGGCTGAAGGGTTTTTTTTTTTTTAAGATTTATTTATTTACTATGTATACAACACTCTGCCTCCATGTGTGCCCGGACGCCAGAGGAGGGCACCAGATCTCATTACAGATGGTTGTGAACCACCATGTGGTTGCTGGGAATTGAACTCAGGACCTCTGGAAGAGCAACCAGTGGTCTTAACCACTGAGCCATCTCTCCAGCCCGAGGCTGAAGTTTTATATCTGGATTTTGATTGGGTGCCCCATCCCCCACCTGTATTGCTCTTGCATTTTGTCTCTGAGGAGAGGGGTAGTGCCCTCCAGTAGAGGCCCAACCATCTGCCTCATGTTCCTAAGCACAGAGTTCCTGACGCTGAGGGGCCTGTACCCTGTTCCTTGGTGCTGTCTCCAGGGAGACAGTGCTGCTAGGCAACCATGTGCCAGCCCTTCATTGTTTTAGAAATGGGGATGATGACAGAAAGCTCTTTAAATTCAATCCCTGTCACATGTCCTCTTAAGTAGCAGGAATCCCATCTCTGCTCCCTTGGGCAAGGCCCAAGGAATAGGCAGGGAATGGGCTCCAGGCTGGCCTGGCCATCCTTAGGAAACAGGCAGCCAAGAGCTATGAGAAGCTGCCATGCTGCCTGGGCCGCTGACGGCTGTGAAATGAAAGAGTGGCAGGAGCAGCCAGCTCAGGGAGCATTATGGCCCACGGCCTCTCCACAATTCAGATATCAGAGCCAGGAGTCTCCCACCTGGACGGCAGCCCTGCAGCTCTGCCCTCACTGTGCTCCTCAGGTCCAGAGGAGACACCATAAATCATTGACTCTTGCACACAGGAGCAGATGGAGGTAGTGGGGGAGGGGAGGCTGCCAGGTTATGTTTGGCAGAGCAGAGAGCACATTCTGCTAAGGGAAATGTTTCTGTGTTTAAGCTTCGAGGAATGTTAAATGCCTGGGAGTTGATATTAAAAGAAACACAAACGTTCCTGCTGCCAGCTGACCAGGCCAGTGAGTGGGCAGCGGCTCAAAGCCCAAAGCCTCTAGAGGCCTTTGAAGCTCTCTAGCACTCAGCCTCCCCAGTCTCCCGTGCTCTTGGGAGGGCATGCTGTGACTTAGAAAGTCTTGTTCTGTAACTACCTCAGAGCTGCTCAGGATAGCCAGGCTTGATGGATAGTCTGCACTGAGCAGGTCCCACATCGCCAGGCCCCACCGAGCTGTAGAACAACCTGTCCCCATAGCTGTCACATGTCTAAAGAAGGTAACCCACCTAGCTCTGGAGCTCAGGTTGCTTCCTTTCAGTAGACCCTGGGGACAGAACCAGAGGTGGTGTAACGGTGGAGCTAGGACCTAAGGATGCTCAATGGGAAGGTGGAGAGAAAACCGTTTTTGTGCCCCTTTCTCCCTGGGTCCTCTCCACACAGCCCAGCCAGGGGCCAGTGAAGGGACCCCTCGTCTGAGCACTAAGCACTTGCTCTTGCAATGAGTTGCTCTCTTCTGGCCACGATGGTAGCAGAGCATGGAGACTGGGTCGGGTACAGCATTTAGTACAGACAGATGGCAACACTAGTCACTGCCATTTGCGTCTGGGACTGCTCTTGGAAGCTCATACCCAAGTGTTGTCTGATGTGATCCTGCTACAGCTCTGCAAGGACGGTGACCTCGCTGTCCTAGTTCACAGATGAGGACCCTCAGGTCAAGGTGCCTCTGCTGACAGTATGCAGAGAAGGCACATTGTCTGCTTGGTGCTGTGTCTCTGCGTCTTAGTCCTTTATCAAGAAGTCTTGCAGCCCAGGTGAAAGGTCTTGGCATGGCTACTGGCCTGGTCAAGGAGCTGGAGTGATGGTCTGCTGTCTGGCATAAGAAGAGCCCCACACTGCCTTTGGTTAGAGTACTGTCACTTCTGGGCACAGGACATTTCTGCCTAGTACACCTAGAAATTGGCAATCATTATAAATTTGGAGGTGGGAGATCACAGTGCCCCTGCAGTGAGCACCCACACTGCAGGGTACCCTGTCAGATTGAAGGGCTAGTATGCCATTATATGCCAGGTCAGCAGAGAGCAGTACAAGATGCCAACAGGGCACTGAGGAAGAATCCAGCACTGCGAAAGCCCTTAGCTATGGCCTCGGGGTCTTCATACTGCCCTGTGGGCAGGAAGGGTTGTAAAGATGAGGATATTGAGGCAGTGACAGTAAATAACCTGTCCAAGGTGAAGGCAGGAGAGCCAGCACCTGACTTAGAGTCAGCCTCTGCCACCAAAGCCCATTGCCAGGGTGCTCTGCTGCCTCCACTGCTCTGTGGAAGGTCTGGAAATTTAATGAGGGGAAAGTCACTGAGAGCTGGAGGTAGGCAGGCTTCAAGAAGGATGTGGGACCAGAGGGATCCGAGAGTGCCGAATCTTTTAATTCCAAAAACAGGATATTTGTATTAAAAAATTGCAGTCATGCTAAAGAGACTTAACAATCACGAGCCTTCACACCCTGACCCACAGCCCTGGAGCAGACACTTTATTATGTAATTCTGTGCATTTTTCCTCCCTCGGATGTGTCCACCTTTAAGTAGGCTTAATCATAGTATGTGTTTTTTGTTTTTTATATTTTCATGGCATAGTATTACAAACCCCTGTCTAGGCCTATATATAGTCTTTAGATATACCTTTTAAAAGCACATTATCGAGCCGGGCGGTAGTGGCGCACGCCTTTAATCCCAGCACTCAGGAAGCAGAGGCAGGCAGATCTCTGTGAGTTCGAAGCCAGCCTGGTCTACAAGAGCTAGTTCCAGGACAGGCTCCAAAGCTACAAAAAAACCCTGTCTTAAAAAAACAAAAAAAGAACATTATCGAAAATACTTTTGTCAGTTTATATAGAGCCACGATAATTGCCTTCTTTAAGGCTTTGTTACTTTAGCAAGTGGGCAGGATCTGGGTCAGCAGAAGTGACGCAGGCATTTGGGGGAGGGACCCTCATGGCAAGCGCATGGGGGCAAGAATGTGCAGGGAGTGGACCAGGAAATTAAGGCCTCCAGCTTGTCCTGAACAGGAGGGGCTGTGAGCCAGGCACGTGGGAGGGGGTTTGAGGCCTCCTGTCCCAAAAATGATGAGTGACATGCCTGCCATCACACAGCTTGTCTGACGGGTTCAGGGACCCCATCAAGAGTTGGCCAAGCATGGTTGGCTACTGGGTGGAAGAGTGCATAGCAGCGCTTGCAGGTAGAATGGCGACTGTGTGGCTTCTAGGCGTCTGCCCTTTGCCACTGGAGACTTCGTTGAAACTCCTCACCAGCTTGGTCCATCTCCCTTCCAGGCTTAGGGGTCGTCCCTTTCTTTCCAGCCCCACGGGGTCATTCCTAGTGGATTTTCTGTACAGCCTCCCACTGTCTATCTCCCTGCTGGCCTCCCCAGCCCAGCCAGGCCAGGGTAACAGCTTCCCCTGAAGCATCCCAGGGTTCTCTGCTCTCGGGGGACTCCTCTATGTTTATCCTAGTCTATTTCCAGCTACCACACTCCAGACTGCAGATGTGATCTCCCCAGCTGAGACCTACCCTCTGGCTGATTAGCATATTCCCAGGGTCCAACATGTCATGGCTGGTGGGTCTGAAGGGGAAAGGCAAGCTAGGGGGATTTCTTTGACATTTACGACCAGGCCACTTAAAAGGGATCAGAACTCTTATAAATAAATGGAGGAAGTCATGATGGCCGGTCCCCTACCTCCAGTGCTCAAATTGGCAAATCCGACAGTATCTAAACATTCGTAATTTTCTTTTCCCTCATACTGGGGTTCATGTAGCCCAGACTGACCTCAAATTCTCTGTGTAGCCAAGGCTGGCTTTGGATTTCTAATCCTCTTGTCTCTATCTCTGCAGAATTATAGGCATGTTCTGCTGAGGAAAGAGCGATAGGTAGGAAGGACTGTACCTGCCACAGCACTTCTGTGTAGGTCAGAGGACAACCTGTGGGACTCTGGTCACACCTTTTCTTAGCCATCACCGCCCTGTGGAGCTTTTCACCTTCTCTGACAACTGCATAGCATCAAGCACTCACTGCCCTTCTCCCCTCCCCCATCCTCTGGCAACCACCATTCTTCTCTCCTCTTTTGACTACTTAGCATAATGCCTTCAGGGCCCATGCATGTTGTTGCCTGTCCCATTAGCCTTTCCCTTTCCTTCCTTTTGAGGGCTGAGTAATACTTCACTATTATGGACATACAGCATTTTATAAATGGGTATATCATTTGTCTATCTGTGGACATTTGCATTTTCTCCACGTTAGACTCTCCTAGTTTTAAGTGGAAAAAAAAAAAAAAAAACAAAGCCTAGTCCTTGTAGGTGGGGATTTCATGGTTCCCTAGCCTCCCGTGTGATTGTTGCTTCACCTATGAAAGGACAGCGTTTTATGCCCCCCCCCAGGAAACGGAAACTAGGAACTTGGTGTGGTTAAGCCACCTCTGACCTTCAGCCCCCCAAGGAGCATTTCTGTCTCCTTCCCTTTCCTTCCTCAGCTCTCCTGTTCATTCTCCCCTTGGCAGTTATTGAGTGTGGTTTCCACGACCTGAGACTGTGGGAGGAGCCCTGGGCTGTGGATCAGAGAACTAACCCTGGTTCCTTGGCCTTGTGGAGCCTCAGTTTCCTCAGCAGTTAAGTAGGGATTATTCCCACTCTTCATTGCCGGCTTGTAAGATGCAGGGAATGGAGTCCTACCTGGAGGAGCAGATCAGAGCTCTGAATGCACATCCACACCTTTCACTCTTTCGTCCTTGTATTTGTCTGCGGGGCTCCCTGTACGTGACAAGCACAGGTCAGAGGATCCTGTGAGAACAGGACTTCCTGACATAGTAAAGAAGCCATGAGAGAATTTGCTCCTTTCAGCCTTCAGCCAGCTTTGAAGGGGCCTCGAGGCTCTGCCTGCTCCTTCTGTTCATGATTTGGGAGAAAGGGGTGAGTTCTTCATGTGTCCCAGCCTCGGCTCCCTTGCCTGGAAACCGGGCTGTGATGAGAACTGACTGAGAGTTTCTGATACCCTTGGGACAGGGCCTGAAACATTTACTACTTGGGTGATGATGAGGGCCTTTGCCCTAAGCTGGCAAGCTCAGCTGCTCCCACTTCAGGATTCTGAGTATATCTTGTCAAGAAGTCCCCTCCTAAGGACCTGCGAGGGTTGGTTCTCTGTGTTTGAGCAGGGGTGGCAGCATCAGGGGTGTTCTCTTCAGGTGATGGGGTTAGACCAGCTGTGGTAGAGGATCTGAGGTAGCCCTGTTCTGTGTAGAGCAGCTGGGCTCTTCTCTTAGGGCTGTTCTCTGCTAGCTCAGAGAACAGTTTGAGGAGCCCTGGAACAAGGGGCCTTTGTCAGCTATGGGAGAGCTGCTTCTGGTCTCAATTACTCTGCAAAGAGAGAGAGCTTGAAGGGAGCATGGGTCAGGAGCCTACTGGAGCAGCAGTCAAGGGTTCCCCTACTAACGCCTACCCTCTGGCCCCTGAAGGGTCTGTTGTCCCCATTTGACTCTCTCTAATAGCCATGTGGGCCATCTCTTGCCCTGGTAGCCTGGTTCTGGGACACTGCCCAGGTGACCTATCATCTTTCTCTGAGTAGATGACGCGGCTTTGTTCTATTTGTCCGCCAGGCTTTGTTTATAAACATGGTAACCACAGCCAGTTCCCTGTTCCCTGGGAGAGGGCATGTTTTAATTGGAAGACAGGAGGCCGAGGAAGGGAAGGAAGCCTTGGCCAGTGGCCTTCTTTCCCTCTTGTCCCTTCACTCTATCTGGTACACACATCACAGCCTCCTGTAGCTCCCTGCCCTAGAACATAGGTATAGCTTTTCTGAAAGATAGACTCCCTCCCTGCTTCCTGCCTGTGCCAGATATGAGTGTTCAGGCAGCTTCCAAGCTCTCTTCCTCCTGTCCCAAGTTCACGTTTTGTGGCCCTGCTGCCAGGTGCTCTCAGTGGTGCCCCAGGTGGGGTGTCTTCCTTTGCCACGGTCACTACCCCTCGATCGTCCTGGAGGCACATGGGAACAGGCTTGGTTTTGCTCCTTGCCTCATACACCATCCCCTGGAAGGATCTAGGTGACCATTGTCCTGCCAGGAACTCATCTACTCCAGCTGTTGTAGATTCCTTTCCCCTGGCCCAGTGGCCCTACTATTGCTGTTCAAGGCTGGTCTGGTTGGTGTGCATGGAGAATGGGAAGAAGTACACTTGTTGTGGGGGCGTGGGCAGACCCGTGAGAGTGCAAGCCTCAACTGAACTGCTTCCATTGTCTGGGTGACCTGAAGATAGGAGTGACAGGAAGTAGATGGAAGCTCCCCTCCCTGTTCTTCTCTATCTGGGAATTCCTTCTCGGCATGTAGGCTTGATACCACTCCTAGCCCCATCTCTGAAGGTAGGAGACACGCTAGGAAGCAAGTTCAGAAAGGATCTTGCTACCTGCTTCCTTCAGGCCCTCGGAACACCCTTGCAAACCATGGGAAGGGTGCTGTCCCCTCAGCTCTGGTCTGGGGGCCCCCAGGCTCAGAAGCAGAAGGCGGGTTCGAGCGTGTCTCCTCAGACCTGGGTGAACACCAGGAGGCTTCCCTTCAGGTGGAAGTTGCTGTTTTGCCCTCCTAGAAATCAAAATAACTGATCTAGTTCCTACTTTAATTTGTTCCAAAGCTTTAAAAAAAAAACTCAGCAGAAAAACTCCAAGGAACTCCCTGAGTTATGGCTGAAACTGCCTATGTGTGTCAGTATAGGGTACCCGTAGAGTGGATTCTGCCGCCTTCTCCAAGATGCTCTGATGTTCATGGCACTGAGGGTGTATGTGCTTGCTATTCGATGAGTCCTCACCCTATGAGATTAGGTATTTGGATTTGTCCACATATTCCACATGCAGCCTGCTCACACCCTTGAAGGGAATTGCTGAACTACAGTAGCTTCCAGGCAGACCTCAGAGTGACTTGAGAATCCAAAATGGCCTAGAAAACACCAATCTGAATGAATGGATAAGTGTTAGGTTATCGGAATCCCTACAGAGGTAGGAGGCACCTACAGTTTTCCCAAAGTAGAGCTAAGAATTGAGTTCTGAAGCAAATACTCTACTTGAGAATAAGAGCTCCTAACCTGGGCAGGATGCGGTTGCCTCGACCTTTAATCCCAGCACTTAGGAGGTAGATACAAGTAGATCTCTGTGAGGTCAAGGCCAACCTGGTTTACATAGTGAGTTCCAGGCCACACAGAGCTACAAAGTGAGACCCTGTCATCAAAAAGAAGGGTTAGAAAGGTTCTTAATCTCTGTAACTCCCCATTTCCCCTACCCTGAGGGGGAGCGAGAGCCAGTGGCAGCTGTTAGAGAAGAGCTATTGACTGCTCGAGAGAACTTTAGCTCTGAGCCATGGATACTGGGAAGGAGTGGTTCAGCCTGTAGAGCTTGGGAACTTGCAGCAGGAGTGTGCATTGCCCTGAGATGGGTGACGGCTAGAGAACAGAGCAGGTGGGTTCCCTTTCCAGCCAGACTCATTGCTCTTGGCATTTTTTTAAATCTGATTTTGAGATAAGATTGGAGCATAAGTTTTCATATAAGGTACTGGAAAGAGATGGCTCAGCAGTTAGGAGCTTTTACTACCCTTGCTGAGTACCTGAGTTCAATTCACAATGCCCATGTGGTAACTCACAGCTGTCTGTAACTCCAGTTTCAGGATACTGTCTACTGTAGTGTGACCTAAGAGACCCCATGTGTTCAAAGCACACCTCTGGGGTCCCCTGCTCACTGGCTTCGCCAGGAGGTCTGGTAATACCTTCCAGTGACAAGGAACAGGCAAATGACCCAGGGGGTCTCATTTGTGTGTGCCTCTGGCTGCGATTTGGGTCCTTTCCTGAAGTCAGGGTGGAGTAGATGGGCATGTAGGGGTGGTGTTCTTCCCACCCTGTCCTTCAGTGGGGTTAGCTCTAAATGATCAAAATGTTCCCAAAGGCTCAAGTGAATTTTCCACTCTTTCCACGGTCAAATGTGCTGTGAGAAACACAAGGGATTGCCAGGGACATGCTGTCCATCCAGTCTTTCCACAGGAGATAAACTCTTAGGCTATTTCAGCCTCTCTTATGCACCTACAGCCACTGTGAACTCTGGGAACAGCAACCTGGGGTGGTCAGTCAGCGTGAAGAGAGGCTCCATAGGAATCAGTACTTTGGACCATCCATGAACTAGTACAGGCTTCTGAGGAGACAGCAGATCAGATCACCTTGAGTGGGCTTGATAGTTTTTGCATCCTAGCTAGAGTGTATATTTTAAACTTGGGCCGATCCTGAAACCTGTTTCCAGCCCTTACCCTGGACATCTATCTATAGCTACTGATACCTGCTTAGGAACAAAGACTTGGGGTTCTAGAACTTACATTGCTATAACCCCATATATGGATGTTTATCATGCAGGGGAAAGGCACTTGAGAAGCTCTGGAGCCTGGGAGGGCAGCAGACTCCCTAAAGAGACCTGATTGCTTCTATTGAGCCGGGGCATGGGGTACTCACCGGGGAGTGGCCAGGGTGCCATTAGGCTGAGTTCTGCTTTGAGCTGTAAGAAGGGCCTCTGCCCAGCATGTAGTAAGTATCTATTCAGTGGCAGATGAATAAATGAGTGAAAAGTAGCTTCTTGGCTTAGCTCTGCTAATTGACTGCTTGCTGACTTTGAGCTAGGGGCTCACATTGCTGGACCTAGTGAAGGTCTGAACATTGCAGATACTAAGAACTTATTGAGTGGGTTATAACCTTAGAAACCTGTCTTGATTTCTCTTCCTGGGGAGACTGCTAACTATCAGTATATGTGTTTTAGCTAGGGTGGTGTCTTAGGGTTACTATTTCTGTGATGAAACACCATGACTTAAAACAATTTGAGGAGAAAAGGGTTTATTTGGCTTATACTTCCTAATCGCTGTTCATAATTTTTTTATGTTTTTTTGTTTGTTTTTCGAGATAGGGTTTATTTGTGTAACAGCCCTAGCTGTCCTGGGACTCACTCTGTAGACCAGGCTGGCCTTGAGCTCACTTGAGATTTACCTGCTTCTGCTTCCCGAATGCTGGGATTAAAGTCATGTGCCACTACCACCTGGCTTTTTTTTTTCTTCTAAGATGTATTTATTATGTATACAGTATTCTGCTTGCACACCAGAAGAGGGCACAAGATCTCATTACAGATGGTTATGAGCCACCATTTGGTTACTGAGAATTGAACTTAGAACTTCTGGAAGAGCAGTCCTTGCTCTTAACCTCTAAGCCATCTCTCCAGCCCCCTTTTTTATGTTTTTTTTTAAGACTGGGTTTCTCTGTGCAACCGCCGTGGCTGTTCTGGAATTCGCTTTGTAGACCATGCTAACCTAGAACTCACAGAGCTCCATCTGCCTTTGCCTCCCAAGTGCTGGGATTAAAGGCGAGCGCCACCACCTGGCCTCACTGTTCATCTTTGAAGAAAGTCAGGACAGGAACTTAAGCAGGACAGAAACCTGGAAGGCGCTGATACAGAAGTGATCGAGGAGTATAGCCGGGGTTTTTCTGTCCCACCAGTCAGCTCTATCCCACCAGCTGGCTCCTAAATAACCATACAGAGACTTAATATTAATTATAAATGCTTGACTGATAACTTAGGCTTGTTACTAACTAGCTCTTACATCTTAAATTAACCCTTATTTCTTATCTACGCTCTACAATGTGCTGGTACCTTTTTTCAGTACAACATGTTCATCTCCTACTTCCTCTGCATCTGGCTGGTGACCTCCCTTCTTTTTTTCTCTGTAAGTCCCACTTAACCTCTTCCTGCCAAGCCACTGACCATTAGCTCTTTATTAATCCAATCGGAAGGTACCTTGGGAAAGACATATCTTCACAGTGTACAAAAAGATTATAACATTTTCCCCTTTTCTCTAATTGAAAAAGGTTTTAACTTTTAGAAAGTAAAACTACATATAACAAAAACAGTAATCAATAATTACAGCTATAATATCCAGTTCATTTGTATTTGGAAAACATTAGAGAAAATATATTATCTACTGTACCTTTGTGAGTCTAGAGTTTTATACTTAATTTACCTTTTATCATAACTAAGGAAAACTTTAAGTCTAATCATTTAATATGTAACTTCATCCAAGACCCCAGAAGGGTGTAATGTTACTTAACAACAGGAATATCTGGTTGCCATGACCAATAATAATTTGCAACCAACTCCCCTAAACAAAGACAAACATCCATATCTTTTGGGAATGTGGGCGTTATTTTCTCTAGACTGCTTCCTGTTGTCTGGGGGTGATAGCGTCTTTGGGAAACCCTGAGAAAATTTAGGATAATGGTTAAATCTTTGCTGGAGTAGTGTGTGACCCTGGACCATCTCAGCTTGTAACCTTGAAGCTGTCCTGGATGCAGAACTCTGAGAAAACTGCAACAGAGGTATTCTGAGATGTTAGATCACCTGGACTATTTGTTTTTATTGGTGTCTTGTTCCCTTACTCTGAAAACACAAACTTTTAAAGGTAACGTACATATCTACATTCATTCAAGTATAGACTGTGTGTTGTACACAAGTCAGCCATGTATGATTTTTGTTGTATGTTTGAGCAGGTAAATCATGTTACATGTTTTGTAGGTATTTTGTTTTTGTTTTTTTTGAGACAGGGTTTCTCTGTGTAGGCTTGGCTGTCCTGGAACTCACTCTGTAGAACAGGCTGGCCTCAAAAACTTACAGTGATTGCCTGCCTCTGTCTCCTGAGTGCTAGAATTAAGGCATGCCACTGCCCAGCGGATATTTTTTATATCCGCTTTGAGGGTCTTTCCCTATCAAACCTCATCATCTTCAACTTTGAACAAATCTATAGCCCTTCATTTTCTCTGGGAACAAAAGCGCAACCTCTTCCCCAAAGCAATGTATCTTTTGACTTCCATTTTGAGGTCAAGATATTTTTAAAATATGCAGATTGGTTTAATCCAGCAGTCTTCATAATCCAGTGTTTCTTAGCAGCTATGTCTCATTCATCAGCAGTCAAAAAATTTAAAAGACAACACAGTACCATACAGGATCCAGACTCCTTGTGTATTTTCCATCTCTGTGACTTTTTTTTTTAAACTTCTCTCTTTAAAGACTTTTATTATTTTTTAAACTTTTTTCTATGGCTATCTATATCCTTTCTCTTTTCTCTCCCAAGCCTATGTACATTTTTAACACACTATAACCTGTTTAGAGTTTTTTTTCCATCTGATCTGTCTTTACTGCATATCTGTAACCTTTTCTGTTTGCATGAGCAAAACTTAAACCCGCCATGCAACTTAGCTCATGGCGTGCTGGCAGAGCTCCCGCCCGCCGGTGGTCCAAGCCCATGGGCAGTGGCTGGGAGATACCTCTCTGTACTGAGGCGCTGTGGGACTGAGAAACTGTGTTTGGCTCCATTTTTGTGTTTAGAACTTTTTCTTAAGCTTTTTTAGGTTTTATGTGGATATACATAGGCTCTCATTGGGCACCCTTTGTAAGTGGAGTTTTTTTCTGTCTCGCCAGTCAATTGTCCCACCAGTAAGCTACCAAAAACAACACCGAGACTTATTATTAACTGTAAATGCTCGGTTGATAGCTTAGGTTTGTTACTAACTAGCTCTTGCATCTTAAATTAACCCATGTTTCTTATCTATGCTCTACCATGTGATGGTACCTTTTTTCAGTACATTTTTTTCTCCTGCTTTCTTAGTGTCTGGCTGATGACCCTGCTTCCCCCATGCTGTCTTTCCCTGTCCGTAAGTCCTGCCTAACCTCTTCTTGCCCAGCTGTTGGCCATTAGCTCTTTATTAATCTGATAAGAAGGCACCTTGGCTGAGACACATCTTCACACTGTACAAAAGATTATTCCGTAGCAGAGGGGTGCTGCTTACTGGCTTGCTTCCCATGGCTTGCTCAGCCTGTTTTCTTATAGCATCCAGGACCTCAATTCCTTATAGCTTCCAGGACACCCATTGTCACCACCCACAATGGGTGGGTGAAGGACCCTCCCCCATCAATCATTAATTTAGAAAATGCCCTACAGGTTTGCCACAGCCAGATTTTGTTGTTGTTGTTTTGTTTGTTTGTTTCATTGGTTGGTTTTGGTTTTTCAAGACAGGGTTTCTCTGTATAGCCCTGGCTGTCCTGGGACTCACTCCATAGACCAGGTTGACCTCAAACTCAGAGATCTGCCTGCCTCTGCCTCCTAAATGCTGTGATTAAAGGCATGCACCGCTATCATCCAGCATGCAGCCAGATCTTATGGAGGCATTTTCTTAATTGAGGTTCCCTTCTCTCAGATGACTTTAGCTTGGTTCAAGTTGATATAAAGCTATCCAGCACAGATGGGTACCTGTCAGGAGCACACAGGAATGTAGGACCTACCTGCAGAGCCATCATGAGGGGCCAGGGCCCTCTCCTGTTCTCCCTGTTTTCTCCTGTGATGTGCCGTCTCTTCCCCAGTTGGCATGGCCTTTCCATAGGACCAGGTCTCTGGACTTAGTGTTTGTCTTCAGTCCGCCTCTGTTCCCAGAAACCTCAGCCTGCCTTGCCTTCCATTAGTCTGGCTTCCAGCTCCTTCCAGCTTTGTTCCTTTAGGCCCATGCCATATTGCTGTCTTCTCAGACCTAGACGCTCCCTCCCTAGCCTCCCCGCCCCAGGCTCCTGTGTTCTACCAGGATTCTCAGAGTGGCCTGTTTTGGGGAGCTTCTCCTATCACTTAGGAGTCCCCAGTAGGGGGAGTTGGCACTTTGAGGAATGGGGGTTCCAGTCTGGGCTGGGAGGAGATAAAAGCTGTTCTGAGAAAATGGAAGTCACTCTAGAGAGGCAGCCTCCACATTCTGAGGTTCTGAGTAAGAACCTTCCTGCTGTGTTCATAGACCAAAGGACTTGCCTGAACGCTGTCCCACCCATAGCTGTTAGCAAGGTAGTACTATGGGAGACCCTGTTCTTCTATAGGAGACCCAGCCCACCCCGTGTTCGGGGACTGGGCATAATCCCTTTTGACCTCTTTTCCCTCAGCAAAGTCACTGCTGATCATTTAACCCAATTTTGCTTCAGTCACATCTGTGCTGGTTGGAGGGATCCCTCTCTCTACATATAGCCTAGGGTCCTACTCACCTCGCTCTAGGCACAACTACTCTTTGCTTTGGCCAAGAGCCAAGGGAAGGGATGAGGGAAAATATGACAGTCCACGAGGGATGTTTTTAATTCTGAAGGCAGCGACATCTGTTCTTTCGTGAGACTTTACCACCCAAGCTCTGTTTATCCAGACACAGGGGCCCTCCATGTCCTCAGAAGGCGGTTCTGCCAGGTGTGGCTGAATGGATAGGGAGGACACAGCAGGAGGGGATGTGATTACTTCCTGGGTGGCCAGGCTGGTGTGAGCTTTGCCTATATAACAGAGATGAGGACTGACTGTGATTGACTACGGAGACCACTATTCGTACTGCTGCTTTTGAGGAACACTCTGGGACGTTCATCTTGTACACCCCTTCCTCTACCCTGCTTTCAAGAAGGCCTGAATGAGGCTTGGAGAAGAGAAGGCAAATTTGTGCTGTCCCCAGAGGAAGGCCCAGTCCTTAGGGAGGAAAGAAAAGCTGAGTATCTCCAGGGAAGAGGCTCCCAACTCAGCTACCCATCTGCTAAGGCACCTTTGTCACCATGGAGACCAGTTGGCCATTGCTTATCCAATCAGAGCTTGCTTTACCCAGACAAGTGTTGAGTCTGGGGTTCTTAAGACAGACAAGTGTAGGACTTTGGGAACAGGATTTTTCCTGCCCCTTTCTCCCACACATCCGCGGTGAGGAGCAGTACCTGATTCCCTGAGACTGCACTCTGTGGCATTTGACCCAGCTAGAGGGAAGAGAACCTTAGGAAGTCAGTGTCAGCCGTTCTGAGATTAACCAGCTAGCACCAAATAATACCAGCTGTGTGTGTGCAGCAGGTGAATGAGGTGAGCAGTTCAGAAGGTACCTTCCCAGCTAGTTATGCAACCAGCCATTGCACCTTTGTGAAGAGGATGCTGAGCACAGCAGGGACCTGTGGGAGGGATGGAGCAACTTTACCCATGCACATAGTTCCTCCTTTCCACAGAGCATCCCTGATGCCCTCCTGCTAAGGGTGTGCTTTCTCTCAACTTTCTTGATACTTTATCTTCACTGTCCTGGTCATATAACCCTGGGCAGAATGAAGGCAGAGAGAGGACACGTCAATCCTCATGCGCTGCATAGTAGGTGCAGGAAAGTGCTTCTGCCTGCAGCTGAGAGTTGAGTCCCATCTCCCTGCTGCCCTCAGGCTGCAGCTTTGTCATGGCTGGCTTTTGGCTCATCTGATTTCTTAGCCCTTACTCCAGGTTCAGGCACTTAGCCAGGCCTTCTTCGTGGAACCCAGGTCAAAATCAAGAGTGTCACGTGCAAAGTGTCATTGCTTTGAAGTGAGGAGAGCAGAGATGCGCTAACCTGTCTACTGTAGTTGCTCCATTTCCTCAAATGTAAAGCAGGAATGCTTGTTCTTCATAAGGTTGGGGGGACGTTCTTAGTCCTTACAGATCAGTGTGGTGCTCACACTCAAAGAAGAGCAGTCTTTCGCTGACCAGTTCTTGGCTGGCTCTGCAGTTAAACTGCCCCTTTCCCAGAAAGGTGCCGAGGGCAGAAATAGAAAACCCTAAGGATTGTCATTGTTGAGAACCAGCAGGGTATTCACAGGGCCAGGCTGGTTCCAAAACATCAATTCCTCACTTTTCACCATACCCTGAGAACTATCCATACTTCAGCCAGGCAGTGATTGTGACCCATGGGGGCTTTGGGGGCCCCTGCTGTCCCTTCCTGGCTGCAGCTATATCTGTAACTCAGGCCAGAAGGTTGCTTCTCTGAGCCCCAGTTCTCACAACTCTAAAATGGAAGCAAGAGCGGCACTGTCATGTAAGTGCAGCGTTGAAACCACTGTGCTTGGTACTTGGCTAATGGTTGGCGCTGTGTGGATCAAGGTTTCCTTCCTACATGCCCAGCTTTACAGTGGTGGGATGGCCAGGATACCTGGGTTGCATATACCCTAGCTATCTAGGGTTCTGGCTTATCTCTTACTCTTTAAGTTGCATGGTTAGCTTGAGATAGGAGTCACCTCTGGTTCTTCAATTAGAACAAGAGCTTGCTGGGCCTGGGCAGTGATGCCTTCAATCCCAGCACTGGTGGGGGAGGGGTGGGGGCAGAGGCAGGAAGAGTTCTGAGTTTGAGGCCAGCCCTGTCTACATAGCCAGTGCCACATTAAGAGATTCTGTCTCAGGAAAACAAAACAAGGGGAAAAAAATCAAGCCAAGCATTTACGAGTCTGTCTACCAAGATACTGCAGTTGCTTCTGTGCTGTTGGGCTTCCTCTGCCCCCTGGAGCAGAAGTCTTTGTTGGTGAGGTGCACAGGGCTGCAGCTAAAAGCAGCAGTGGAGGAGCACTTCCTTGTCAGACACCAATGACCAGAGCCACATGTGCTTTCTCACAGTTACTGCTGAGGGTCTCAGGGACTCTAATACCTGCTGGGACTGCTGAAACCCCAAAGACTGCTTCCTTATTCTGAATATTTGCCACAGGAGACTTGGGAGAATAAACAGGTGTCTGGCTCTGCCACCAAGCTGGCATTGAGGAACTTGCCTTGGGGCGTGAATTGAGGGAGTAGAGAAGTGGAACTCCAAAGCAGTCCTTTGCGAGGGAGGCAGGCAGCTCTTCGTGGCCACGCACAGCCTTTACCCACAACTCTGGCCACTGGAAGTCTCTACTGACTTGGTCTCAAGTCCTGATACCTACTCAAGCCCCAGAAGCAGCCTGGTGGTGAAGGAGTTAACGACTAGGAACTGGCTTGTGCTTAGCTGCTTGTCAAACTTTATTTAGTAGAGGCTGGAAGGAGAGATAGAGGGTGGGTGAGGAGGAGCCCCAGCTTGCCAAGAGTTAAACCCCAAGCCTGCATGGTTTTTGGATGGGGCAGCTCCGAATCCTACTTGGAGTCACTTTCTTCGGTGGGGCGGGAGTGTATGCGCACTCTCTGCAGCTGGCTGTGGTGCACACCCGCACTCCCGTGTCCTGGGAGCTGCGGCTCACCTGAGAGGGCAGCAGGCTGCCTGAGGGGAGGCACTGAGCCCTGGTGGTAAGCTCAGCTCACACTCCGCTGCTTCCTGGCTGCAGTCTCTCGGGAGGAGGAAGGAGGGGGAGGACGCAAAGGGAGGGGAGGAGAAACCCGAGCCCCACACCCGCTGCTTTGGGACTGCCCCACTAACAGTCCCTGCTAAGCACTTGTGTGCAGGCGGCAGCTCTCCGCATTTCTGCCTGGAGCTGGACCGGCAGGCTGGTCACCAGCATGACGGACATCCTGCCTCAGCCCGACTGCAGCCTGAAGGCAGTGTGTGAATCCCTGGAGCATTGCTGCCTGGATCAGCTGGAGGAGCCAGGGAGCAAGCGTGTGCCCAATACAGGCGCCAGGCTCTGGGGCCGAGTGCGCAGTAAGCTGCTCCGACACAAGGTGCTAGCCGGGGCTGGCGGGATGGTGGAGGGGTAGACTGGCTGCAGGGCTGCGGGAGGACTGGGGCTGCTGGGGACTCTGTCTACCTCTGCACTGCTGCTCCTGCTGGATCCCAGAAGTCCCAAGATAGGCTGGAATATGGGTATGAGTATGCTTTAAGTGGCCTGAACTTAGTGATAAATGCTAGTGGCGACCCCCACACTAGCCCTGGCTGCCTTCTCTGTATCTGTCTAATGCTCAGCAGAAGGAGGTTTGTGTTCTAAGACTCTGTCTGGCTTCCTCCTGAATATAAGCTGGCAGGAATAGGAATAGACAGGCAGCCTCACTGGGTCTTATTGTTCTCCCAGGAGCCCAGCACAAGCATGATTGCCCCCAACCATCTCTTACGGATATCAGCTCTCTATCCCTTTGGTGATGGGCACCTCAGCATGGCCTGTCATGTGAGCTTTCTTTGTGTAAGCTGAAAGGATCTTTGCCACCCGGGAGGAAGGCCTGGTGGCGGATGGGGAGTAATGTGCTGAGTCTGGGGGCTCTAGACTGCTTCTTCAGGGACCACCCAGACAACTGTTGGCCTGGTGCCAACTGGTTATCCAGCAACTCACACAGCATGCCAGGGGGTTCCTGACCGAGCTATGCCAGGGCAAGCTGCCTGCATGGTCTTGTCTACAGCCCCAGACCTGAGTTGGGATTAAAGTCTGAGATAGAAGTTGGCTATCCTGCAGCTGGGCGGGCTGCCTTCAGGCTGGCCATAGGCCCTGGCCTCAGGCGGCCAAGGAGAAGCTAGACCCAGTGCCCAGCACACAGTAAGTGTTTGATAACTCCACAGACGGGATCAACCGCCTAAGTTGTTACAGGGTGCTGGTTCCGGTTGGCCAGAGCCTTGGTAATCCTTCAGTTTAGTTGAGTCTGTGATGGGACTTGCAAGTCTCCTTGTGGCTCAGAGGAAGATTCTCAGCTGAGATCTGTGCCAGCCAGCACCTGACAAGAAGGATGGTCTTGGGCCCATTGGTTCCTGTTTGGTTTGATCTCCATCCAGTGAGGCATATTTGACCCTATAGAGGTGACATCAGTCCTGGAAAGTGCTGGGCAGGGCAGCAACTTGAGCTGTCCTGCTTTGGCCCCTGTGTCACCTTCAGTCTCCCTGGGGACCAAGCAAGCAGAGCCCTACTGGCCCTGGCAGCTACCAGAGCCCCTCTATGCTGAGGCAGCTGTCTGTTGCCGGCAGCTTGGAGCCATCCTCACCCTGTCCTGTCCTAGGTCTTGCTGAGGCCAGCAGACACCATTCCTAAACCTCAAGGCTGGCCAGAAACTGCTCTAGCAGGTTCCTGATCTAAAACTAAGCCAGTCAGATCCTTGTGTAGTCTACCTGCCTCCCTGGGTACCTGGCAGGTAGGGTTAAAATTCTAAGCCTTGAAAGCCACGCTTTCACTTCTCCTTTCATTTGTGGCTGGCAGAACAGAAGTCACTTTAGGGACTCATTGGCTAGCTTGACTTTCGGTGGTATCTGACAGTTGTTTCTCATGTGATCTCTGGCTGAAGGTGGCAGGCCAGCTTGGTGTCATTGTGACTGCAGAATGGCCATGGTGCAGGGCTGTGCTGTGTAGCTGGTGATTCAGTCCCCTAGCACATGCTGTGTGACAAAGGGTGTCGGTGTCATTGATACTGCAGGTGACAGGGACATTTGCCCTCCTGAGCCTACCTCATTGTGCATAGGCCAGTAGGTCAGGGGGTGACACCTGTTCTTCCCTTCCTTCTGGAGCCGAGTTAGCCTACTTATTTCAGAGTGGCTCACTGCCAGGCTAAAGGTGCTGAGATTGATTACGCAGGACTTCAGGTGGGGCAGGGGGAAAGGTTCTGCCCAGCATGGCATGAGGGACCACATTATTAATTCATTAACCATATCCTACGAATTTGATGTCATGGATGCTGAGATACTTGTGGGCTTTCTGCTCCCCTCTAACTAAAACCATTAAAAGCCAGAGGGGAGAGGAGGGCGACTCATTTGGGACCCCGCACTGGGGCTGAAAAGTCTGTTTTGATAGAAAGGTCCTGATATTACAATGGAGCCTTTGAAATAGTATGAAACCTCTGTTTGCAGGAGGGATGGAGGCAAAGGTACAAGGACTCGCCTAGGGGCAGTGCTGGAGTAGGTTCCTTTTGTCCGCAAGGAGAGTTCTGGGGCTGAAGCTTCATTCTAGGCCCTGGCTTGGCAGTTGGTTTGTTGTGCAAGCATTTAGCAGAGGACACACGTGGCATTTGGCTTTGTGGGTTCTGCCAGGATGTGCAGTATTTAACTTGCATTTCAGTTTGCATTTTTCTTTTCCTTCCTTCCCTCCCTCCCTCCTTCCCTTCTTTTCTCCCTTCCTTCCTTCCTCCCTTCCTTCCTTCCCTCCCTCCCTCCCTTCCTACTTTCCTTCCTTCTTTCCTTTTACTTCTTCTCTCTAATCATATTCAAGCAGAGCAAGCTCAGGGTTTTTTCCCTTCCTCCCACCCTGCCTGGGTCTAGATTCTTAAGTGGAACCTAAGAGGCGAAAGGACTGAAGGAGGAATTCCATTCCTAATCCTGGAACAGCCAAAGGTTTTAATAGGGTCCCTTGTGGGAATCATAGAGGCTAAGTAAAAGGCCCAAAGAAAGCCAGGCCAGAGACATTTGTCTGGTGAGGAAATGAAGACTGTTAATATTTCACTCACCACGACAAAGATACTTCTCGTTCAGACCAGATACTGGCCACTTCAGGCTGAACTGAAGATATAGCAGAGGAGACTTAAGGAAAGCCTCTGGGGTCTTTGTCTCTGTTTCAAAGAATGGCCATGGGGGCCTGAGAAGTCCAGAAGAGCTTCTCTTGGCAAGAGTGGGGCTGATGTTGCTAAGTATACCTGTTTTATGATGGCCATTAATCCACGCTGCTTACATAAAGGGTCAGAGTGGTCCATGCCTGAGAAAAGACAAGATACAGGGTACCTTGAGGTCACTTGTCTGGGCGACCTAAGCACTTAGGAGGGCATAGAAGAGGATTCCATTGTTAGGACAGGGCAGCTCCTTAGTCCCCTCTAGCATGTCAGAACTTGACAGATCTTTCCAGCATAGGTTTGCCTACAGTATGCACATCCCAAGACATTCACTTAGCCATTCCTAGCTGTTCCTTACATTGAGGGTTCAAGAGTACTGGATATAAGATACACACATATTGGGCTCATTCATTCATTATGACTCTGAAGGTGAAGAGAGACCTTAGCACTGTGTGTAGTGGCACAAGCCTGTAGTCCTAGTCTTAAAGCTGAGAGAGGAAGACCAGCACATGTTTGATTCTAGCTTGTGCTGCATAGTAAGACCCTTTCTGAGAAAGAGGGAGGAGAGATATTAAAAGCTTCTGCCCTGGCTGTGGCTGCTGATGCTCTACCCTACTGCCATCCTCTCTAACTCCTTATCAAAGAGAAGAAACTTGCAAGTGTGCCTTTGCCATTCACATACCCGGGCGCTTCCCTGTAGTATTCCTTCAACCATGGGGAAAAGAACAAGAGCACTTCCCCCAGGACTAGAGACCCTGCAGCCCTCTGTGGGTGCAAGAGTGTGGTCAGACCAGCAGGTGGGACCCTGGGACCCTGTACCTCCTGGAGCGAGCAGCTCTGGAACCACGTGAATAGTCTCTCAACCCCAGTTCCCCCACCTTTCCACTGAGCTGTCTCTCCAAAGTCCCTGTCTCTGCATATCTGCTGCACTGTAGCCCCATGCAGATGCAGAGCCACCCTGTACACAGTGTGCATTGCACAGGGTTCATGCACCCTGTGATGGAAGCCCTTGTTTAGGATGAACTTGTCAAAGTTTTTGGCACCTGGGATGTCTTAGCTCTTGGTACTGTATGAGTAAGTGCCAGGCCTCTCTGGTGCTCTCCAACATGTCTGATCCTATACACAGGGTGACCAGTTGGCCCTCCTGGGCTTGGTGCCCTGCTTTTAGATGGTCTTGGACCAGGGATTGCTAAGCCTGCCAACCAGAGTGATTCCTCAAAGGCCAGAGTTGCTGGCTTCCAGGGCTGCAGTAGTCCAGAGATAGTGAGGTCCCAGGTCCAGAAGGACAGAGCTATGGAGAGAATTAAGAAGGATCTCTGAAACCTCTGCACGTGCTGTCTGGGGGTGTTGCCACATGTTGGCGAAGGGCACTCATATACAGGGACTTAGCCTTCTACTGAGCTGACAAGGGACTGTTTGTCTTCCTTTCCTCTGTCATAGCATGCTGGGTACAGGAAAGAACACTGGCGTTCTGTCAGCTCCCTGGTGGCCTAGAGGAACACACAGACCCCCTGCTCCTGGGACCTGCTCAATGCCCAGGAGAAAGCCCGTTATCAGTCTTGGGATTCCAGGAGCCATAGACCAGGTGTGTTGTCCCTGGCCTCATGGGAGCCATAGCAGCTATTCCTAGGCTTCTGCAGAAAGGAAAAGGTGCCTGAGGAAATGTCCCCTAGCCTGGCCTAGCTTGAAACATGCGCTGGGTTGGTAGGAGCCAAGGGGCTTCGTTTTCTTTTTTTGTTTGGTTTTTTTTTTTTCAGTCCTGGAAAAATAGCTTAACTTGCTACGAGACCTTGGATAAACCTTTTCCTTCTGGTGTCGGTGCAGGAGCTGAATGGGTCGATCTCTGTGAACCCAGCTCATATGATGGTCTTGGCTAGGACTTTATTCCTAAGCTTTAAACTCTCCACACGCAGCAGAGTCTGTTTGGGAAAGGTCACATGGGTGCATGTGGGCCGTAGCCAGCCATTCACTGAACATGGGAGAAAAGAAGCAAATGGGAGTGTTTGGCTCCTGTCTTGAAGGAACCCTAGTAGAAAGCTATAGCTGTCTCTACCCTACATCCTGGGGCACGGATGTTGATGGAGTACCTCCTGTGTACAGGGCCCAGGGATATAGAGGGCCAGGCAGGGAGGCCTGATCTAAAGAAGTCAGTCAATGAGGCCATTTGAGGCTGGATGGTTTGTGAAAAGAAAATAGGGTAATGGATTAGAATGGAAGGCTTGGGAGGTTTAGCCTGGAGAATTTAACTGATGGACTTTGATGGGTTTAGCTATGAAAGATCTAGGGACAGCGCAGTCCAAACCTTACAGGACTAAAGCCCTAGAGCAGGTGTGTTCAGAAGCAGGCAAAGGTTATGCAGAGTGAAGGGAACAGTTCAAGGCATAGGGACTTGTCAGCAGCCAAGAAGGAAGCCACTAGAGCCTTTCAGCACAACTTAGTAATGTTGATGTGTTTTGAGCATGACCCAGGTACCGGCATCAGTCTTAGCTCTTGATCTTCTCTGAGGTAAGTGCTAGTATTATCCATGCCATTTTATATATGAGGGAACGGAGGCTTAGAGAATGACCTAGATGATGTCATTTGGTGCTTAACAGAGGAGCTGGCTCTTAAATCCAAGCAGCTGGGCTCTATATATAGGCTCTCACCTATACCACCAGCCTTATGTGGCCTCCAAGGAGGAAGCCCAGGACTTCCTCAGGCCCTGGGGCTGCTTCTCAGATGTTCAGTTATCAGGGTGGCCATGCAGCCAGTTGATAACCTAGATAGGAACTTATGGAGGTGCAAGGTTCCTACCCCTCTAGCTGCCTTGTGGGTAGGATGTGCCAGTTGACCCAACACGCTGTATCTCAGTGGTCACAGGGATGCTGTTGATGATGTGTGTGAACATGAGACTCGGAGCAGACATGAGGCCTGGAGAGGAGTCTGTTCAGAGCTGCACAGTGGAATTGCCAGTGTCCCCATTTTCACTAGAAGAAGGCTCTATAACTAGAAAAAAAAATGTTCCTAGCCAGGGTGGGGAGGTAAAGTCAGTTTCAGAAAAGGACTTTATAATCTTATGAAGCCACTGCAAGTCAAGGCCTTTGAGCCCATAGTGGTCTTCCAGACCCTTGGCATTCCAACAGCAGCCGGCATGGACTTTGAAAAGCCTGCTGCCTCAGGCAGCTGAGAGCCGCCTCTGCTGCTTTGGCCCTAAACACCTCCAGACAGGCTGCTCCCCTGCTCTTTCTGCCCTGCTGACCCCAACATGCCCCTGGTAGGGGCGGGGTAAAATACTTTCTTTTCACTTGAAGCTTGGCCCTGAGTAGGGAAGGCCTTGGCAGAGCCCCAGGACAAGGGGAGAGGTGAAGGTCCAGAAGTGGTCCAGTTTTGAGTTTTGTTTGCTTCTCCTCAAAGTTCAGCCATGCCCAACCAGAATCTAAGAGTGTGGTCTACACAGGATAGGCTGAGCACACTGAGTGGAGCGCTGGAAAAGGCAGGTTGCTATGGGACTAAAAAGCTAACCTGGCTTCAATAAAAAGCCTCCTTCAGAGCTGCTAAACCTCTTCCATATGTGGGGCCTGGGAACTTCAAAGTTCTTGAGAAGGGGAGGGGAAGCAAAGAGGCCTCATCCGGGTATCTTAGGATGGGAGTCAGCTTAGCTCACCTGTGGCTGGCTTGGAGCAGATGGACAAACTGGCCACAGAGCACCTTGAGAGCAGCCTGGGCAGCCCTGTTGTGCCTGTTCCAGAGGGAGAGGGCTAGAAAGGCACAACTGGCTGGGCCTCACAGTGAGGCTGCCAGGCCACTGGGAAGATGAAGTGACAATTTCCTGAGCCTGACCCTGCTCTTTTCTGACCCAATTGCTGAGCTGGAAGGCAGGATAGAGGCATGTTCCTCTGCCCTACCCTGAGCTCAGCAGCCACGTTGACAGAATCTTAAGTGCCCTGCTGCAGGAAGGCGAGGCTGTCTCTTGGCAAATCCTCTCCCCACTGCCTGCCCTGCTGTGCCTCTCACGCCTGTGGTATGTCCCAATGACAGGCTGGCTTAGTTTCCCAAGGGATCCAGCCCTAAGCCTGTGACTGTACTGAAGGCAAGGAAAAGTCATCCCGAGGCCGCCACTGTGGCCCTTGGTATCAGAGCCATACCCACAGCAAACATGGTACCTCCATGGCCCAGGGCCCAGACTCCATAGCCTGGTCCACCAGGGACACCCAGACTACCTTTCGTTTAGTACCTAGCCACAGCTGATTTTACTGAGGTTCTTGATGATGTGGTGTGGCGCTCGCACGCCTCTTAGCAGAGCGGCTTTAACACATGGGATTTACTGCCCTTGTTAGAGAGCATTTCATTTTTATAAATCTCTAAGACTTTGAGGGGAATCTATTCCCTTCCAGAAAAGGGCAAGGATGGGTCTCAGTCTCAGGAGGCCACAGGCAGAGTAAAGTAGAAATAGCAGGAACGTTTCCGGGGTAGGAAGTCAGGGGCCTGTGCAGGAGGCTGAGCTCCTCATAGCCTGTGGTCTCGAGTGCTGTGGCAATGATAGGAGGGGGCTCTTAGAAAGGGGGTTCCACTTTCGGAGATGGAGGCCTGGAGCCTTGCTGAACATTGTTATCAGGGATATGCGTCATCCACTGAGCCCCTGGGTGCATCCCAGGGCTCTGCTTCCTGAAGGCTGCTCACACCTCTGCTGCTCTCCACGGAGGCCAGACTTTTTCTTTGTCCCCAGCTGCTCCTAGACAGACATATTACTGAAGACTAAGCAGCCCACGTGAGGGCATGTTAGAAGGTGAAGCAGCCACACTCATCACTCCCTGATGGGCTAGCTGTGTGGTAGAAGACATGTGGCATAGTGGAACCTTGTCCAGTTGTCGGGAGGATTCGGGCCTGAAGATGGCTTTGTCAACTGATAGAGACTAGGAAAAGAGACGCCAATGGTAAGAAAAGCACAGAACTGCTTTGTGCCTCCTAAGCCAGGAACCGGGAAGTAGCCAAGAAGTGATGTGGTTACCTGCTCAGACTGGTGAAAACTGGGCCTGGGGAGAAAGGACTTTCACATCTGAGGATGTTCCCAAAACTCATACTGCGTGTCCCCTGTCCATGGAGCCTCTGAGCCTCACCCTTCTAAGACCATGTTGGTGCTTCCTTCCTAAATACAGAGCCCCTTTGGTCTAAAAAGAGTGACAGCGAGTGGGAATTCTAGAAGAGCCCCTGCGTTATGTGGCTCATGGTCTGGAGCACTCTTGGACAGTAGTCTAAAGGCCTCCACTTCTCTCGGGGACAGGGCAGGATGTGTGGCCCCAGTGGGATTGATGCTAAATAATGCATAGACAGCTGGATTGCTCTGTGTGTGTGTGGCCACTGCTGAGTAACATCCTCTAAGGAGTTTGGGGACCTGTTTCTCTTTTGCCTAGCCCCACCCTGGAGGAGCCTCACTGCAGGTTTGTTACCTGTGGATCTCCCCCACCTAGCCCCTCATAAGCCCCATCTGCCTTTCTCCCTCAGATGGTCTGATATCTTCCACTCAGCGCCTGTGCCTGGGATCCATGGGTGGCACCTGTCTTCAGGGACTAATGGTTGTCCCCTCTGACTGACATCCCTGGGGCTGGCTCCTGCACCCTGAGCACTAATCTAATCAGGAAATAGCAGAGTCCACAGTTCCCAGGGGTTATAAATAGTCACAGCAGCTCAGGCAGCATCATTTCTCTGGAAAATGTGCCGTGTCCCTCTCGGCTCCCCACCCTCCCTTCTCTGTATTTAAATGACATCCTGAAATAGACTTGGTTTCTTGTGGCTGCAGGCCTCCTGGGAAACTGAGCATCATTGTCAGGGTACCAAGAAGCTGAGCAGGTCTTTCTAAGGGGATACTAGGAGCACACCTGTGGCAGGAACTAAGTACAAGTTAGTAGTGGGAACTTGAAGAAAACAAGACCAGCGCCTTACCCACAGCTGTCCTGAAAGGTCGAAGCACATGAACCCACAACAAGCTAGTGCTAGACCTTAGCATCAGCAGGTACTTTACCTGTTCAGCTCCCAGGCACTGGGAGCGGCACCTTTAATCCTAGCACTAGGGAGACAGAGGCAGGCAGATCTCTGTGAGTTCAAGGCCAGCCTGGTCTACAGAGCGAGTTCCAGGACAGCCAGGGCTACACAGAGAAACCCTGTCTCGGAAAATAAAACCAAAAAATCTCCCAGGAAAGCAGTCTCATGTGGGGAAGGGAGGAAACGGGAAGTTTGTTCTAGAAGCAGCTAGACACCAGACTCCACACCAAGAGGCCTGTTGTTGCTTCTGAGAGAATCATGGTGCCACCAGCCACCACTCCAAAGTGCAGGTGCAGGTTAGGCATGGTGCATGGTATACTACAGATTGAGCAAAGAGCATAAGTCAGGGAGACTTGCCTGCACCCAGCACACATTCCCTAGGTCTTGGATACTGGGTAGGTTCCTTGTACTGTTTGAGTCCCTGTGTCTTCGTCTTCAGAATGGGAACAACTATGAAGGCTTAAACCACACTAGTGGGTTATGATGATTAAATGAGATATGTGCACAAAAGATTTGTCAAAGTGTCAGACTTAACACAGAATGCTCACACTCTGTCAGGCAGCCCTGTGAGGTAGGCATGGCTACCACTGTGAGGAAGTCAAGGCTCATGGAGCCTTGGTGATCCACCCAAATTGATGAGGTAGAATGGGAGCCCCAGGTCAGCCATGACCACTAATCCCTGCTATTTCTAAACTCCAGGGGTTGGGAGCCATTGGCTCTGTCAAAAGGAGGTACCAGGCCTTAAGGTACTAAGACAGGAAAGGGATATAAGGTGAATCCAGCTAGGTGTCAGGACCATCAAACAGCCTGAGGCTGCTGCCAGTGCTTAGACTTTACTTTCAAAATGATTGGTCGTAAGCAGGCAAGAATGTGCGCATCTGAAATCTCAGCACTCAAGAGGCTGAGGCAGGAGGATTGAGAGTTCTAGAGCAGCCAAGGTGACACAGCAATCTCAGAAATCTCCACAGCAAGGGATGCATCTGTCTCAGTCAGCTGGGGAAGGGCAATTGAGATCCCTTCTGTGTGGCCACTTCTGGGAGATAGGATCAGGTCAGACAGAGGCCCTGATTCTACGACCCAGCAGTCTAGATGCAGTCAAGGAACTGGGAAAAAGCAGGCCAGGCTGCAGGTCGGGGATTTGGGGGCAAAACTTGAGCGAGAAAGAAAGTTCAGGCAAGTAAGGCCAAAGTTGGGGCTTCTTTCTATTGGGACTCTCTGGGTCCTTGGCGTCAGGCCTTCCGAATGAGAGGGCCTCGGCAGCCGTCAGTCTGGCATCTGTCTTTGTTGGAGGCCATCCTGTGGCCAGGGGCTCTGCTGCATTCTAGTCTCAATCCCATTCCTCCTCTGTGCACAGACTGACTGTTGGGCACAGGGCTTGAGCCTCTGCAGCTGAGATGCAGGCCCAGAGCCAGCCAGGTATAGCCCCAGACCCCATCAGAGGTCACCGACGCAAGAAGGACCTGGGCTGACCCACATACATCTTTTCTTTTTTCTGTGGGTACAGTGTCCTGTTTAGGCACATGTACCCCAGAAGGTGTAGAGACTTGCCCAGGGAAAAGGTGGGCAGGGGGAGTTGTATCAGCTCTGATCCCTTGAAGGAGAGGGGCCATGTCACCTCAAAAGATGAGCTCATTCTTGTGTTTAAGTGGATGATGGTGGGTGTTGAATCACTATGGTAATTAGATTCCACTGCATATACTTAAAGAATGATGTCATCATTTTAAGATGTCAATATTTACATTATCCTGGAAATGATATTCTTTACAGCTACTTAAACTTGCCATAGTAATGTTGAGTTTAAAATATGCAGGGGTTGGGGGTGCCTGGGATATATAACGCATGGGCACAGTGTGGTTTTAGTGTTCCATTCTTCTGGTAGGTGCCAAGGGCTAGAGGCCCTCAAGGAAATCGGGAAGCCCTGGTGTCCCCTCGTTCCCATGATCATCTAAGTGTGTTGTATGTGTTGTGCTCTGTTAGTGTGCAGTTGTTCTGTCTGTGACATGAGGTGACGAGGCCCATCTGACTGTAGTGGTAGTCAGGAGCCAGCACAGTGGCAAGCATGGTGTCTCCTAGAAGGTGCCCCTCCTCTTCAGCGGATCAGGGGTCCTTCCCTAGGGAAGACTTGGGGGAGGGAACTGCGGGCTCAGTCTACTTCAACAGGTTAATTTCAAGATCAGCATCTAGCCCTCTGCCATTCCCACCCTTTACCTGTCTTGTGAAGAAACTGCTGACCAATGGGGAAGCTGGGCTCTGACCTGTCCTTCCTTCCCTGCCCCCGCAGCTGGATCCCCAGACTGTGGAAACCAAGAACTGGCATACGGATGTGATTGAAATGAATGGGGTAAGGACATCTGAGCCATGGTGGGCACCCTCCTGCCACCTTCCCCTGGGTGCTAGGCTGCTTGTACCTCCCTCAGTCCAGTGTCCTCTTTGGCCACACCCTTCCCTATGCCAATTGCAGGTGTGCATGGAGCCCTGCCAGCTTAAGGGTAGCCCTATTTACAGTCCTGGGGAAAGAGACCCTGTGTTTGCTGACACTCATGCCCTAGGGAATTTGTACCTACTCCACCCCCTGACCAGATCAAAGTGGAATTCTCCATGAAATTTACCAGCCGTGACATGAGCCTGAAGAGAACCCCATCCAAAAAGCAGACTGGTGTCTTCGGAGTGAAGATCAGTGTGGTGACCAAGTAGGTGCTGCCTTGGAGACTGAATAGCTTGGGTACCTGGGTGCCAGCCACATCCCACCTTCCAGCCCCTGCCCGTGCCAACAGCCTAGTCAGTCACCACAGGCAAGCAGTGTGGAGGCCAGAAATGGCTCCCAGGATGTTTTAGAAATAAGCAGTCCAGGGGCTGGAGAGATGGCTCAGTGGTTAAGAGCATTGCCTGCTCTTCCAAAGGTCCTGACCTGAGTTCAAGTCCCAGCAACCACATGGTGGCTCACAGCCATCTGTAATGGGGTCTGGTGCCCTCTTCTGACCTGCAGGCATACACGCAGACAGAATATTGTATACATAATAAATACATAAATAATCTTTTTTTTTTTTTTTAAAAAAAGAAGCAGTCCAACATGGAAAAAGTGGGCAGTCCCAAGGGGAAGCCAGAGTGTGTTTCCTGTGGTAAACAAGAAGTGACAGTGACTGTGGGCCCACATTTGGGCTTGGCAGCAGTAAGCTGGAGTCAGAGGGTGGCTGGCTGGAAAAGGGCTATGCCCTTTAGGTCTCTCTGCCCCTCTCGGCACTTTGTCCCCAGGTCTTGACCTACCCTGGTCATATGAATCAGCTGCTTAGCCTCCCCGTGAACATTTTTGCTTGCTGTTTTTCCTTTCCCCTGGAGGATTTTTTTATTGCATTGCTAGGGTGCAGACCTAGGGTCTCACACCTGCTACAGCAGTGCCCTGCCACTGAACTGCTCCTGCCCACAAGCATCTGAATCCAGTGGGATGGTCTTTCACTGATCTGAGACTTCTTTCCCCCGTGCTCATTGCCGTACCTCAGCAAGCAGGCTTTAGGGAATGGGAAAACCTCTTCTCCAGGCCTTCCTTGCATTGACTCCTGACCCCAAGGGGCTAATGCTGCATAAGGCCCTGATATGCTGTAGGAACTAGAGGGCACAGCCAGTGTGAGCAGCTCCCTCCATCCGTCTCCTGTGCACCCGTGTCCTACAGGCGGGAGCGCTCCAAGGTGCCCTACATCGTACGACAATGTGTTGAAGAGGTGGAGAAGAGGGGCATCGAGGAGGTTGGCATCTACAGGATATCAGGGGTGGCCACGGACATCCAGGCACTGAAGGCTGTCTTTGATGCCAGTGAGTAGGGAGGCCCGGTGGGCATGGGTGGAGAGCAGGGAAGTCTTGGCCTATAGTTTGTTGTAGCACGAAGGAAGCTGTTTCTGAGTCCTCTGACAAGTTACATGTTCTGTGTCTTCTCACTTAGTCTCCCTCCACTCATAAAGCTTCTTAACCATTGCTACATAAAGGATGGCATTCAGAGAGGTCGGGTCCCTTACTTTGGGTTACCCATCTCATAAGGTTTTGTACTTCAACTTAAACTGAGACGTTTTTGACTCCAGAGTATATACCGCTGGCTCAGGCTTCTCCCTGCTGTCTCTGGGCCCTATTACCCTGGGGCAGGTCTTCCTCTACACAGCCCTTTTGTGGTGCGGTCTGGCCCTTGGTTTCCTCTTCTCCATCCTGCTGGGTCAGGCTGAGGCAATGGTAGCATATCCAGTGCTCAGGGTGCCTGAACTAGGCCAGCAGCAATGGGTCCAGCTAGGTAAGGGGCTGAGAGCATGCTGGTATATGACTCCCGGGAACATGTGAAGAGGTGTGCTGTGTGGTGTGGATATAGCTCTGGTACTCTGAGTGACAAGTTATGTCCCTCCTCTCTTCTGGGAAAGCCTGTCCCCTGCTGTCCTTTCCTACAGATAACAACTGAGCTGACATAATAGAGCTGGGGGCACCGTGTATGTCCTGCCTTTCTAAGGGAAAGCCAAAGGCTGAAATGCAGTGGGTAGAGGTTTGAGGGACAGATCTGAGGGATGGGAACAATACTGAGGGCTGCCACTGAGAAGATGTCTCAGGTCAGTGTAGCTTTGCTCCCTCCTATTCAGATAACAAGGACATCCTACTGATGCTGAGCGACATGGACATCAACGCCATCGCTGGTACCCTCAAGCTCTACTTTCGGGAACTGCCTGAGCCCCTCCTCACAGACCGACTTTACCCAGCCTTCATGGAGGGCATCGGTAAGGTTTCTGGCATCCTGGGAGGGTTGACTGGGCTGAGTCTAGGCTGCTGAAATGACAGGCAGGAGGAGATGCCCCAGGAACCTACTGCCAGTGGCATGTCCTGTGCACTCTCTGTCACTGTGGCTGAAGGACCCGAGAGTGTGATGGGCTCTTGCTCATCTGTCTCTCTGCCTGTATGTCCCCTTTGTGTCTCCTCTTTATATATTGATCTGTTTCCTAGAAACACAGGCATTTAGGGAAGAAGGCCCTGAGCTGGTAGCTACCAAGACCAGAGAAGAAGTAGGTTTAAGCTGTAATGTAGTGGGGACAGCTGCCTTGATCCCCACAGAATGGCTCTCCTGATTGCTCAGGTACTAGCCAGTGGACCTCCTGTGCCCACTTCCAGGCCTGGCACAATGTTCCCATCTTCTCCTGAGGCAGACAAGGCTTCAGACCCCATGGAGAATGTCAAACCTAGGGGAGGCTGTTGAGTCTAGGTGCCAGCGGCAGAAGTCTTTGACAAGAAATATCCCACCCCTAGTAACAATGTGCAACTCCTGGGTTAAACTAGCACCAAATATGGCTTGTGTGGCATTGGAATAATGGCTAGTTCAAGAGGGAAGGAAGAGGCTGCTCCCCCAGTCTGCTTTCTAGTCACGTTACCCATGGTGGGACATCCCAGGGGAACCTGCTGCTGACAGCCCATGCACGGAACAGGCCCTCCAGCCAAGCCCTGCCCTAGCCCTTTCTCCTCCTGCAGCCCTGTCAGACCCTGCTGCCAAGGAGAACTGCATGATGCACCTACTTCGTTCCCTGCCCGACCCCAACCTCATCACCTTCCTTTTCCTGCTGGAACACTTGAAAAGGTAAGGAGGAGAGGTGCGGCTCAGCCAAAGCTGTCACCTGTCCCGCCAGACCCATCTTCTCAACTCCACCTCCTGGGTACTGACCTGTGCTAGGCCACCCACAGAAGTCTGAGTGATTGTTTTCAACCTCCTAATTGTAGCCTAAAGTAATTGGCCATGGCACAGTGACACATGCCTGTTGTCAGGATACTGAAGCAGGGGGATTGCGTGAACAATCAAGAATAGCTTGGGAGGGGCTGGAGAGATGGCTCAGTGGTTAAGAGCATTGTCTGCTATTCCAAAGGTCCTGAGTTCAATTCCCAGCAACCACATGGTGGCTCACAACCATCTGTAATGAGATCTGGTGCCCTCTTCTGGCCTGAAGGCATACATGCAGACAGAATACTGAGAATACTGTGTATATATAATAAATAAATAAATCTTTAAAAAAAAAAAAGAATAGCTTGGGAAACATAAGGGGACCCTCTTAGAGTGGTAGGTGAAGCTCAGAACCTCAGGTTGGTTTTAATCTGTGGGCTCCAGATGCAGCCATTTAGTCGGTGTAGTTTTTTGTTTGTTTGCATTTACTTATTTTGTGCATGTGTGTACATATGTGTATGTGCCATGGCTTGCATGTGGAGGTCAGAGGACTTGTAGAAGTTGGTTCTCTCCTTGCTGAACTCAGCTCATCAGAATTGGCAGCAAGGACCTTTAACCACTGAGCCATCTCACCAGCCCAGTGTAGCATTTTTTAAGCGAAACAGAAAGGGCAGTAACAGGGTGGATATACTCATCACCCACTCTCCAGTAACAGGGTGGGTATACTCGTCACTCACTCTTCAGTAACAGGGTGGGTATACTCATCACTCACTCTTCAGTAACAGGGTGGGTATACTCTTCAGTATCAGGGTGGGTATAGTCATCACTCACTCTTCAGTAACAGGGTGGGTATACTCATCACTCACTTTTCAGCCCAGGACTAACACAGACACCGACTTGGTGTTCCTAAATCCACCTGCTACATTAGACCTGCTCCTCTGAGCTCATCCCCTTACCCAGGTGCTGGCTGTAGTTCACTCAGGCCAGGCTCTGGAGGACCAGTGGTGACTTAGACACAGCTGAGGCTGTTGCCTTGTTTTTCCCATCATGAGACAATGTCCCTCCCTCTGGTTTGGCGAGGAGCAGAGTCCCAACCAGTTCCCAAGTAGTTTGGTGAACATTGTGGGAGGATACACTAAGGAGGAATAGGAAGGGAAAATTCATTAGGTTTTCCACCCTGGGAACTGGGCCCATATCTGGGTGCGTGTGTGTGTGTGCGCGCGCGTGTGTGTGTGCTAACCAGCTGCATAGCTGCCTGCTGGCATTGAAGCGTTTGCCCGTTTCCAAAGCAGTCAGCAGGCACATTTGTGACTCTTCCCTAGAGGGTGGGAGTTGCATTGAGAGTAGGATGAGGGGCCCTGGCCAGGGTGTGTGTGTCAAAGCCTCAGAAACATTTCCTAGTATGGAGTCAGGGGAAGCCCGGGATTTGTATTTGGTGATACTGAGCCTGTCTGGACAGAAGCCACAGATGGCAGCTCCCACTGTCACTCAGGAGATGTCAGCGGAGTACCTAGTCTGTTGGTAAGAGAAGCAGGGAAACTGGAAAGAGCCAGAGCAGGCCTATGAGCACACCTTCAGAGGCAACAGGGAATTCAGGCCTCAGACTTGCCCCTGGTTAGAGCTGCTCCTGCTACAACACAGCCTGCATAACTGCAGGCCCAGCTAGCCACTGCCTCTGGGCAGCACATCCTGCCTGCCCTGCCCTGCCCTACCCAGCCCTACCCACTGTTGACTCCCCATAACTGTACTATTGTGGGCTCCTGGGGAGACTGCTCAGAGTTCAGAAACCAGCTCTAGCACCTATTAGCTGTGTGACTCTGAGTAAATCATTTAACTTCTCTGTACTTGGTTTCCTCACCTCTACAGTGGAGAGGATAATGTTACTTGTCTCAAAATGGCTGGCAGTATACAGTATTACAGGAAGAGTTCTTAGAACAGTAGTATTTGTCATCTTTTTTGGGGGGAGGGGGTTGGTTTTGGTTTTTCAAGACAGGGTTTCCCTGTGTAGCCCTGGCTTTCCTGGAACTCTCTATAGACCAGGCTGGCCTCGAACTCACAGAGATCAACCTGCATCTGCCTCCCTAGTGCTGAGATTAAAGGCATGCGCCACCACACACCCAGTGTATTCTCAATCTTATTGCAATGATTTTATCTAAGTCGGGTGGTGCCATTGATAGTTGTTAGTCCTGACTTGGCAGTTTCCTATCAGTTTGGCACATAGCCTAGGAGCTAGGGGTATGTTACAGCAATATACTGGGATGCATCTGGGACTTCAGTCCCTTAATCTAATGTCCTTCCCAACTGTAGGAAGGGAAACTAGGTGACTATTCCCTTGATGCCTGAGGCAGCTTCTTCAGGTGCCTTTAGCTTCCTGGCACCCAGGTCTCCTGGGGCTGCTGAAGAGGGACTTCTCTGTTCTCCTTCCTTTTCCCAGGGTTGCTGAGAAGGAACCCATCAACAAGATGTCACTTCACAACCTGGCCACTGTGTTTGGCCCCACGTTACTGAGACCCTCAGAAGTGGAGAGCAAAGCACATCTCACATCAGCTGCAGACATCTGGTCCCATGATGTCATGGCCCAGGTACTACCTACCAGCACTGTGTAGGCCTCCAGGCAGTTCAGAGGCCCCACTTCCCCTCCTAGGCAACTGAATTGGTGGTATATAGGGCGCTCAAGCACAGGGCTACAGAGCACCCTCTCTGCTTAGGCCAGAACATGATGTCAGAGTTGAAGAATGCCTGTCCAGGTGCTAGCTGCTTTCCTGAGAGTGCCTCAGTCTCGGGTATAGAAAATTTGGGACTGGGGGTTAACCTCATGTATGAAAGATCTGGGGTTGCTTTCAGGGTCAGGCTTTTCCTGGGCTACCTTAAACACCAGGATAGGCTGTCCAACCAAAGCTGATGTCAGGCCCCCTTTTGACTTAGGCATGGAAGTGGCTCCCTGACCCTTGGCCCTGCAGCACCCTCTAGTGCTGTAAATGAGTGAAGGAACCTGGGCTTCCTAAAAAGGGGAAGGAGCCAGAATGAGCCTGGGATGGATGTGACCTGGGCAACAACAGACTTGGTTGCAGCTCGGGAGTCATTTCTTCTCAGCATAGCAGGTGAAAGGGGGTCTGGAACATGAGGACCCCAACCTCTGTCTCCTTGTTTCCCCACAGGTCCAGGTCCTACTTTACTACCTGCAGCACCCCCCCATTTCCTTCGCAGAACTGAAGCGGAACACACTGTACTTCTCTACAGATGTGTAGCCTGAGGTGGGCAGCTGTGGGGTGGCCAGAGCCAGCCCTCCAGCCAGGGCCCAACATAGACTTGAAAGACTGCAACAGAAACTCCCCAGCCTAGCACTCCAGAGTCCAAGGGAAGCCACCTTCCGAGAACTGGAACCTGTGCATCTTTTGTGCCACCTTGTACAAAGCCAGCTGACCAGCCCCCAGCCTCCTCACCACACCCCAGCTCCTACCCTCTGTACCTTTGCGTGTGTCTGATGCTCCGTGCTGTCCAAGGTTGTTTTATGTATATTTGTGATGCAGAAAAGGTAGTGGCCAAGCTGGTGTGGGCACAGACAGCCTGCTTTGTTCTTTCATTTCTCCCACCACTTTCTTTCTGCCTGAGTCCAGTTTGGGGACTTTTATTTTGCACTGTGTAACTGCTGCCAGCTTCTTCTCTCCTGGCCCTGCTCCCAGATTGCAGCCTCCCTGCAGTGTCTCTGCCCTCTCCATCTTCCCAGCCTGCTGCATGCATGTGCAGCATGGGGATTTGCTCCATCACTGCAAAGTTCTGCAGAGGCCCTGGGCAGTGGTGGCCTGTCTGATGTGCTGTGTGCTGCCCTTGGCCTCATTGCTCTCCACCTATGGAAGCACACCTGCTTTCTTTGCTGTCTGTGCAAATGTTGAACAGGGAGACAGACACACACTAATTCTCAGCTTAGCACAGAGCTGGAGAGCTGATTTCTGGAATGTTCTATTTGAGAATTGCCCTTTCTGGGGTTTGTCTGTTCTGTCTCCTGCCTACCATGAGGCATCTTCAACTCTTTCTTCGACTGCTGGATTTTCTGTTTCCTTTCCCCTGGTGTTGTTTTGAGTGTAATGACTCACACGTGTCCTGCTATCAAGAGAGGTCAGGAATGCACCTGAGGATGTGGTGGACAACCAGGCTGTGAACCAAGACGGATAGAGCGGACAGCAGTGGCAAGTCAAGGGAAGCCAGTCTTCACAGTAAAATCCTGCAGAGGCTATCCTAGTGGATGGAGCATGACCTCCTGAAGGGCAACATCTGTGGCTGAGTCAGGTGTCCAGATGAAAGCAGGCTCTGTCCTGGTACCTGGAACCTCATATACCTCGTGGTACTTTTGCCTTAGATTTTACACCCTCAACAGCCAAGCACTGCCACGGGGCAGCCACCTTGTCATGTGTGCTCCAGAGCCTAGGAATAGAAGGCACAACCCAGCTGGAGCAGCCCTGCCCTGGCACTGGCCCAGCTTCTAAATAGAACCCTGTGGGTAATCACAAGTATTCTAGAAGTTGGGGGGCAGGCTGCCTCCTTTGTGTGTTCTGCTGGGGCTCCAGAGCATGGGGTCAGCAGGTGCCATTCCCAGCTTGGCAACCTATTGCTTGGTACTAGAAAGAGACTTATTCCCAAAGCACCATTAACAGTCTGTGGCAATTAGCAGGGAAAGGTGCTCCTGTCATAGGGGCTTGAGCTAGACGCAGCTTCCTGGATCTTCTGTGTGGCAGAGTTGATTCTTGGCCCTCAGGATTGGGGAGACCAGCTCTCATTGTGTGTGCTCAGGGCTAAGTCTAAAGATGGGTTTGCTGGCCCCCAAGCTGTTGTTTGCTAGGTGAAAGGCAGGGCTTTCAGGTCTTGTTCATACCTGTTGCCTTTGACAGAACGGTACATACAGTTTGTGCATACAGGAGAAAGGAATGCCAACTTCCCAACTGCCTATTAGCAGTTTAACAAGGAGCCTTGCTGTCTCAAACAGGTGAAAGAGAATGCCTGTGAGTGTAGAGGTCACATCATCTAGTCACGGTCCTGGCACTCAGGTGCTGGTGTGTGGCATTCTTGCTTCCAAAGAATTGACAGTAACAAATTATCAAAGCCCATCAAAACAGTGCCTCCTGTCTCTTTGAAACAAGGAATGTTGGCTTCTGGGCATTAGCTACTGCAGCCCCCAGGTTGCTTAGACAATATAACAGCAGGAAGGCTGGAGGAGAAGCTGAGAATTATTAAAGATTGCTATTATTTATAAATTCCACCCCAAGTGGGGCAAGTCAGGTGCCAGACCTGAACTGAGGTGCACCAAGGAAATATCTGGTATTTCTTCTGAGACGGGCCATGCAGCCCCATCACTACCAGCAGGGCACCAGGAGACAGGGTCCAGGAATCCCAGGCATGCCTGTACTTGCTTGGGCAGTGAATGAGGACTGCCAGCTTTTGCTGATAAGGTAGGATGGGACCCCTAATAAGTTGGTATGGATATATTTTTTTTTGTCTCTGTTCCGTTTAAACTTAATGTAGATTATTATAAATTGATGTAAACCATGTGAGAGGGAAATGTTAATAAAAAAAATAACTGCAAAGCCCCAACATTTGCACAAAACTCAGCCCTGTGGTGTGGATGTTTGTGTTCTTAGTAGTCTAGGGAAGATCACCAATCTAAATATTTAAACCCTTCCAGCTGCACCCACATGTTTCCAGGAACCTGTTTATCTGTCTATCCTTGAACCTCTGACTTTTGGGGATTGTGGCTGTTGTTGGGGAAAGCCTTTTCTTGCTCTCTACACATTCCCAAATCCTTGCTGCTGTAGTTCCCTTCATGGGATACTCACTATGGACCTGATCATCAGTGTGCCTGGGAAAAATGGAAGAGCTGGCCCATTGGCTTTCCACTAACTTAGCTGTATTTTCTTCAAAATTGGCCTGTTATGGCAGCCTTTGGCTGAATTTGCTTGTCAGGGACCTGCATCCCCCACCAAGAGTCCACTCTCTCCTTCAGGAGAGTCAGTAGGACTTGTGTGGGACTTCCACCAGCCGAAGCCATTGGACACTGTTTATTCTGGAGATGAGGAACAGATGTGTCTGCAAATTGCTGTTTAGTTTATGAGCTCATACTGACCCCCCCCAGCCATCTAAAACAGGAAGCTATTCATCTCCCCTTGATTGAATAGTCCACGTGGACAAGGCCTGGCTTGTTCAGCTGATGTCTACTGACAGCCCTGAGGCTCCTCTTTGCCAAGACACTTGTGATGGCAACATTTCTTGTATTGAGGCTCATGTGGAAGACCAGCTGGTCAAAGACCTCAGGCACCTGAGCACTTTGACAGGTGCCAGCTAGAAACCATCTTTGCTTCAAGGTGTTCCTAGATGAATAATTTACCAACGGTGTAGGAAACACTCCTATGCTTCAGCTGATTTCTCAGTGATGAAGCCTCATGCTTATGAAAACAAGGCAGGCATCATACAGAATTCACTGGCGGGGAGAGGGTCACTAATAGAGTACTCACCTAGCACGTTTGAAGCTTTGGGTTAAAATTTTTCATTTTTTCGTTTTGGCTGTCCTGGAATTCTCTCTGTAGACCCAGGCTGGCCTCAAAATCAAGAGATTTTCACCTGCCTCTGTCTCCCAAGTACTGGTATTAAAGGCGTGCACTACCCAAGCGTTGGGTTTTTTCCTCAGCAAATGAGGGATGAAAAGGATTCAGCAGAGAAGAACATGAGCCCTGTGCACTAACTCACACCCATTCCAAGGGAACAGCACAAAGGCAATACTCTGGAATTGATGCCATCACTCACATACAGATACACACTCAAATGGCTAATGTTGAAGTGGAGTCTGAATTCTGCTTAAGGGTAAGTAGAGATGAGGACACAAGCAAGCAAAAGTGGAAGGGTTATTAGTATATAGCAGGGAAAAAAGATTGACTGCTGGCTGACGGCAGCCATTACAGGTCTTTCCTGAGCCTCATACCCAGCTGACAGGAGGGCAGGACTGAGTCCACTAATTCCACCCTCACGCACACACTACAGTAAAGTCAAGGGCGGTGGTGCGCAGGCCTTCAACATTTGATTTGGGCCGGTAGTTACTGAATGACTGAGCTGGCAGGATAACCACAGCAAGACACTCATCTTTAACCTGGGCTGGGGTCTGAAACCACTGGTTCACCAGCCAGCCCACTGGGATTCTCTACAGAGGCAGAAGAGTTATCAGCATATTGCAGTGCAGCCGAGCACAGGGTGAGACTGCTGCTGGGGAGAGGCCTAGCTGACAGAATGACTGGTGACAAAGGTGCAGTTTCCACAAACCCTGTTTTCCAATCTCTCCACATTTGTGGGAGATACAAAAGCTAAAGAAAAAAAAATTTTTTTTTTTTTTTTTTTTTTTGGTTTTTTGAGACTGGGTTTGGAGCCTGTCCTGGAACTAGCTCTTGTAGACCAGGCTGGTCTCGAACTCACAGAGATCCGCCTGCCTCTGCCTCCCAACTGCTGGGATTAAAGGCGTGCGTCACCACTGCCCGTGGCAATAACAGTACATATGCTCCTTAAAGAAAACAAAGACATGGGTATTTTGCCTACATGTCTGAGCAGTGGTGCCTGGTGCCCTCAGAGGGCCTTGGACCCCTGGGATTAGAGTTACAGATTGTTGTGAGCCACAATGTGAACCAAACCTGGGACACCTGGAAGAGCAGCTAGTGCTATTAACCACTGAGCCATCTCACCAGCACCCATATACTTATTTTTAACAAGGATAGCAAAGATACTAACTGAAATGCTATACTTGCCTGGATGGCGTAAGTTTACTTTGCCCTGCCCTGGTACTCAAGATGAATGCTTGCACAGTCTAAAGGAAGAAGAGCTTCCAAGCTATGGGCAAACATACTGCCACCTCCGTGTTCACAACTGGAGAGCTGAGTGAGGGTCAAGCTCAATTCTTAATAGTCAACGCACTGCCTCCTGATCTTTTCACTGCAAGGAGGCATACCACCTACGCTGAAAAACCTGGCTGGAATTCAGAAGTAGAAAAGTATGGCTGCTCCAGTGGCTGGAAGCAGAGACAGTGAGGTGGTTCTCACACACCACCAACTGGAGAGGAAACAACTGGCTTCGCCCCTGAAGCAATGCCAAGCGTGTAGAAACTGCTGCAAAGAAGAGCCCTGAAGGTGGCTGGCATTCTCTTCCTTTTAGGCCATTTCTTTCACCGTAGGTAGTAATCGATTGCAGCAGAGAAAGCAGCAAAACCTCCGCAACCTATGGCCCCGGCCTTCACACCAGCTGCAAAGCAAACATGAGCAGTGTTACCATAGTAACAGGTGCTATACTGGACTGTACTTCCAAAACTCTTGCACCACAGATGCAAAGAAACCAATTTAAGCAGTTCAGTCAGTCATTCAAACTCAGTGTCTCATTAAGATTTCAGTAAAGCAGCATATTCCATCCAAATCACTGTGCTTCGTTTAAGTATACATTTGCTTAGTTTTCATTCCAAACAATTACTGTTTCCAGTTGTATAGAACTAGCCCCTCACAGTCAAGAAAACTGGTTAAGGGAAGTGGCCCTTGGAATCAAATGAAAGCATAGGGCCTTATACCCTGATCTGTTTATGGGATAAATTCCTGGGAAGATGATCAAAGCAATCCTGGGGAGCTGAGCTTCCAGCCCTGAAAAAGCTATAGTATAGGAAGACCAAAAGCTGCTCTGCCAACCAATCATGGCTGTGAGGAGCCAGTGCAGCTTTACTGACAGCAGATCACTGGCTCTCAAAAGATACGAGGCTTCTGCTTCGAGTAAGTCAAACTGAGTGATGGAGAGCAGCCCAACAATACGTGCTGCTTCTAGGAAAAGTTCAAGTCCTTTGAATGCTCCACACTGGAACAGGGAGGAAGTCAGGCTAGCTTCTTTCCAGCTGATAGTCTAACATTTCGAGGATGGCTGCACTTAGCTTTCCTCTGTCGCTTCCTGTGCCCCTTGTATTTTACTTATTTTTAAAAATTTTTTTAAAAAGATTTATTTATTAAGTATACAGTGGTCTGCCTGCATATGTCCCTGCAGGCCAGAAGAGGGCACCATATCTTACTCAGATGGTTGTGAGCCACCATGTGGTTGCTGGGAATTGAATTCAGGACCTTTGGAAGTGTAGCCAGTGCTCTTAACCTCTGAGCCATCTCTCCAGCCCCCACTTGTATTTTAAATTTGTGTGTGTGTGTAAGTGTGTGCCATGTGTACATGGGTGCCTGAGGAGGCCAGAAGAGGGTGTCAAGAGGGTGTCAGATCCTCTGAAGGTACAGTTACAGATAGCTGTGAGGGTTGAGGAACTGAACTCTATAAGAATAGTACATGCTCTTAACCACTGAGCTGAGTCACTTCTTCAAGGAGCCCCCCCCTTGGTTTTTTTTTTTTTGATTTTTTTTTAAAATCTATTTATTTATTATGTATACAGTATTCTCAGTATTCTGTCTGCATGTATGCCTTCAGGCCAGAAGAGGGCACTAGATCGCATTACAGATGGTTGTGAGCCACCATGTGGTTGCTGGGAACTGAACTCAGGACCTTCGGAAGAGCAGGCAGTGCTCTTAACCACTGAGCCATCTCTCCAGCCCCCC